>PVKB01001217.1:102782-462879 GCA_004027205.1 Ctenodactylus gundi
CCCCCCCCCCCCCCCAGACAGAGGACTGGTAGTCAAGGATATACGTAGAAATGAAAAAACTTAGGCCCTCCAAAATAAAAGACCTAATCAGAAAAAGGGGCAACTGAAATGGACAGACAGTTCCTCAGAAGTCCAAATGGCCAATGAATACATGAAAAAACGCTCAGCATCTTTAGCCATCAGAGAAATGCAAATGAGAACAAGACTGAGGTTCCACTGCACCTCATTAAGAACCGCTGGTTTCAGGAACTCAAAACACAACAAATGCCGCCAAGGCTGTGCCGAGACAGGGACCCTCCCACACTGCTGGCGGGACTGTAAACTGCTACAGCCCCCATGGAAAGCAGTGTAGACATTCCTCAGAAGACTGAAGTGGATATCCCTTCTGACTGCACTCTACCTCTTCTATGTACCTTCTGCAAGGAGTTAAAGTCGTCAGGCAAGAGTGACACGTGCATACCCATATGTATGGCACAATTTGTAGTAGCCAGACCTGGGAAGCAGCCGATGTGTCCGTCAGCAGAGGAATGAATAAAGAAGATGTGGTATGTTTACACAGTGAAGAGCTACTCTGCCGTGAAGAAAGACCATTTGAGTTATTGGTAGGAAAATGGATGCGCCTTGAGATCATTATGCTTAGCAAGATGAACCAGGCACTGAAGGCTAAATATCGTATGTTTCTCTAATGTCAGAAAACTACATCATAAAAAAAGTAAAAGCAAGATGGAATAAAGTAAGGAGATGGATTTGTGGAGAGGGAGGGGTCGTGGAGGTGGGAAGGGAAGTGAAAATGATCAAATGTGATATGCAGATATACCGGACTTTTAAGCTAAACGTTATTACCATGTATTGCTAATACATGCGAATAAAAGAGTAATTTTTAAAACAGTAAGCACCATTTCTTGATTAGGAGTGATGGCACAGAGAATATTAGCTAAGTCTGAGTCCCTGTTGGTTCACCATTAAAAATACAAAATGTATTGCAATATAATGTAAAAATATGCTCAAGATCGATTTTTTATAATATTTGAAGTAAAACTAATGCAGTGACAAAAGCTGTTATGCGAGGACTAAATTCAATTCCAGCTGTCCCAGAAGCCACCACACATGTAGGGTAACGTAACACATGTTTTAGGGATACTGTATTTGGAAGTAGTTTGGCCCACTGGACCTGCTGGAGTTAGCAGTACTACAGCTGGCATTTAAAAATGTGTAACTGAAGTGTGGCCAAGAGTGTTAGCAGCCGGCTCATTCTAGTGTTTGGGAAATGTTTGTTCTGTCTCCGTGGGTTTTTAATGGCCAGGAGTTCTGTGAGCTGCAGGGCTGGGGACGGTTTCCACTGCAGGAAATGCCTGGGTCACGGGATGGAAGGGGAGGGCGGCTGAGCACATGGGAAGTGTGCTTTCCTGCATAGCTGGGGGTAGACAGCGAACGGAGGGTGTCTGGGTGGCACGTTGTGGTTTTCAGGGAGATGGATGATGAGGACAAGGTGGGATCCAGGCCCCACCGAGCGCTGCCACCGAACACCATCCCCCAGAAAGGCAGGCACAGAAAAACTCACCATCCTTCGCCGGTCTGGCTGTCTAAAATTTCTGGCTTATGAAGCCATCAGTGAGTTGGGTCCCCTTGGGACCCGAGGCCGTCGTGGCAGTGCAGTGTCCGACCTCAGAATGGGGGCTTCCCGAGTGGGGAGCAGCGAGCAGCTGTGTGCCGAGTGGGGGACGGCGAGGAGGGTGCATACCCGGCGTCTTTTAGTGTAATATATTTAAAAACATATTTTAAACATGTGTTGTATTTTTTAATGACACCTCCTATCAGTGTATTTCTGTGTTACCCCATTTTTCTTATATTTGCTTTCTCTCCCCTTTCTTTATCATTATAGGAGAAAACCAAAGAACTAGCGGAGAAGCAGGCAAAACTGTAAGTGTGGCCTGGCCTTTGTCCCCGTCTCTCCACAGCTTGTTTCCTGCGGCCTCCTGTTTCCCAGGGAGCCGGGTCCCCGGGGGGCTGCCTTGGGGGCTGCTCCGGGCATCACCCTGTTCCGTTTTCTCAAGAGTCCATTTCTGCCCCTGAACCTGGGAAGTTTTGGATGCTAATTGGTCTCCCTCGATGGAGCAGCCAGCTCTGGGTGGTAGGCAGCATCACCCTTGCCAGGGCCTGCTTCCGGTCCATCCTCATTGGTGGCTCTTGGTGGCCCTGTCCAGATAACCAGGTGCCAAGACCCCTGGCCCACGGTGTGGCCATCCTCCATAGACGCCCTCCCGGGGTGGCTTGTCAGGGCAGCTGTGCTGTGTGTTCACACTGGGGACACTTCTGCGTGGGAGCTGGCGAGCTGTGGGCACCTGCATGGGCAGCATTGTCACGTAAAATCATGCTGGAGAGGAGCCTCATGGGGTCCCGTGAGTGATTCTGTGCACACAGCGACACCGCTTCTGTGTGACAGTGCTGCCTGGTGTGGAGGTGGTGGCCGCAGGCTGCGAGGGAGGGCGTGGGGCCTCCAGGGCACTGGCCCCAAGTGCTGATGGCAGTGTTGTCAGCCCGATGGGTCAGGCCGTGGTGTGTGGAGGCAGCCTCCTGCTTTGCCATCCGGGCTGCTGCAAGCTGATGCCATGGGTCCTGGTTCCCACTGTAGCCTTCCAAAGCAGGCACGCAGGGCACGCAGGGCACGCAGGGACGGAGGCTGGCTGGGCAGCAGGACTAGGCTGGAGCGTCCAAATTGGATGTGCTTCACACCTCTCAACCACACCTCCCTGCTACTGGGCACCTGCTGACGTCAGGAGGCAGAGCCAGATCTGGGCACTAAGGCACTGCATGGGGGTCACACCTCTGAGGCTGGGGCGCTGGAGACCTAGGTGCTGCCCCCCAGCTTGAGGAGAAAGGGGCTGTGCAGAAACTGGCCGGAAGGCGAGGAGATGGCAAAGGCACCGTCCCGTGGTGACAGTCTCCGTGGTGGGAGTTGGGATGGGACCCCGTTGTGGGGGGTGGCCTGTGCCACCACGCACAGCTGGCTCTGTGTGTCCTTGTCAGGACACCTCTGTGCACCTGCCCCTGCCCGTGCTCATGCTGCCTCTGTGCGCACGCGCGTCCTTTCCTGTGTCCTCATGGCGCTGGTGTCTCCCGCGTTTGAGAGTGGCCTTCCCTGCAGCGACGAGGCTACTTTGCTGCACTGACGAGAGTTCACCACCGTGTGCTGGCCATGGTGCTTGTTGCTGATGAGTTACTAGGATTTTCCCATGTGAGCCCACAGGGGACATTGGCCTTGATGTTTCCGTGCGCTGGAGGCGTCTCTCTCCTCCATCCCTGCCGTCCCCTCCTGCAGTGAGGAGCTGGACTCTCAGGGCTTGCTCAGCCGGGGCGACCCCCACGCAGGGCCCAGGACGGAGGCCGGGTGCACTGGGCACCACTGGCCCACTCGTGACTGTTGGCTTCCTCGGTTTTCTGCTGCTTTTGTTCTTTTTGGTCATTTTTACTTCCCTAGAACGTTACCCGTTGCCTGTGTCCTCAGAGTTGCAGGCGTTGAATTGTGTGTTGCACCCTGGTGGCTTATCATCTCTTGATCCAGTCACGGTTCATTCCCGTACTCCGTCTGCCCGCGCGTCGGTCCTTTCTCTCCCTCACTGTCTCCGACGTCTTCCTAAGGACTTACCTATCAGCTGTTTCAAAGAACCAGCTTCATTTTTCCTGTAACTTTTTCTTTAATTTCTAGTACAGCAGTCTCTCTATTCCCTTATTGTGTAATTTGTTATATTTCTATTGTCGTTTTTTCTTTGATTCATGAATTGTTTAGGAAGTTTTTGAATTTCTAAGTGTGTGTGGCTTTCCACTGTTTTTACTCTGTTATGCATAACAAGCGGTTTGCCTGGGAGCGGTCGGGCTGCTTGTCTGGAAGCGTCCTCTCTTGGCTAGCTCGCGAGCGGGTTCCTGTGTGTTCTCTCTGGTAGTGCACTTGTTGTCTAGCGTCCACGGTTTTAGGAGATCAGATTTGTTACTTACCTCTTAGATTCTGACTTGATCAGTTTGAATTCTGTGCTTCTGAATAAAATAAGTAACATTTCCTCCTGTTACTGTGGATTTGTAAGTTTGTTTTTAAAATTCATGAACTGTTTTATTTCCATGAGTAGTTTGCAGCTACCAGGGTGTGCTTTTAAATTGTTTCTTTTGAAACCGTGTTCCTCCTTCCTGTAATGATCTCATTACCCTAATATCTTCTCCTGATATTAGTCTGTATCACTTCATTTGTTTACTCTTTGCTTGATAACTTTTTGTGTCTTTACTTCCAACCTTTCTGTGTCCTTTTATTTTATTATCCTTTTGTTATTTTATTTTTGCGGTACCGGGGTTTGAACCCAAGTCGTTCGCATTGAGCTACATTCCTAGCCGTTTTTAGTTTTTATTTTGAGACAGGGTCTGGCCCAGTTGCCCACGCTGAGCTTGACCATGCAATCTTCTTGCCTCAGCTTCCTGGGTGCTGAGGTTCCCGCATGCAGCCCTTCCCACCTGGTTCCCTGTCCTTTCGGAAAGCAGTTGTCGCCCAGTGGGCTTATCCTTCCCAGCAGACGCGCCTGACCCGGGTACACGTGCTGCGGTTGCCGCTGCGCTGGGGCTGGCGCCGGTGAGCGCTCCGACTGCGGTCGTGTTTCTGCTCAGCACGCCTGCTGCCGTTCTGTTCTATATGCACCTATCCAGCTGGATTTTAGAAACTTTTCCCTTTGGGTGCTAAGGTGATTCTTCACATTTTGGGAGCTCTTCGCAAAGTTGAACACTGGCTCTGGGCCGTCTCTGCCACCCCCCATGCCCGCGCACCCACCGCGCACTTGCTTCGTTGCGGGTGTTACCCGAGCTCCACCTTGGTTCTGCTGCTATCCATGTCCCCTTTGTTTTACTGTCTTTGGAATCTGTGTCCACTGGGACTGGCCGAGCGCTCTCACTGGCCAGCGCTCTTTACTCCTTGTACCCGCCTGCACGGAGGAGCACGATGACCCAAGTGGCTCTTTGTGCAACTTAAAAAAAATTTCTTTTTTTGAGACAGGGTCTCACTGTGTAGTCCAGGCTCATCCTGCACTCACAATGGAGCCCAGGCTGGCCTTGACTTCATGGCTGTCCACCTGCCTCAGCCTCCTGAGTGCTGGGATTACGGGCATGTGCAACCGTGCTCGATTTTATTTTAATGGTGCTGGGGAATCAAACTCATGGCTTGGTGCTTGCCAGGCAATTGCTTTGACCACTGTGCCATTCCTCCAGCCCCTCTTCCTTTGCATAACTTTATGGAAAATGTCCCCACACGCCTGGCTCTCTTGGAGAAGCTTCACGCTTCCCTTCAGCCCTGAGGCTTGGATCCTTAAGTCAAGATGTTTTTAGCATTTGATGCTACGAGAAGTCGTACGTGTCTGATTTCGTTGTTTGTGACTGGCATGTCTGTCTCCCGTGATCTTTCTGGTTTTGGGGGGTTCTGCATTTCCCCAACATGTGTTTCTGCCTGTGTTTCTCCTTGTCAGAGTCCTGTGCCTCCTCGCGTAGGGAAACACGTCTCCCTCCTGTTTCTGGAGGCATGTGGCTGGCTGGCTTGTGGTGCTGCGCTCCCTGCTTCCGGCCTCGCCCGTGGGCTTGGCGCTCTGGGACCTCTGGCCTCTGGTGCCCCTGTGTAGTTCATCTCTCACCCACCGCAGCGGCTTGGCTGCTTACCTTGCCGCTCCTCCTTGGCCGTGGGTGAGTTGTGGCTGAGTTTCGGCGGTTCTGCCCTTGGGGCACCTGGGTTTTGCGGCCTGCCTTCTGTCCGGGCAGCGCTCTTCCTTTTTGTCGCAGGGCACCTTGCTCAGCCACTGGCATCGCGGCCTTCGTTGCATTAGTCCCTTGGACCATGACTGCTTGATGGTCTTGGGTCTTCTCACTCTTGGTGACTTTAGTGTTGGGGACCGCTGTCCTGGGCTCCCTCCACGCCCCCCTCTCTGGGCATCCCCACCGCGTATGTCAGTGTGCAGTCTTGTGGGTGGCTTTCTGTAGTGAGCAGATGGGCACTGGGTGTGGAAGTCCAACTGCTCAGGATGCTGTCCCATGGCTCAGGGTTTCTAATTGGCAATGGCTCTGTGCCTGTAGGTGGCCTGACTCTACCTCACCTCAGCTCTGGTGGCATGGGAAGGCCCACTGGGTGGCTTCCAGGGACCCTGACTGCAGGCAGCCCCGACTTGTCCTAGGGCCTCACTTTGGGTCCTGGCCTGTGCAGAGCCTAGGCTCTTGGGTCACTCCCTGGAGCCTGCAGCCTTGTTACAGGGTAGATGTCACCCCAGTGTTTGCTCTGGCTGCCTTGTGCCCAGGTTGGGGACTTGGGGGTTCTAGGGCTGGAGGCATGAAGGCCACCTCCCGGTCCACACACTGCCCCCTTGCTTCCAGCAGGCTCAAGGGAGACGCCCAGCATCTGATGGTGCCAGCAGTCTGCATGTGCTGGTCTAGCGAAGTGGCAGTGGCAGTGGCAGGCAGGCACCCCTCTCTCTCTCCCTCTCTCTCTCTCTCTCTCTGGTCTTGGGGGCTGAGCCCCGGACTTTCGTATGTGCTTTGTACTGAGCTTCATCCCCTGCTCTTTGTGTCTTGAGGCCCGACCCCCCTGAGCTGCCCAAGCTGGCTTGAACTTGAGATTTTCCTTCTTAGCCCCCCACAGTCCCAGGACCACAGGTGTGCAGGGCCAAGCGCGGCTGTGTGGATGCTTTCTGTCCACATGCACGCAGGCCTGTAGTCCTTCACCCCCAAACCTTTGGGGCGTATGTGGTAGGCATGGAGCATCCTGGGGTTCAGGAGGGCGACAGTGGCCATGTTGGGGTCTGCAGGACCCTCGCTGGTCTGCATCCTGCTTGGGAATCTACAAGAAGCAAGACCCCTTCGCCACCCCAGGAATCATAGCGTGGTGTGGTTGTGCAGCCATGTGGCAGCCCTGCCACGTCCTCCCTGGCCACCACTCGCCCAGCGTATCTGCTGCTTCTTACGCTTTAGGAAAGGCGGGAAGTAGCTCCCCGGCCTGTGCTGTCTGGCTGTGCCCCCTCACACCCTCAGCCTGTGCTGACTCCTGGCCTCATGCTGCGTTGCGGCCTCTGCTCTGTATGCCTAGTCCCTGGATCCTTGTAACCTCTGTCCCCTTCTGTTAGCATGGCCGCCCAGTATCGGGGAGGGGAAGGAAGCGCTGTCTCCCCTCGGCTGCGCCCCGAGGTCCTGCTGGCCTGTGGGGACAGCCCCTTTCTGTGGTCTTGTGGCCTCTGCCTCCTCTCTGTCCCTGCCTGCCCCTCATCCTCATCCTGCTCACCTGCCATTGCTCCTTGGTCACCTCTCCTCTGTGGGCCAGTGTCGGCTCTGCCAGGCTGGCTGGCCGCCCCAGCAGGCCTGTCACTGGCCACGTTGTGATTCCTGGTCATCTCCCCTGCTGTGCCCTCCTCCCCGTGCAGCTTGATTCTGTGGGCTTTCCTGGTGCCCCACATTGTCCTCTGCAGGAGTATGTCCGCGCTATGTCCTTGTCAGCTGTTATAATAAGAAATCCTGCACCTGCCACCTCGCAGGCTCCAGGCCTAATGGTTTGCTGAATGTGTAATGTTTATTGCTGTGTCCCGCCACCCCCCCCCCCCCCCCGCTGCCCTCTTGGGGAGCGTTGCCCCATGCACTGTGCTGTGATTTTTCTCTCACTGGACACAGCCTGTCCAACCCTTTCCTGGCATTTCTTGGCGCTGCGCCCTACAGTGTGGGTTCTCCCACTGCCACCCCCACCCCTGGACTGCCTGGCACACCTAGGTTTTGCCACGTGCCCCAGCCTTCCTGTGCCTATTTGGGCATATACACACACTTGCTTTCCAGAGTGGAAGTCCCCGAGCTGCCCTTGTCCGCTGTCCCCTATGCTTCAGGGTGAGCCTGCCTCCTGGGGGCCACACCAGCCTCAGTTTGTTTCCAGAGACCCAGCTGCCCCTCCGAGTTTGGGGTGAACATAAGGGCAGTAGGTACTGGGAATGAGGTGGAATTCAGCTCTGGAGAGCCACATTAATCTTTTCCCTAGCTGCGCCCAGTGGTGCAGGCCTGTCATCCCAGTACTATGGGAGGTTGAGGCAGAAGGATCTCAAGTTCAAGCACAGTCTAGTTAGTGACTTGGTGAGACTTTGTCTCAAAATCAAAAATAAAAAATGGGCTGGGGAAGTAGCTCAGAGTGAAGGCTCTGGGTTGAATCTCCAGTGCAAATAAATAAATAAATAATAAAGCGAGGAATCAAATACCCAGGGCTCCTGCAGGGCCACACCTTCAGAACTTCCCTGAAACCATTCAGTACAAACTGAGGAAGTTCCGAGCCACACTGAGGGTGACTGACACCCGCACACTCCGGCTGGAGCCGTAGGCAGAGGAGAGGTGGTCTGGGTGCACTTGAGCGAGCATGGGGCACCTGGGAGGCAGCTGCCCATGTGCTCCTGTCCCCTGTGGAGGGGTCCTGTGCCGGGAGGTGGTCCTGCCTCAGCCCCTCCGGTGTGGCTGCAGCACCCCCAGCAGGCAAAGGGCTGTGGCACAGGAGGATCTGTGGTGGCAACCTGACCCTGCTCTTGAGAATCTGGGCTTGTCCATTCCAGGTTTGCTGGTGGTTGTCTCTGGGTCCTCGGAGGTCAGTGCTTCTGTTGCTGCCCCCTCACAGCCCTCCCTCACTTTCTGCTCCAGTGAAGCAGGATTTCTCTAGAACGTGTACAGCTCTCAGAGTTCCTGTAGCTTCCTCTGGTGAAGACCTGTTGGCCTAAACTGTACATGGAAAGCGCTGTCTCTGGTTCTTAAATGACGCATATAAGCTCAAGTTTCTGGTTCTGACACCAGTGGACATCATCCCCGCACATGCGTGCACACACACATGCATGCACACACGTGCACCTGCATGTGTACACACACACGCATGCACACACGCACGCACAGTCCCCTTTAGCAGTTGCAGCTGCTGTGTGGCTTTGTTTCCTGCGGCCCTCCTTCTGGGAGGCTCATGGGAGAGGCTGAGTGGGCCCGTGCGTAATTCTTAACATTCCAGCCACCTCCTGTGGCTGGGGTGACAGTGGCGGTCACCTTCATGAGTGTCCCTCCTTTGGACAGCATGCTGGGCCCGCATAACTGAGCCTTCTGTCTCGGCAGCCAGGAGCCCATCTCCTGGGCCAGCTTGCCCGTGGCTGACCTCGTCCCCGACCTACAGCATGTCCTTTTCTGGATGTCCAACTCGGTCGAGCTCCTGTACTTCCTGCAGCAGAGGTGCCCGGTGTACATGCGGAGCATGGAGGAGGAGCTCGATGTCGCAGGTACGCTGCTGCCCCGACCCTCTGCGCTGCATGCCAGCCCTGTCGGCCTGCAGCGTGGGGACACAGTGCCGCTGCCGTGCGAGCGCTATGGTTTGGTGCTCCGTACCCTGGAAGTGTGCAGCCCACCCGTACTGTGTGTGGGAGGCTAGGCACGTGGGCCCTCGCAGGGGAGACATGGGCACATCTTGAGCCCTCTGCCAGGCTCACAGAGACGCTGTGGCCAGAGGCATATGGAAAGCATGCTGCCTTCCATGTGGCCGATGTAGGCTGTGGACAGTGAGGTCCTGTGTGTGCTGGCCCCAGTGGAGCATGAGCTCAGAGCTGGCTTACTCACCTGTGCCTCTGTGGCCCCTGCGTGAGGCTTTCTGCCAGCGCTTTGAAGTGTGCGTGGGTCACGCCGGGTCTCACAGGGCCTCTTTCCATGAGGAGAGTCACCCTGGGCTACCTCAAGCCTGAGAGCAGGTTGGTTCAGATCCATCGGACCCTGGTGCGGACAGACAACCACGTGGCCCAGGATCTGACGCAGGAAAAACCACACGAGCTGAGGGCTTGGGGAGGTCTGAGGCTCAGCCAGCTAATGACAGGCAGGGGCACCCAGCCCTGGGGCCTGTGACCTGGCTCCGTCCCTGCAGGAGGAGCAGTTCAGGGGTTCACCAAGGAGGAGGCCAGGCCCCAAGTAAGGTGTGCCAGAACCTGCCCTCGGTGCCCCTCTGCACACTTCCATCAGTCCTGTCCACTCTGTCCCTGGGGAGTGCAGTCCTCAGAAAACCTGCCTTGTGGGGACAGCTGTGTGCAGATGGCAGGCACAGAAGGGCCGGCTGGGTGAGGAAGTCTGGCCCAGCCCCTGCCAGCTCGCAGCGGCTGTAGAGATGCCCGGACTGCTCCTGAGGTCAGTGGTGGGGCTCGCAGTCTGGGGCCAGGTGGAGACAGGGCCAGCATGTGGGGCTTCTTCCTTCTCTAAAGTGTTCGGAGCCCACAGGGTGACAGCTGCCTCAGGGCGGCTGCACATGGTCCTTGGCCTGTGTCCTGGGAGGGGACTTGCGGTCTGCCGTGGTGGCAGGGGCCTCTGATGTGTGTGCCTGGGGCCTTGCTGTCCCTGGGCAGGGTGGCAGCAGGCTTGGGACAGCGTGGCAAGTTCTGGGGCTGGCTCATTTGCTGGACAGCCCAGATGACAGCGAGGTTGTGCAGGGCCTAGGAGGTGCCAGAAGGGCGCTGGTGGAAGCCCTGGTGTTTCCAGGTGATTCTTGGTGGCTGTGTCCCTGCAGGCTCCAAGGAGTCGCTGCTCTCCTGCACCCTGACGGCCAGCGAGGAGGCCATGGCCGTGCTGGAAGAGGTGGTGTTGTACGCCTTCCAGCAGTGCGTGTACTACTTGTCCAAGGTGTGTGGCCACGCCCCCAGGGGCGGGGCGGGGGGACCTTGTGGCCTGGGCACATGCCTCTCCCAGACAACCCTCTGAGCCATCTGGCCCCTTCCCCTTTCTTCAGCGGTCCTTCTCCCACTGAGGGTTTGAGGGTGTGAGAAGGCTTAGAGAGCCTGTGCAGGCACGCAGGATACAGTACTGCAGTCGTCAACTCCAGCTGGTGTCCCAGTGCTGCCTTCGGTCCCCTGTGCACTGAGATACCTGTAGTGCTTCGGGAGTGTATCTGCCTTCTTGGGAAGTGGCTGCGGTCCCCGGGTCCCACAAGATGTCCCCTCCCCTCTGTCAGGGCCCGTCCCAGCTGTGTCACCTCTGCGCAGGATCTTGGCAGGAGCACGCGCTGTTGGGCCACACAGCCAGGCCCATCTCCACTCTGTCCTGCTAGCTGCCCTGGCCGGGTGGGGCGGGAGCTGAGTCAGGGCCCTCTAAGCCCCACGGCAGCACCCTGAAAGTGTTACTGGGGTCCCTGTCATCCCTCAGTGCCTGTATGTGTGCCTGCCAGCCCTCCTGGAGTGCCCCCCATTCCAGACAGAGCGCCGGGAGGGCTGGCGGGCGGGCCCTGTGCTGCCTGAGGAGCTACGACGCGTGGTAGCCGTGTACCAGGCTGCCCTGGACCTGTTGCGGCAGCTGCAGGTGCACCCAGAAGTGGCCGCTCAGATGCTAGCCTATCTCTTCTTCTTCTCGGGGACGCTGCTGCTCAACCAGCTCCTGGACAAGGGTGAGCTGGCTGCCCTAGGGGCTGGGCAGAGGTGGGGCTGGAGGCAGGCCTGGCTGGGCTGGAAGAGGGCCCAGCACAAGTCCTGTAGGAGCCCTGGTCCCGTCCAGGCTGCAGAGAGGTCTGACCATGGTCTCTGCAGAACCCCGGCCCTCCTTCGTGCTGACCATTGGTCTCCTGGGCCAGGCAGGGCCCAGTCTGTGCAGCCACAGACACTCTGGCCTTCGACTGTCTTCCTGAGCCATTGTCCTCCGCCACCTGCTGGTCTCAAGGTGCAGGTTATGTCCAGCCAAAGGCACCACAGAGAGCGACTGAGATGCCCATGCAGGACGAGCCACAGGGCACGTGTGTCACCACACACGCCAGCAGGCCACAGGCCAGCAGCCAGGAGTGAGGAGGTCACAGCTCACCTTGCATGTTGGACCCCGTGGGTGTCTTGACTCCTTCTGCCTTGGGCCCTCCCACTCTGTCCACGCCCCAGAGAGGGCCTGTGGACCAGGGCCCTTGCTTTGGTGCTCAGCTGTGCGGTGTTGGGGGCCCTGGAGAGGGAACACGGGCTGTCAGGACTCTGGTGCCTGGCTCCCGGCGCCGGGCCCGGGCCTCCCCTCACCTTCCTCCTTTTGTTCTTGTCTCCAGGTCCCTCACTGAGCTGCTTCCACTGGCCCCGAGGCGTCCAGGCCTGTGCCCGCCTGCAGCAGCTCCTGGAGTGGGCAAGGAGTGCCGGCCTCGGGGCGGCTGGGGAGCGCTTCTTTCGGAAGTTGTCCTGCACCCTCCACCTACTGGCCACACCCAGCGCCCAGCTCATCCAGGTGTGTGTGCGGTGCCAGTGTAAGGGGGCAGGGTGGGGAAGGCTGCTGTCCCCAGATGGAGGGGTGGGGTCTGCATGGCATTATTCTGGACTCACCGACCAGGCTCACGCAGGTGCCTGGCTCACAGATCAGGCCAGGGGTCGTAGGAACCTGGCTTCTACTTTCCAGGCCCAGAAACTCTTAAATGTTCCCTGGATAACTCCAAAGGCGTTCACACCAGTGGCGGGGCGGGGCTGTCTCTGTTTGTTCCCTGGGCCTCTGACCGTCACTTGGCATGGCAAAGGGGACCCTGCACGTGTAGTAAGGAGGAGGGGACCCAGCCACAGCTAGAGGACCTCTGAAACAGATTATTCAGAGACAAGAAATTCTGTTAAAAACTACCCTTAACAATAAACAAGACCTGGGCATGGTGGCACAGTCCTATAGTCCCGGCACTCAGGAAGCCGAGGCAGGAGGATTGCTGGGAGTTCAAGGCCAGCCTGGGCTCCATAGTGAGTATAATGAGTTCAGGACCAGCCTGGATTGCAGGGCAAGACCCTGTCTCCAAAAAAAAAAGGTATTCCTAAAGAATGAGTTTGTAAATAAGAGAACGGAGAGAGCTCGTGGGGATGGAAGCCGTGAGGGCAGGAGGGGCCCACTCCGCGTTGGGGCCAGCCATGAAGCAGGGAGTCCGGGAGCAGAGCAGGAGGGCGTGCCGTAGCGCGTGGCGTGGCTGGCTGCCTCCCCACACCAGCCCAGGAGAGTGGCACTGGACATGGGGAACATCTTCTGGGGCTGCCAGCTCCTGGGTCCTCTGAAGGCCCCGGCAGCCCTGAGACCAGCTGTACTGAGCTATGAACCTGTGGGGGCCGCGGTCGTGCCTCGGGGCCTCAGCTGGAAACTCCAGCAAGCAACCGGAAGAAGGCTGAGAAGCCAAGAGACACAAAGGACCTGTCAGGAGCCCATGCCCTCCGTCCACCATCCGGAGAAGTTAGGGACCGGTGGCCACGCCCCGCTTCTGACACGCAGCAGGCCTTGGCGGGAGCACACCGGGGAGCAGGTAGGGGCGCATTGGACGCGTCCCAGAGCTTCCCGGAGCCACCTCCAAAGCACGGTGGAACAAGGCGTGCCCCAGGGAGGAGCTGCTGGCGAGGAGTGGCCTGCAGGCACAGGAGCTGCCCAGGCCTCCCGGGCCGCCGCCTCTGCGGGGTTCTGGGCCGTCCAGCTCTGCGCTGCCAGGGTCAGCATGGCACGCGAGGTGGCAGTGCCCCGCAGTCGGCCTGTGTCTGAAGCCAGAGGCCTGCTCCACAGCAGCCAGGGGTACACCAGGGCCGGGGGTGGCTCTTGGAAGGAGGGGCCCAGCTGGACAGGAACAGGGTCCGCAGCAACAGTAGCCGAGGCCTGGGCGGCTTGGCTGTCTCGGGGAAGCCCACTCCTTTCCAAAGGCTTCTGCCTTTTTCTGTCTTCTGAAAGCTTCCCTGTCACGAGCCTGTGTGGGCCTGTGTTACCTGAGGATTTGCTTCTGCCTTGCACGTGTGCCTCTGACCCGCCTGAGTTCTCTTACATGACGTGAGGCAGGGATCTGACTTCCTTCAGTTTCCCAGTGGTCTCTGACAGCCACGTGACGTGACTCCTCACAGTGACGTCACATTCATGGTGCTGTCCCTGTCCCCATCCTCCCCCGCCCCGCTGATCGCACTGCTGCCGCAGAGTGCCCGGCCAGGTGTGAGCACTGGTGCTCTGTGTGCTGGGCCGGTAGCCCCGCCCACGGAGCCCTTTGCCTTGTGCACTTGCCAGCCTTCGACCCCAAGCACCTTCTTGTCCGCAGATGAGCTGGGCCACCCTGCGGGCCGCGTTTCCTGCCCTGAGCCCAGCCCAGCTGCACCGGCTGCTGACCCAGTACCAGTTGGCTTCAGCCATGGGCCCCATGAGTGCCTGGGAGCCGGGAGCCCAGGACCTTCCAGAAGCCTTCCAGTCAGGTGGGTTGCTACAGGGCAGGTAGGAGGAGCCCTGGGGGGCCGTCACCACAGGCTCAGACGTGGCAAGAGCAGCTGCTGATACCCACCTCTCTGAAGTGGGAGCACAGGACCTCAGCACCCAGCAGGCCAACTGGGTGACCCGAGGACCTCCGTGGTCGGGGCTCATGGAGCCAACTGGCTGATGCCCAAGCGCCCAGCCCCAGGCTCAGGCCAGAGGTCTGCCTTCCCCTCCTGGACCCTTAGGCTGGGTAAGGTGGCAGGGCACATAGGAAGCCTTCCTGTGCATGCGTGGAGCTTATGTTCACATATCCACATGTGGTTTTAAATATACATGTGTACATGTATGTTCTATTATGAAATCTGCTGCCTCCTCCACAAGCACTGTGTGTGCGCAGAAACGGAACTGGGGCTGGAGGCAGGCTCCGCCCCTCCTGGCCCCTCCCCCTTCAGGAGCTAGCTGCTGAGGGCCGGACACCCAGCAGGGACCTCACTGCAGGCGCCCTTGCAGCCCTGCAGGGCTTGCGTTCTAGCGGGCAGAGCCCAGCGTGTGTGCAGCGTTAGGGTCTCAGCCACCCACGCAGGTGCAAGTCACCCTGGCCCCAAGCATGGGTTGCAGCGGGGAGGGGCTCACCTGGATTTGCTCTGCGCTGGGGATTGGTGTGAGCTCAGGCAGGCTGGTGAGAGACGACTGTAACAAGAGCTCCAGACTACCAAGGCTTGTCCCCCATCCCAGAGAGCAGGGACACCCTACCAGGTGGTCATTAAGGATTGAACAGGGCTGGGAACCAGGTCGGGCCGTCACCGTGCCCAGGACCCCACCCCGTGTCCTGCCGGAGTCAGACCTGGGAGTTCAGCTTGCTGGTGCAGTGGCCGCCTTCTCTGCCGTGGTGGCCAGGCAAGGAGAGGACTGGTGACAGTCCCCTGGCTCCCCTCTCCCTCCCTGCAGATGACGTGCTGGAGTCCTATGAGCACCCCCCGCCCATTGTACTGCCCAGCGCGGGCTTTCAGGTGGACCTGGATGCTGACTGCCCAGATGATGGCGTCTACCAGCACCTGCTTTACCTCCGCCACTTTCTGTGGGGCCTGCATGCTGGCCCCACCCGACCAGCCAGCCTTGAGGTAGTGGCCTGCATCCTGGGCCCTTGTGTGGCCGCCTGGGGTTGCAGATGGCACGGTGACTTCGCTAGGGCTGCAGGCACTGGGGAAGCCCCCTTGGTCTCCGCACGTGGGAGTGTCAGCCTGCAGATGTCTTTTGCCTGTGTCCCTGGGTGGGGGTGGGAGGGAGGGGAGGGCACCATGCCTAGGCCTGTATTGTTTTCTTCTCTCAACAGGGCCTGTACCTGACTGTCCCTGAAGGTCCCCCAGAGGACCCCATCGTGGGAGCCCCCGAAGCTGCCCCTGTGCACGCCCGCTTGTGTGCAGGGGGACGGCAGCTGGGCCGAGGTGGCCCAGCCCCTCATGCTGGCCCCTCCTGTCTGCTCACACCTCCTGCGACCCCACTGGGCCTGGAGCCTGGTGGCCCCCGAGGAACAGTGCCCCCTGAGGGGCAGAAGAATGGGCTGGGGCCCCCCAGCACAGATCTAGAAGGTGAGGCTAGCCTTCCAGACCTGCCCTGTGCCATACTCCTCCCATGGGGCTGGGTGTACAGGATGCTCACCTTGCTGGGCTCAGATGGGAAGGAGTTTGGAGGTACCACCCTGGGTATTTTGGGGACCTGTGGGAGTGGAGCGGCCTCTGACTGGGTGGCTGTGGGCACTGGACTGGGAGGAGGAAGACGCTGTCATGCCTGAGCAGGTGCCTTATACAAGCGCGCAGCTTGAGGAGCTCAGAGCTTGGTCCTCCACACTTGAGCTGAATTTGGGGAGCCCTCTGAGCATTGCAGGTCCCGACAGAGCAGACACAGCTAAGGCAGGCTACCTGCTCAGGGGTATAAGCTGACGATGCTCAGGCTCCGGCTCTGCCCCGAGACCCTGTGGGTGTAGACTGCTGGAGACGGAAGGCCTCGCTGGGCAGGGGCAGGCCTAGCCAGCAAGTAAGGGGAACCCTCGGAAGGGCACCACAGCCCGGCTGGGATATGGAAGCGGAGGAGGGGGAGAGGCGGGAGGAGGCGTTCAGGCTGTGCTGGGACAGGGGGCCCAGCCTGGCAAGCAGTGCCTGGCGAGGGCCCGTGGCATAGGCAGCTGCGGGGGTCCCGACTTCCCCTCCAGCCCTGTGGGCCCGTCATCCCCACACTTACCTCATCCAGGAGACATGGCGGCCCCTGAGGATGAGTCTCCAGCGGCCCCCTCGAGCCGCAGCTCCAGCACCGATGACTTCTGCTACTTGTTCACAGTGGAGCTGGAACGAGGTCCCTCGGGGCTGGGCCTGGGCCTCATCGACGGGCTGGTGAGCGGGTCCCCACCTCCCCTGCCCTGCCCTGCCTTGCCCTGCCCTGCAGGCCACCTGGCTGCTGCTTACAGACTGGATGCAGTCTAGGCCTGGACAAGGTGCAGGTGGCGGGAGGGAGCGCGGGGTCCTTCCTGGGCTACTGCTGCCCTGCTGTGTTCCTCAGGCCATGCTGTGCCCGGTGCTGTTCTCACTGAGATGAGTGGGGCTCCTGGGGGGGGGGGGGCTGCCAGGGACACGGGGACTCAAGGTCAGGGCCCTGTTTCTCCCCAGCACACGCCTCTGGGCACCCCCGGGCTGTACATCCAGACGCTGCTCCCGGGCAGCCCTGCTGCAGCTGACGGGCGGCTGGCACTCGGGGACCGCATCCTGGAGGTGAACGGCAGCAGTCTGATGGGCGTCAGTTACAGGAGGTACCGAGGGCACGGGAGGGTGTAGGCTGGCATGAGGAGGCCAGCCAGGGCTGTCCCCTCCACGCGTGACCTTCATCGTCCCAGGGCCGTGGATCTCATCCGACACGGGGGCAAGAAGGTGAGATTTCTGGTTGCCAAGTCCGACGTGGAAACAGCCAAGAAAATTCGCTTCCGCACACCCCCGCCCTAGGCAGCTGCAGGGTGCCCCGCCTGCCAGCTGCCCCCATGGACGCCCCTGGCTCCAGCAGGCCACCCACCACCCCGCGTGCTGTCTTGCCAGGAGACGCTCCTGTTGATATGTACATGTTGCTGTACATCCTATTTATACAGAGGTGACACCAGGCGGTGATGTTTCTTACAGAGTTTTTATGTTCAGAGACTCGTGAAGAGGCGTAGATTCAATAAACTACTATTTTTCCAGCAGCGGCACTGGGGTCTGCGATGACCAGCATGGTGCCTGGGGGAGGCGGCAACTGCAGAGGACAGACTCCAGTGCCCTTGCAGCCAGGAGCAGGCAGGGCCACCGAGCAGGGCGGCCGCCTCTGGCAGTCCATTGCTCCGCTTGTCCCCTAAGCTTAGGTGGAGGACCTAGCACCCAGCAGGCAGGAAAGTGAACCAGCGGGGCTGCAGCATCCCTGGCAGCCGAGCCCACCCTGCGCCTGGCCTCCCCTTCTGGGAGCCCCTGATCTCCCACTTCCTAAGGCAGTGGCCCCAGGCCCTTCATTGCCAGCAGGCCTGTGTCCCCCAGGTCCCCATCCTTGCCCCTGCTGGAGCCCAGCCGCCTCCACCAGCCAGCTGACTGTGCGCAGGGCCAGTCGCAGGCCATGTTGCCATCCGTGGTAGTGGGCCGAGCACACCCTGTGCTCAGCAGGAGCGTGAACTGGGCCGTGCTGGACATCCTGAGCAGGTGTGGCAGCTCCGTGGCCTGGGTGCCATGACTTCCACCGTCGCCTCACCATGCCTGTGCTAGCGGCCGGGGTCCTCGTCTTGGACAGGAACCAACAGGGACAGGTTCCCTTCCGCTTCAGAGCCCCCAGCGCAGAAAGGGCTCTCCCTGGAAGGTCCCAGTCCCAGACACACGCAGCCTGGTGCTGCCCCCTGCCAAACACTGCGGGAACTGCAGGCAACGGCCCCAGGCCCTTTGCCTCTGCTGCCTTCCCCCAACTGCCAGCTCGTCCCTCTGCTTCAGCCAGAGGCTCTTGACCAGGAGCCCAGAATGCTGGGTGCGGCATGTTTTTTAGAAATTACTTTAAATTCATGGATGGCCCCCAAAGATAGGGAGCCGTAATGCCCAAAGCTGAAAACGCAGGCCCACGTTCTGAGCAGCTGCAGCTGTCCTAGGGGCCGGCTTGTGCGATCCTTCATCCTCTGCTGTGGCCACAGGGGTTGGGAAGGTGCAGGTGGCCCCGTCCTGGCCTGAAGGACACAGCGAGGACCCGACTCCAGAGCTGCCGCAGGGCTGGCGCTGGGGAAGAGCCTTACCCTGCTCCCGCTCTGAGTAACTCCCGCGCGGGCGCATTCAGTTCTCGCAGAGCTTTGGAGAGACTGGCTTTATAGCGCAGGAGCCAGGGGAGGACACAGGGCTGAGCATCTTAAAGCAGCAGTGCCTATCCGCTCAGCTCTGTGGGAGGCAGGGCCTGCAAGCGCCCAGAGCACCATGTGGAGACGGAGCTGCTCCTGCGCCTCCGACGTCTCCATCTCAGACACGCCAGGCGCATTCCGTCGGTGCAGGCGGGCAGCCAGGCCCCAGAGCGCGGCGGGTGATCTGACACTTGTGCGGATGCCTGGCCGGCAGAGGCAGGGCTTAGGGCTGAGTCCGAAACTGGCAGTGGCCACCCCAGGTGTACATGTATGGGACCTCCAGGGGACAAAGGGTGGAGACCAGTAACAGAGACCAGTAACAGAAGATGGCTGGGGTGTTGGCACAGCTTTAATCCCAGCTACTCGGGGGACAGAGGCAGCAGGATCACAGCGTGGAGGCCAGCCTGGGAGACTCAGACTCTGGTTCAGAAGTCACAAAGGGCTTAGGTTCATTCTGTATCACCAAAAAATAAAAATCTTATCTACATATAGCGATATATCAGATATTGATATATCAAAGGATTAAAAGGTACATTAGGCAGATGAAAAGAAAAACCAGAAGAGACAGTTGAAATGTATAATACAGTGTGGAAGGTTTGCTGGAAAACACAAAAGTTGAAAGACACAAAAAAGAACAAGACCGCGCAGCGTAACCAGCCGGAGCCGGGCAGGGGCAGAGAAGCCTGCTGCCCGGAGCGAGGGAATACTCGCAGCCTCAGGCCCCTAGCTCGGAGGGGACAGCCCACCCGGGAAGCACAGGGCCTGGGCGCCATGCCCCAGCACCACGTGTGGTGGCGCACGCTGGTAACACCTGCACTCAGGCCGAGGCAGAAGATTGCCGCGAGTTCAGGATCACCCTGGGCTACAGAATGAGACCCTATCTCAAAAAAAAAAAAAAAAAAAAAAAAAAGCCCTGAATCACAACCCCGCCCCCCCCACCTACCTTTTTAAGAATAAGGTTCTACTGAGGGTACTTACTGTCAGACGAGCACGTGAGAACGTTTATTCCCCGCAGACAGAAACAAGCATCGTTGTGCTTGAAGGAGAGACTGCACCTGACGGAAGGTCCGAAGGGCAGGAGTGGGTGGTAGGCCGCAGACAGCTGTGGGCAAACGTGAAGGCATTTAAACCAAGTGCATGAGTGGGCAGGTATTAAAAACTGTGAGCCAGGATGCTGGTGCACACCTGTTGTTCTGGCACTCTGGGAGGCCGAGACAGGAGGGTCACACATTTGTGCCCACCCTGGGCTATTCGGCAAAACCCTGCCTCAAAAATAACAAGGGCTGGGGATGCAGCTCCCGCCCAGGGCGAAGGCGCTAGGCCCCTCCTCCGGCACCGGCCGCTGATCATCTCGGCGGTCCGGTCCCGGGACTGAGCCGGAGCCTTCACGCTGGGTTCCCTAACCCTTCGTGTGACTTTCGATCCTGGGACGCGGTCCTGCTGGGCGCAAACGTGAGCGCCTCGGCCTCCCGCAGTGCTGGGGGCACAGGCTGGCCGCCAGGCTGGCACCGCCACCGGCTCGCCCGACCGGCGGGACGCGGCGGGACGCGGCGGGACGCGGCGGGACGCGGGGACGGCCTCGCCTCCGACAGCGCCGCGCGCCGCCCGCGCCCGCACCCGCCTTCGCCGCCGGCCGGAGCGGCGAGCGCGGAGCCCGCTCTTCCGCCGCCGCCGTGACGGGGTCGCGGGGCTCCGGTCGGGGCGGGACCGGTGAGCCTTTCCCGGGCGCGCACCTGGCGGCGGCGGCGGGGTCACGTGGGCTGGGAAGGGTCCCGCGCCTGCGGGCTCCGACTCCGAGGCCACGCCCCGGGCCCGGCGGCACCTTCAACTGGTCCCTCTCTCGGGCGTCTCGGGGGCGGGGCCCGGCGGGGGCGGGGCCTAGAGGGGGCGGGGCCCGGCGGGCGCCCCCGGGTGGCCGCGCTGCCTCAGCGCAGGCGGCGGCGGGCGCAACCTGGCCGCGGTTCCTGGGGTCCTGCGAGCACACGCGAACAGGTGGCCGGCTGGGAACAGGGCGCAGGGACGCGCCACGCCGGCTCTGCGGCTCGCGGGAAGGGCGCCGGGCAGGGGCGGGAGCCCGCGCAGGGGGGACCTGGGAGACGCCGGCCGCCGCCCTCCAGGCCTGGCCGTGGATTTCTGCAGCACCCAGAATTCTGGTCTTCCTAGCTACTCCGGAGGCGGAGGCAGGGGTTGCAAGTTCAAGACCAGCCTGGCAGTTCAGCAAGATCCTGGATTTCTTATTTTCTAACTGACTGAGCCAGGGTCTTGCTCTGTGGTTCAGGCTGGCCCTGTATGCCATCGCGGTCAAACAAACAAAAGCTGCGGGTGGTGGTGCGCGCCTGTCCCCTCAGCACTCGGGAGGCTGAGGCAGGACTGCAGTGAGCACGAGGCCAGCCTGGGCTCCACAGTGAGACCCTGAGACCCCGTCACAAAAAATGGTTGGGGGTGGTAACTTGGTGCACAGACCCTGCGTTCAGTCCCCCGTGGAGCTAAATCCAAGGCCGGGGTGAGTGGGGGCCACCCAGACCCCGCGGAGCGGGTGAGCGGGTGCTGGTCGGGACGAGGGTGCGAAGTGCAGGCCAGCGGGCCCGGGAGGGGGCTCCAGGGCCGTGGCCGGACTCGCCTGTCCCCTCCCAGCCGTAGGAGGAAGAGGGACACGACCCCACAGTGCATACAAGCCAGCTTTTGAGGCAGTTTATTCACGTTTATTTTTACTGTCTCTCGTCTTGCCCCCGGCCTGCTAGACTGTTCAGAAACAAGAACAGGAGGAAGCAGCAGCTTCCCTTCAGTCCAGAACAGGCTGGAGCCTCCATGGGGCCGCAGCACACCATGGTGAGCGGCCAGCTGGCCAGGAGGACGGCCGCGGTGTCACTGGGCCAGCCCGTCCCCCAGGGCCGCCCTGCTCATTCTGCCTCCTCTCTGGTCACCAAAGCCAGGGCTTCACCCTAAGGCCAGGCCCTTCACCTGTGGCCAGTGTCCCCGGGCCCCTATTCCTTCACCCCGGCTGCAGCCCGGACTCCTTCTCTACCAGCCGGCTGACCAAGCGCAGGGCCAGGGGCAGGGCCGTGTTGCTGTCACGATGGTAGCGGGGCTGGCACACCTCTGTGCTTGGCGTGAGCACGAACTGGGCTACGCTGGGCATCCTGAGCAGGTTTCGTAACTCTGTGGCCCGGGTGCGGATGGCTTCTGCCGCCTCATCACCATGTCCAGCGCTGGTGGCTGGGCCCTGGGCCAGGGTCCTCATCTTGGACAGGAACAGAGAGACCCTAAGGACAGAAAGGGAGCTGCCAGCCTGTCTGTTGGCTGCAAGATGCTGGCATGGAAAGGGGTCTCGGTGGGAGGTTCCAACCTTCCACAGCACCAGCCGCAGACTGGCAGAGCCTGCTGTCCCCTGGTGAGCCAAGGTGGCATAAGCCATGCCGCTGTGCCGGACAGGACACTGGTGTGATTAAGACGTTCTGAGAGGCTGAGGCAGGGAGATTTCAAGCACAAGCCCAGTCTGGACAACTTAGTGACTTTGCAAAAACCCTGTCTCAAAACCAGAGAAGGACTGAGGATACAGCACACCGTGAAGGCCCCGGATTCCGCCCCCACGGAGACAGGACAAAACACCACAGCCAGGACCAGCACACATACCACATCACCACCCCACGAAGCCAGTACCTAGGGATCAGATCCTGGCTCCGTGAGGCCAGCTTGGTCAGTGTTGTCATGAGCACAGTGATGGCCTGCGGCGGGCACCTGGGCAGGTCAGCCGAGGGGCGCAACTGGGTGACCTCGAAGAGCAGGGCCTCCAGGGCCTCAAAGAACCTGTTGATGAGCTCCACAGTGCATCGCCTGTCACAGGCCACTGAAAGGTACTCGCCCACGGCCCACACCTGGCCCAGGAGGGAGAGGGAGATTCAGCCACAGCCCGCGGGCCGCTCTGGCCAGCGGGGGGCAGGAGGGGCAGCACCTGCTTACCACGCTGGTGAACACATCTGCCCGGCTCTGGATGCTGCCCACGTTGCCCACGAATGCCAGGAGCTCCTTTGCTTGCTCCAGGACCAAGGAGGGCTTCAGCCTGCACAGGGCCAGGAACTCCGAGCTGAGCACCCTGCCGGGAGCGGGCATCACGAATGCTCTGCGCAGAACCCCAGCCGCGCCCCCAGCCCAGGGCCTGAATCTTATCCTCAGAAGCCTTCTGCCATGCCAGGAGCCCTTGAGCAGCTGGGGCCACCTCAAGGCACCACAGAAAAGAACTGCCATCCCAGCATTCTGGGGGGCTGTGGCAGGAGGACTGCAAGTTCAACCCAGCCCAGGCACCTTAGTGACTCAGGGAGGGCCCTGCCGTTCTCAGCGCGGGCCTGAGGGCAGAGTGTGAGCCAGCACCCAGGCCTGCAGGGGGACAGGGGCATCTGGAAGGGGACCTGAGCCAGCTCCCATGAGAACATGCTGCAGGGGACAGAGTCAGGCTGGGGAAGCGGCCGTGAGAGGCAGCTGGAAGGGCCGAAGCCCACGGCCCCAACCCAGGGAAAGCGAGGGGACCGGGTGCCACACCCACCTGTGCACACGGGCCTCGTACTGCGGGGCCGGGTACAGCGCATCACTCCTTTCCAGGAGCAGCAGCGCCAGCTGGTTGGTCAGCGGCCCGACAGCAACCTGGGGTCAGGGGCGAGAAGCAGCTCAGTCCACCCAGCTTGGTGCCGATGTCCTCTGCTGCTCGCGGGGACATGAGGCCAAGGACAAGGGGCTGCCTTCTTCAAGACAGGAGAGGGGAGCAGGGAGGGCCCTGGGGGAGGCGGAGGGAAGCCCCTGGGGGGAGAAGCCCACGTGCTTCTGTGGCTTTTCCTTTTGACTCCGCAGGGTCAGGGCACAGTCTTGCTCGGTCAAGGGTGTTCCCAAGAGGCTCTGCTCTGCACCCGGTCCTACCACAAGCCACGGACCTCCACCTCCAGGGTCCCGCTAGCAGCCAACACTGGGTGCAGGGTGCAGCCAGCGGGGCTCAGAGGAGGGGAGCACGGGGCACCTGGGCACATGCCCTGGCTCGAGTATACGCTGCCCTCCATCCGACCTAGGGGCCAAAGAGGACCCAGCGGAGCTGTGGTGCACAGCCCTTGCCCTGCCTCCCTGTCCCTGCAGTGCCAGCAGGACCCCGAGTGGCCACAGGCAGAGTGTGGTAGGGTTGGCTTTCCACAGAGGTCAAGCTGAGGTTCCCCGCTAGGCCAGCACTCCTGCTTTATGAGGGCCACAGGGATGAGGACCACACACTGGCTCACCTGGGTCACAGCAGAGAAGAAGGCCCGAAGCAGGGTGGGCACTGCCGCAGCACACTGGGCCACCCGGGCACAGCTGGCCATGGGCTGCAGCAGCTGGTGGAGTGGTGTCAGCCTGGGGACACAGAGGGACACGGGTGGCCACTTGCTCATCCCTCCTGTGACCCCACAGGCACCAGGAGGGGGAGACAGAGACGGGCAGTGGCTGCCATCACCGCTCACTCAACCCCACGGGTCACATGTCCCCAAGGGGCTCAAAACACCCAGGACAGCGAGGCCTAGGGGGACTGGCTAGTGTGTGCTGATACGGGCCTGTGCCTCTCCTGGCCCACCCACTTCCTGAGTGCCCGTTTCTCTGTAAAACGAGGACCACACTGTTGACTCCCAGGTCTGGAGGGCAGGTGGTGCTGGGCATCTGACCACAGCTGCCTCCTGGGCCTGGCGGCAGGACACCGTGGTGAGCCCCACCCTGTGACCTGGCTGTCCTAGCCCCAGGGCCCAGACCTTTCTGCAGAGCCGCAGGCCTCGGTGCGCAGCAGGTACTGAAAGAGAGGCTGGAAGTGCGGGTCTCGGAAGGCCTCCAGGCAGTGGGGGACCCTCAGGGAGGCGTCCCAGAGAGGCCTCTCGTGGGGTCTCGGCGACGACCTAGGAGTGGACAGAGGCTGAGCTGCTGGGCCAGGCCAACCAGGGGCTGCTGGGGCCCGACTCTCTGAGGCAACATCTGTAGCATCAGAGCCTCTCGTGATGACAGGAAAAGGGCCTGGGCGCAGGAGCTCCCGGGTCTCCCTGAGGAGCTTGAGGGCGGGCAGGAGGAGCGCACAGCCCAGGGGCTGCCCTGGTGGGGGATGAAGGGCGGGGAGACGGGCCCTGGGGGCACACCTGAGCTGCAGGTCAAGGGCAGCGGTCAGGCAGGGCAGGTCCAGCAGCGCGTGCAGCATCTCCACAGCAGTGCCGGAGTCTACCAGGGCTGGGAGCAGCGCCACGAACTCCGCGGTGAGGGGCGGGCTGTTCCAGGCCAGGAACTGTGGACACAAGAGGGCAGCTCAGATGGGTCTCAGTGGTGCCCGCGGGCTGTAGCTCCCTCACGATTACTGCGGCATGGGCCCAGCGTCTGCCCCGACCACCTCTACTGCCACCTGTTGCCAAGGAGTCAGACCCATCTCTCCTGTAACTTCTCTCTGGAGACAGGGCCAGGCTGTGCAGCCCAGGCTGGCCCTGGATGCACAGCAGTCCTCCCGCCTCGGCCTCCAGAGTGCTGAGATTACAGGCGTGCGCCACCCTGCCCAGCCTATGTGGGGCTGGGGAACTGGACTCAGGGTCTTGCATTTGCTAGGCAAGTGCTTTAACTGCTGAGCCTTCCTCCAGGGCCTGGTTTACACATGCAGCCTCTGCCTACAACGTTACTTGCTAACCATCCACTCCTGCATCTCGGACCTTCCATCAGGCGTAATTTTCTCCTTCAAGCACCATTTTTACACGTCTCTTCAGTGTCTGTGAGGAATACGATCCCTCACTTGTCTGAAGACGCCACCCCTGCTCTTCCTGGTTTATTTTTGTCTTTGCTGTCTTCCTTTGTGGCCACAATTGAACCCATCATCTCCCAGTTACTTTTTTCTTTAGGAAATGGACCAGGTGGGATCAAAAAAATATGGCAGATGTTTAGTTTTTTACTTACTAAAGACACAGGGCCATGGAACTTAAAAAACAAAGTGAACCAGGGGTGTAGGGCAGGGAGGAGGGAGGGAGGGGTGGGTAGGGGAGGGACAAAAGGAGAGGGAGAAAGCCCTTGTCACCTTGACAAGATATGTAGGTGCACAAAATGCTCAACTTCATTGTAAACCTTAAATCTTGCGCTTATATCAATAAAATGGGGGAAAACTAAAGACACCAGGCCACGAACCCCGAGACATGCCCCCGTCACCCACACGCACACGTCCCGGGCTCTGCCGCTTTCCGGAGGGTTCCGGGAGTGGGAAGTGCTTTCTCTTGTGAGCCCGTCTTCAGCTGTGCTGCCGGGGCTACCTGGGTGCCCTGAGTTCATTCACAACATTTGCCCCTCCCAGTCATTTTGACTTTAGGGAACAGCTGGCAGTCCCAGTGCCAAGAGCCAGTGACTGTGGAGTGTGAGGGCAGCATGCTCTCGTACGAGCTGCCCTTCCAGTGGTGGCACTCTGCACCAGCAGTCACAGCACTTTATATCATGCTTGGCAGACACTCAGCAAAGAGGATTCTGGAACGGCTTCCAAAGGGGCCGGGAGACAGCGTGGGCATGTGCCAAGTGAGGCGAGGGCACTTCCTGGCAGGGGGTCTATTCCAGTCACCCTTTGTATGTCACCCGAAAGACTGAGCGGCCACCGTGGAGCTCTGGCTGAGACACACGCTGTCAAAGACGGGCACTGGGAAGCTGGGTGAGCAGGCTGGGTGAGCAGGCCTGGGGACCTTGGAATGGTGACAGATGCAGGCTTTGGGGTGACACACAGCCACCTGGGGGGCACTTCCTGCCCGGGGGCCCACACGCGGCTTGTCAGATGGCAGTGCAACATGTTTATACGGGACGTGGCCATCCCTGGGAGGGCCCCACTCCCTGCCTTGCACCCAGCGACCCTGCGGGAACCCCCAGGACAACCACACGTACCTTGAGGAGGTTAGGGAAGCTCTGCTTCAGCAGACCGAGGAGGCGCGGGCCAGACACGGGCAGGTTGTCACGGCAGAAGCGCACGACCTCGAAGGCCAGCATGGGGTTGTGGAAGCGCTCAGACGGGAGCCTGCTGAACACGTGCTGGTAGATGGCTTCTGAGTCCACCGCAGCCGCCTCCCCTGGAAGGTGCCAGGCCCTGTGAGCACGGGCACCCACCCACCCCAACTGGCCCTCGGGATGGAACAGGGCCTGCACATGGAGCTGCCCCACAGCCTTTTATTTTATATTTTGAAACAGTCTCACTAATCAGGCTGGGACTGAACTTGTGTTTCTCCTGCCTCAGCCTCCCATGGTGCTGAGATGACCGCCAAGCCTCGCTCTTTACCAGAGCACGACAAGGCCATCTCTATTCTGGCTAGGCTCCTTGGTGTGTCAGCCAAGTCTCCACGGCCGCCTGTGCCTCTAGGATACCAGAGTCCTCTGAGAACATCCCAGGTGGGAAAGTCCAGCTGAGCTGGACTTGGCCGCACCCCCGCCCCCGCCGAAGCCCCGAGAAGCTGCCTGGGAGGACAACAGTGCAGTGGAGTTCTGAACCTGGCAACACTGCGGCTGCTGCTCTGACCAAGTAGAAGTTTGAAGGTGACCCTCCCCTGGCAGCCCCCTAAAACTGGAGGTGGCAGAGGAACCCCTCGAGGCCCTGCACTGGCTCACCATGGTTGAGGAAGAACTGGGCAAGGGGCACCAGTGCCCGCTCGCTGCCCGGGTCAGCACCCAGCCGCTCATGCAGGGCCTTGAGGCAGGAGAGGGCGCGGTACAGGAAAGAGGGGTCCTGGCGACACAGCACATCCAGCACCCGCACAGCCTCCACCAGGCACTGCAAGTGGAGACTAAGCGTCAGCAGGCCTGAGGGCTGCCCTGCCCCGGCCCTGCCCCTCACCGCCACCCCGCCACCCCGCCACCCCTGCCACCCCGCCACCCCCGTCCCTATCCCACCGCTGCTACTCACAGCTTTCTGCAGGTCGGAGTCCCCCTTCCTCAAGGCCCCTGAGGAGAGATGGTCTGTGCATCTCTGCCCAGCCCCAGGACAGCCCTGGCAGGGGAAGGCCTGTTCCAGATGTGGGCACTAGGGCAGGGCCAGCCTGACCGGGACAGGGCACAGGCAGAGCATGGGCAGGACAGGCAGGGCCTAAGCCTTGGACACAAGGAGGACCCTGCCCCAAACCAGTTCCCCAGGACCCCCACCTTGCAGGACACAGCCGGCCTGGGGACTTACGCCGGTTACTCTGTTCGATGAGGCGCTGGCAGTACTCAAAGGCCACTTCCCGCAGCCGCTCCCTCGGGGGCAGCTGGCGACCGGCAGTGGAGGCAGCCGAGAACACCGACAGGGTGGAGCCCTCCAGCTCCGACTTGTCGTCTGTGGGGAGGAGGCAGCTCCCAGCCTGACACTCCCACGATGGGAGCAGCAGGAAGGGGACAGGTGCCTGGCAGCTCCCGACCCACAGACAGAGCCAGTGTCTGCACTGCCAGGTACTCTCTTCCTTTTCTTTTCTTTGCGGCGCTGGGGATTGAACCCAGGACCTTTGCACTGAGCTACATCCCCAGCCCATTTTTGTTTCTGATTTTTAGACAGGGTCTAAGTCACCAGGCTGAGCAGGAGCTTGAGATCCTCCTGTCTCAACCTCCCAGAGTGCCGGGATCTCACGGCTGCTACACACTAAGGGTTGGTAGATGAGACAGGACTCCCAGGGTGCTGTCCCAGGAAACCAATGGCCGCTCACCTAATGCCCCCTGGCTCCCGGGCGTACCAGGAGGCCCCTGGCTCGGGTAGGTGGGCCCTCTGCTGCAGACGGGGCTCAGGGGAGGCAGCAGTGACACAGGGCCTTGCACCCAGTTCTTCCCAGCAGTGAAATCACCCAAGCCCCGACTGCCCCCCGAGCTCTGCGGCACCTGTGTCTGGGGTGCCCATGCCCGTGGGGCCACGGAGCAGCAGCCACGCATGCAGCATGGAGAAGGCCTGTGCATTCAGCCACTGGTCCTCCGTGAAGTGCTGGCCTGTGGACAGCACCGTGAAGAAGTCCGAGGCCACCGTGCCGTCCACCTCAGTGATGGGGCCTGGCTGTGGGGGGGAGGAGGGTGGGGTGGCACCAAAGAGCGGGCAAGGCCTACAGGTTCACACGCTACTTCATGCGGGGGGGAGGGGGGGCGGACCCCGAATGACATGAGCAGAAGTGTGAAGCTGAGATCTGTACCTCTGCCCTATCCCCTCTGCACCAGGCCTGTTTAGCTGGTGGCCCATCCCACAACGTGTACACACAGCACATGATCCCAGTGCACAGGGATGTCCTGTGGCCTCTGCAGTCCCTGGGTATCAGCCACAGCCCCCAGGGCCAGTTGGAGCAGCTGTGGCTCTCCCTGACCCAAGTACCCTGGGTGAAAGTGGTGATGAGGGACCCCAGATGGCCCATGGGAGGTGCCTGTGGGAGCCTGCTGGGTGCAGCTGGGAACACAGAGCTCCCAGGAGGACAGAGGTTTGGGACTTCCATCCTTGAGGCTGGGCGCACCAGAACTCACCTGCCGGGCCCTGGGTGTGGAGAAGAAGCCCCCCGGGTGAGGGACCCCCTGCTGGACACTGGCGTAGCGCAGCCAGTCAACTAGCCTCTTGCTGAGCAGGGTGATCTGGTCTGTGGGGAAAGGGGTGCCAGGGAGGAACCGTTAAACCCCGCAGACTCTTGGTCCCCACAGAACGCTAGCAAGGACTGCTCAGCCAAGGGACCTCTGCCCAGGACACCCTGGGCCCAGCCCGGGGACCTCTGCCTGCACCCCAGACCTCAGTGCGTGGCAGGGAGAGTGACCGTACCTTCCTGGAGTGTGCCTGGAGCCAGACCCACGACCTTGGCCAGAATGGGGAGGAGGGGCCTGAGGCTGGCCCCCTCAGGCTGCCGGCTCTCCAGGATGGTGAGGACGCGCTGGCCCACACTTCTGACCTCCTCTTTCCTGTCGCCCTTCAAGTTGAACACAGCGCAACAGCGAGTGCTTACCCCTCCCAACAACTGGAGTGAGACCTCGCTTCACAGCCTGCCAGAAGCCAGGCCTGCAGCGCCGGCCTGTAGCGCCAGCACTGTGGGAGGCGGAGGAGGAGGACCACATGTTGGAGTCCCACCTCAGCAGCTTAGCAAGATCCTGCGTCAAAACTAGAACTAAAAAGAGGCTGGGGATGTAGCTCAATGTAAAGGCTCTGGGCCTGATCCCCAGGACCACAAGAACAGCCCGTGGGAAGCTCCCTGAGGGACACTGGTCCCTGAACCTCATGTGACCCCTAGAGGCTGCCGTCTCTGTGTGGTTCAGGGTGGGGCTACTAATCAACGATCTGGTGCCCTCAGAACCAGGCCACAGGGTATCTAGGCTGGGGTGATCCTTGGTCAGCCACGTGTCTCTGTTCTTCCAGGTACTGCCCCTCTGGGGACCTGACCATGTGACTGGACAAGTATACATCCCCAAGGCGGGCAGCATGGCCTGGGCCAGCTAGCGGTGGCCAGCCAGGCCTCAGGCCAGGGCGCAGGGCTGCACGGCCCCTGGGTTTCCTAGCACTAGCCGCAGACCTTTCCCTTTCCCCAGTGCTGGGAGCTAACCTCGGAGCACTCACACTGAGCTATTACCTTAGCCCATTAATTGTTTTCTTTTTTTAAATTTTGAGACAAAGGTCTTGCTAGGTTGCCCAGATTAGGCTCAAAATCATGATCCTTTTACCTAGCCTCCAGGAGTGCTAGGATTGGAGGTCTGTGCCACCATGCCTGGTTACTGGCTATATTCTTGAATCAAGTGAGCAAAAGTGGAACATGTGATATGCCAGTCCTCAGACAGATACGCATCACACCACACACACACACACACACACACACACACACACACACGCACGCACGCACGCACGCATGCCAGTGGCGCCGGGAACCAGCCACAGGAACTCTGCCCTTCGCAGGGGAGGGGCCTGGTCGGGACTGTGGGGGTCATCCTGGCGTCTGGCTGTGGGTTCCGAATGTCACTTTCCACTCAGGGAAATGCGTTATGATAACATTTTAAAGTACTTACAGATGTACACTAAATCGATTATGTATTTCATATGTGGCCCTCTTCACTCAAAAAAAAAAAAAAAAAAGCCCAGCACTGTGGGAGGCTAAGGCAGGAGGGTCTCCATTTGAGCCGTTTTAAAACTGAAAAAGAAAAGGAGCTGGGGATACATTCAGTGAGAAAGCCCTAGGTTGGATATCTAGTACCAAAAAACAGAAAACCACTAGGCAAAAGAATGGCTGGCCACACGACGGGCACACCTGTGCTCACCTGTGCTAGGAGCGCCTGGGCCCAGGAGGCAGTGGGAACGATGCTCCAGGGACCTGAGCTACAGTCCACGCAGGACGCACCCGGCCGCGGGGGCCTCCCTGGTGCCCAAGGACCACGAGGGCAGGTGTCACACTAAGCAGTGATCACCGTGTTACCTGGGCCAGGAGCACAGACGCGACCAGGCTCAGCTGCTGGCTGCTCCGGTTGTGGTCACACGACAAAGTCAGGCCGTCAGAGGGCGACATCTCTCTCAGGATGGCAGCACTGAGGACCTGGAGCTGCTCAGGGCAAGTGGGCAGGGACAGAGTGGCCTGCAGCAAGTCCACGCATGTCTTCTCCAGCCTGGAGTGGTGACATGAGGCAGGGTGGGGGGAACACGTCATGCTTGTGGGAAGGCACCCAGAGCCCCAGGGGAGCCAGCCTGGCCCACTAGGGAGGTGGACAGAGTGTGAGGACCCTGGGTGCCAGCCCACCAGTGTGCCCTCACCTCCGGGGGTACTTGGTGGCCGCAACAATAAGGAAAAGCCTCTGCAGGGCATCCACAGTGGCAGGCCCCAGGTCTTCCTGCAGCAACTTGCAGACCCGGAAGCAGAACCTCTGCAACTCCTCCTCCTGGATCTCCCTGCGCAAGGCAGGCACGTCAGCAGCAGGCCCTGTGCAGACCACGCGGAGCCAGGCTGCCAGGAATGGCGCCCCTGGGCAAGGGCACCTGGAGGCGATGCAAGGGAGCATCCAGATGGCTCCTCCCAGAACCGAGACCCTAGTCACCCCGCTTCACTACTACCCTGGGGACAGAGACACCTGTCCCGGCCTGGGGCCCTACATGCAGGACTAATGCTAACTGCTTCCACAGTCTCACGTAAAAGCAGGGGCAGTCCAAGCCAGGCCTGGTGGCACCCAGGCTATACCCCCAGCACTCGGGGAGTCTGAGGCAAAAGAATTGCAAGTTCAAGCCTAGCTTGTCCTGAAATCAACGCTGAAACTTTGGCTGGGGATGCCGCTCACTGTGAAGACCCGGGCACACACGCACACACACGTTTCGTCTTCACTTGAGAACAAGGCTGTCTTAGCTCATTTTTAAAGAACAAATGTTCCAGCAGATCATAAAACAAGCTTACGTTTCTCACTCTAATACTCAACTGGCTTAATTAGAAGCTGTGGCTACGAAGTGCCGGCAAATGTGCAAACTTGTTTCTAGGCAGTTACGGTAACAAGTGCCACAGGGGCTCTGGGCGAAGGCCTCCTGCCCCTCCAAATCCCCAGGCCTGGTCACAGCTGACTGCCCACTGCAGTCTTCTGATGCAGCCCACGGGTCTGAGCTCACACAGGGCTCCTGTGCCCCTCACCCCAGCTGGGAGCTGGGCAGGGTGGCCCCTTGGCTGGGGTGGCTCCCGAGTTCCCTGCTTGTCCTTGAAAGTGGTCAGGTGCACCTCAAAATACCCCCTTTTCTCCTTCCTACTTTCTTCTTCCCTTACACTGGTCAGTCCCATTCTGATGAAAAAGCAGGTGCAGGCTGGGAGGGACAGGGAGATGGAAGGACAGGGCACGCCTGGGTACCCAACTAATGGGGTCACGACGTTGAACCCCTCAACAGCACACCTGTGATCCCAGCACTCTGGGAAGTGAGGCAGGACTGGCAGATTGAATCTCACTGGGCAACTTAGTGAGATTCTTTCTCAAAAAAAAAAAAAGTTTCTAAAGGACCCATGATGTAGCTTAGTGTGAAGGCTCTGAGTTCAAGGCCAAAGGAGGGGGGGGGGAGACTGAGGGAAGTAGACTGTCTTGCAATTATAATGGGGGACCACTGGGGACACCCCAAATCCCAGCATAATCTTTTCAATATGGTTTCTAGATTGCAGGCTTTTTTTTTTTTCCTTGTGGTACTGAAGACCCAACCTAGGGTGTTCACACTGAGCTACAGTCCCACCCTATTTCTGTAACTTTTATTTTGAGGCAGGGTCTGAGCTGCTATATTGCCCAGGCTGGGCTTGAATTGGTGACCCTCCTTCTGAGGCACCACTACAGGCAGAAGGCTACAGGCCAAAGGGCCCACATGCTTGGCAGCCGGACCCAAGCTGTGGACCCTCTGCCCTGCCAGACTGCTCCCCGCGCACTCTCCTTTTTCGTCCCTGTTCTTTTGAGTGAAAAGGAACTGTTTTGGGCCACATATAAAATATATAATATACTTAATGTACATCTAGAAGTACAACTGTCTTTAAAATTTTTTCAGGACTATAGGAAAAGGGGTGGTTACAGCACTTGCCAAGCAAACACAAGACCTTGGGGGTTCTGTTCCCCAGCACTACATAAGCCAGGTGTGGTGGTGTACACCTATAATCCCAGCCAGCAGTCAGGAGACTGAGGCAGGGGAACTGCCGTGAGTTTGAGGCCAGCCTGGGCTATACAGTGGTTCAGGTCCAGCCTGGGCTACAGAGCAAGAAGCCGGTCTTAAAAATAAATTTAAAATCTTCATTATAACATTTAAAAATCCAAGGGCAAAAATTAAAGAATATCAGGCCACAAGTAGGACCCACCTGTGCCCTGGCAGGCTAAGGAGTGTGCACACCCAAGCGAAGCAGTGTGTAGACCGTGAGCGAAGCACAGCTGGTGTTGGCGCAGCCCAGCTTCAGGGGACCAATCCATCTTTTGATGGGGTGTGTCGCAGCCACCTAACGCTTTTCTGAGACCCCCCTCCCCACCCCCGCGGGGTTTAGGCGGTCGCAGACTTCAGTGCTTTTAATCTGCTCCTGGGAGGTCTTGCTCCCTGTAACGCTGGCCGAAGCCACCCTGGCCTCCTCGCCAACACGTGGGCTCTGAATCCAGTCTGCTCTGTCTCCCTAGGGCCTGAGGTTTGGGCGGCACTGTCAGGCCTGGCCAGGGCAACTGTCCCAAGAGGGGTGAGTGAATGAAATGTTTTACCAACTACAGCAGGGTATTTATTTTTGAGATAGAGGATATTTTTTTGAAAGCGATTAAAGTTTATTTTTACCAAAGTACTAGCAAAACCGGGCACAGGGGTACAGGCCTGTAATCCCAGCAGTCTGGGAAGCCGAGGCAGGAGAATGCCAAACCAACAACCCAGCCTGTAGTCCAGGCTGGCTGGCCTGGAACGCGCAGCAATCCTTCTGCCTCGGCGGGAGTTACAGGTGCGCGCCACCGTGGCTACTTACGTGGTGCTGGGGAACGGAACCCGCGGGGCCTTGTGCTGGCTAGGCCAGCGCTAAACCACCGAGCTACACGCCCAGCTCCTACAGCAGGCTCACGTTTAAACTGGTCATCTTAGATGGCCCGCGAAGGGTGTCATAAATATTCAAACGGCGTGAGCAGAAAGAAGCTCCCGGCCAACAAGGGCGGCACCCATCTGGGACTCCGTGGGAAAGCAGGAGTAACCGCCGAGCTAGCGGGGCCCCGACGAGGCAGCGGGATCCGGGGACGAGCGTCCCCCATCAGGTCCCTCGCGGGAGCCCCACGCCCGAGACGGCGCGACGCCCCGGGCGAGGAGCCCCTCGCACCCGCGTCGAGCCTGCAGCGCGCTCGCCGGCAGCGCCGCTCGGCTGTCGCCTCCTCCGCTCCGCGCCAGCCCCACGGCGGCGCGGCGGGACGGAGGCCGGCGCTCCGCACCTGGCCTGGTGGAGGAGGCTCTCCGCGCCCGCCGGGAACATCGCGTCGCCGCGCCCCGCGCCCGCTCCGCCGCTTCCAAGGGCCGAGTCACGTGAGCGGGGCTTGTCTCCGCAGCGTGCCACCAGCTTCCGGGTTGCGTCACTCGGGAGGTGGGGCCGCTGGCCAATGGGTCTCGGCGCCGTGCGTCTGGGGCGGGTCCAGAAGCGCCCGCGCATGCGTTGCCCGGGTGGCCTCGGAACCTTCGACCCCCGGAACCTTGGCTCCCGGGGGCCTTGGACTCCGGAGCAGCTCGCCGTGGAACCTGACGCTGGGCTTCAGGAGGCGTCTCGCTCCCCGCGCGCGCTTGTCCCGTCCTCCTCGTTCCGGTTTCTGTTCTGTCCTGCGCCGGCTCCCTGCTGAGTGTGGCCGGGCAGTGGCGCTCGGCCCGCGGGGTGTAGCCGGCACCATCGCCTGGCCGAGGCAGCTCTCATTCGGTGCAGGACTGGGACTGACCCAGGGCCTTCGCGCCGAGCGACGTCCCCGACTCTACCTCCTTTTTTTCTTTTTGAGGCAGGGTCGCGTTCTGCAGCCCAGGCTGGTCCCGAACTCACTACGGAGCCCAGGCTGGCCTTGGACTCCTGGCAATCCTCCTGCCTCAGCCTCCCGAGTGCTGGGGTTGCGGGCGCGCCACGCTCGGCTTTATATTAATTTGCGAGACCAGGCCTCACCAGGTGCGTGGGCTGGGCTCGAACACTCGGTCCCGCCGTGCTTTCCCGAAGCCCTCCGCTGCGGACAGCCGCGACGGCTTTGACAGTCTCGGCCACCACCAGAGTCACGGGACGCGATCTGCGTTTTGCAGATGAGGCAGCAGGCCGAGAAGGGAGCGCGCATTCGATGTTCTGGGTGCCGAGTCGCGCTGGGCCCTAGGATCGGGCGTGGACGCCGAGCCACGGCCCAGCAGCCGCGGCCAGAGTGGTGCAGTCTGTGCTGTGGCACTGAGTCGGGGTCACGGAAGGCCTGCCCTGGGTGGGGCCGGAGCGCAGTATGACCCCCTGCCTCCCCCGTTCCTGATAGATTCCAGAGACCGCCTCTCAGGACACTTGCAAGCCCGAGGGAAAGTTTTTTTATTAGCGGCCAGCGACCGCACACAGGGAACACGTCCAAGGACTGCGGCCCGGCCCAGGTTGTTTCAGAGTCTTTTGAGCAGGGCTCCGTCCTGGGTAACGCATTTGAATAAGCTTGTTGGCAGTAGTGAGCAAGTTACAGAGAGCAAGAATGAGTTAGTCCATGCTGCTTCCTTAGCGGCTGGGGCCTCGCCCGGGCTGTCTGTCTTGGCGGGTGTATAAGCTTCGTGTGCTCCGACAGGGACGGAAATGGCTACCACAGAATGGCGCTGGTCTGGTCAGGCAGCATGTCACACCGTGGCTACAGCATGAATGGGCTGGGGAGGGAAGGAAGGGTCGAGTGAGCCCAGGCCAGGCCCTGATGATGGCAGAGAAGGCAGATTTAGTAACAGGTGATTCAAGAGCTGGGTCCCATGGGGTAGGTCTGTCGTGGGAGGCTGAGGCAGGAGGATCATGAACGGGCTTACTGACTTAATGAGACCCTGTCTCAAAATTTAAAAGAAAGGGCTGGGGGTATAGATCGGTGTGAAAGGTCCTGGGCCCAATCTCCAGCCCCGGAAAGGAGTATGTAGCTCCCCCCCCCCCCCCCCAGGGATTTGTAAACTCTGGCAATAGACGGATTTGGGGGATCAGCAAGTAGACAAGGGTAACAGCAGGCTGATGGGGGCAGGGCCTGTACTTGATATTAGAGCAGAAGGAAGAGCGGGCTGATTGATCCCCACCTGGCCTGGCACTGTCCTAGGTCCTGGGGAGCAGGTAGTGGCAATGGGGACCATGCTGTGTAGAAGGGCAACAGGATTCTGCCTTGACAGGATAAACGCTTAGAAGACAACTGGGTGGGAGGGTGGAACGGCTGGTGAAAGGGCCTTAGCAGCTCCTGTGATGATTCCAGGCTGTTTCTGGTTTGGTACTGAGGGTCCAACTCAGGGTCTTCCCACTGCGCTACATCCATCAGCCCAGTTTTTAGGGGTTTTCCTTTCTTCCTTTCTGCTTTCCTCCCTCCCTCCCTCCCTTCTTTCCTTCTCTTTTTGTTGTTATTTTCGAGACAAGAGTCTCACTATGGAGCCCAGGCTGGCCTCAAATTCACCACAACCCTCCTGCCTTAGTCTCCCCAGTGGTGGGATTACAGGCGTGTCACCACACCCTGCTTACATGCTGCTGGGGTATCCAACTCAGGGCCTCGTGCTCACTAGGCAAGTGCTGTAACCACTGCTGTAACACCCCCGGGTCCTAGTTCTGTTTTTTTAGGCAGGGTCTCCTGACGTTGCCCAGGCTGGGCTGTAACTTGGGGTTCCTCCTGCCTCAGAAGTGCTGGGATTGCAGCACTGCACCGCTGGCTCAGGCCCCTGGTTTTGAGATGCTGCTATGGTGTCCTTGGAGATGCTGGAGAGTGCCCGGAGCTGGATGGAGTGGTGGGAGCCAGCTGGCCTTGAGCACGGTCCCAGCACCACGGGTGATCCTGGGAGCCCTGAGCGGTGGCAGGCCAAGGGTGCTAGTGGGGAGGGCAGTCATGGATAGTCTCCTGCACACCCATGTCAGGGTTTGTTAAAGTCACACCTGTGCGGCGTCCAAATCTTAAACGAGCTCAGTGAACTTCTGTTTCCACACGCCCATGGCGAGTGGCCAGCATTTGCATGTCTCCCTTGCTGGGGGCGGGTTTATGTGTGACCACTTCCTGTCCTGTTGACTTTCTTCTAGCCCTTCCCCTACTCCCAGGGGCTCCGGGCCCTCCCCGCTACCCTAGAGGTGGCTGGGTAACTGTCTTCCTTTCTGTCACCAGCCACAAGTTGACTTCTGTTGACAATCCACGCAGATGGAACCACACGAGACCTGGCAGATTTTGACGATAACAAAATGTTCTGTAACACAGAGTCCCGTGTCTTTGCTGGGGATGTGCACTGGCTTCTCTGGTCCCCACAGTCACTGTTAAGAGCTGAAAAATTCTATATGCATGCACACATATGCGCAATGACTATGGGTAATGTCTGACCTGTTTCTTAAAAAACTTATATTTGTGTAAGATGTATTTTAAAGTTTCACAAATGAAAAAAGTTTCTAGTAAAAATTCCTTATTATTCATTTCTTTATCTGAGATAGAGTTTTGCTCTGTAATCCAGACAGACCCTGAGCTCACTATGTAGTCCAGGCTGGCCTCCAACTCACAGCAATCCTCCTGCCTCAGCCCCTGAGTGCTGGGATTAGAGGCGTGCACCACTGTGCCTGCTTCAAAAACAAGATTTGAAGGACTAAAGATAAAGAAGTGCTAACCTGCCACCACAGCACACAGTGTACTTTCCCCGTCCCCTCTTCCTACAGAAGAGGACAGCATCCCTCCTCCAGCCAGTCACACAGGCCACTTGGCTCAATCCTTGAACCGCAATGAACCTGTTCACATTACAGCGTGCTTCTGGGAAGAACCCTACAGCAGCAATGGAGTCACCTGAGCCGGGGGCCAGCGGCAGCTGTGACAACGGGCAGCGGCCTGCCAGGGAATCTGTCACATGTGGGTCAACTGCAGCTCGATGACGAGTCGTGTGCACAGTTGTGGTAGACCGACAGGAGCAAGAGCCGTGGGGACACCCAGGCAGAGGTGAAGGCAGCAGACACCCGTGTCTGGCTGCCACACCATGAGTCCTAAGAGGTGGGGACCTCACTGGGGGTGGTGGCAGGCACAGGGGCACTCCGCTGGGGCCTGCTGGATTCCTGGCTTCCCGTCTAGAAAGGGGCACACCCCAGAGGGTGTGCGCAGGTGAGCAGTCTTCCACCCCCCCCTCCCAGGCCCCGCTGTAAATCTGTCCCCCCAATGCGAGTAAAACTCAGCCGGCTCCTCCCCTGCCACTCTGCAGGGCAGACACGCACTGTCCTCACTTGCTTCTCTAGGGTGTGCTCAGACAGCCATGGAGTACAGAGGCCCCGTTCAGCAGCCATGGGGACTCCAGAAATCACCTGCCACCTGCTTGTGCCCGGGACGGCGGGGACAGCTAAGCACCGCCCTCCAGTCACCCGTCAGCCTCCGGGGCACCTGGGAGTGATGCGAGGGAGGCCGTGTTAGCCTGCCTGTCACACGTGCCCCTACCCAGCACCTACTTATAAGGACCGCACGCAACCTCGCTGCCATTTCTTTTAATATATAATTTTTATTTCTGGTTATAGAAACAGATGCTAAGAGGAGAAGCAAAACCTCCCCATCCACATACAACAATTTAATAGATAAAAGAACAGTTAAATGAAAAACAAAAAAGGAGAGATTTTCAACTTTGTTATAGTTTTAAAACGTGAACATCTGATACAATTAGAAATCACATTCAGATCTCAAACTTTAAAAAAAAATGTATGGCTCCAGAATAAAAAAATACTGTATCCCACTGGAAATGAGAACCCAGGCAAGCGGCTGCCACAGGGGTCACTGGCCTTGGACGCCAGCACTTCCTGCTGCCCGGGGACCCCCCACAGACGTGGGCGTGGGGTGCGCCTAGCTCAAGGGCCACAATGTCCACTCCCCGGATACCACTGCTTCTTAAAGCACTGATTTATTAAATGTCTTGTGAAAATACTTTAGACAGCCACTGTAAAATAAAAAACACACATACGCGCTCCCCGAACACCCGCCCCCTCCCCAAATTATTTTTACAGGAGAACTGTCATTCAGGTAAGAAAACAAAACCTCAGTTTTGGCCTTAATCCCGCGCTCCCATACCGAGCCACGACTCTGTCCCTGTCCCCCGCCACTGTTTTCCTGCGATGGGGCACAAGCCACAGAGTGAGGGGATGCTATGACCCAAAATGCCTCCCAGGAAAGCCCTTTAGGAAGGGGCAGAGGGCGAGAAGGGCCAAAGTTTAACTGTTTCATTTCATTCCTATTTTTGCCATAAAAAAGCAAGCCTGGACCAGCGAACCTAGACCTTCCCAGGCCCTGGCAGAACATGACCAAGGAAGAGAATCTTTTAAAAAAGTCACAGGGCTCCTTCCAGCCCAACCAGCTCCACCCCGGAAGCCAGGGCAGGGCTAGAGGCTCAGGGTAAGTGCTGTAACCACGCTGGGAACTCCGCAGGGATGGAGCCGGACGCTGGGCAGGCAGATGGTGTCCCCACTCACAGGGCCACACGAGGAAGGGGGCGGTGGCCACCTGGTCATTGTCGTGTTTGATGAGTCAAATGAGCCAGCGACTCTAGAAACGACGTTTCCCGGTGATTCTCTTCCGACACTTGTGTGGCAGAGGCACGAAGCTGCTGGGTGCCCGGGCACCCTCTCCAGGCGTCCCTGGTGACCAAACCCCGAAGGGCCTGAGGTGAGCGGACCTCATGTTGGGCGGAGGTGCCCAGCTTTCCTGAGTTCTGGGACTCCAGGCGGCACAGCTGCTCCAGCGAAAAAGAGGTGACCGGGCACACGGCCGCTGGCCGCGTAACTGCACTCTAGGCCACTGAGCAGCCAGCAGGGCGAGAAAGACGAGCCCCGGCCCCCAGCTCCCTACTGACAGAAGGGCACTCCTTTGTGGGGCACCAGTGGGTGGGAACAGGGATCCAGCGTAGGAGTCAGACTCTCTCCAGGCCACGCTTGGCACCCGAGGGCAGATGGCTTCTCAGGGCGGGAATGTGGCCGGCCGGCACCCGAGCTCACCCACTTCCCGCTGGGCCCCGCCTTTTTTTCTTTTGGTTGCCCGCGGCCCGCAGTGGTTCTCCTGAGAGCTTTCGCCACCTGAGGGCTGGTCTCCCACGCCCAAGTGTCACCTCGGGGGCGGCCTTGTGGCCACGACGCCTGCAGGGCGGCACTTCCCCAGCTCCTGTACCCTGAGCACTCAGGAAGTGGTTCTGGAATGTTCCTTTGAGCAGCAGAGCAGAGGCCTGGAGAAGGGCGGCTGGTGAGGGAGGGGTCAGCAGCAGCCTCTCGCTGGTGACAAGGCCACTCGGGGACCTCAGTGTAAAGCCACTTTCCATGAGTGACGCTGGGAAAATGTGGCTGTATTTATGAGGTGTGGTGGAAACATGGTGAATGTTTAAAAAAAATGTTACAGTAAAAGACACCTGCCCTTAATCCCTTTCACCCCCCCCCCCACCCCCCAACACCCAGATTCACCTGCCGTCCCTGACTCCCTGACACAGCTCCGGGCGTCTCTTCTGAGTGTCTCAGGTTGGGCTGTCGCAGCCGTCTCCAGGTCCTGAGTCAAATCAAAACACTGATCTTTCCTGGTCATTCTGATGTGGGGGAGTCAGAATTTGCAAGCAGATCCGGTGATTAAAGGGGACCAGGACACGTTTTTACGAGCCGCCTTTCTGTGGGAGGGCACGTGGCTACAGCATTTACTGTAGTTTTTAAATCACACCTTGTGAAGACGTGGCTGGACGCGGCCCTCCAGGGCTGCCGCCGATGTGGCCAGGCCACGGCCTGAGCGTGTCTGAAGTGGGGGAGCTCATCACCATGTGTTTCTTACTATTAATCAATCTTTTAAAATGTAAACATTTGTTTTTGATCGTGCTGAGTAATCCAGTTGGAGAAAACTCCCACAGTCGGATCCCAAAATCCAACTTTGCCCAGTAGCTGTGACGTCCGGGGTTGGTGAGAGGGAGGACAGGGACAGCAGCAGCAGTTCCCGGCGGAAAAATCCCACCTTCGCAGCACATCTGGACTGTTGAGAAGCGCCTGGCGGGGCCCCTGGCCACACCAACTCTGGCCTCTCCCTCAATACCCTGGTGGCAGCTCTCAGGACTGAGGGCAAGCGACAGACTAGCACGAGACCAGCAAGTACACAGGTGGCATGGACTGCATCCCAAGTGCTCAAAACCCTAATGGGACGAGGCCTGGAGAAAGGAACTCAGAAAACGGGCAGGAGCTGGCAGCCAGCAGCCACACAGGGGGCTCTGCTGCTGTGTTCCCAAAGCGCGTGAGACCCTCCGGCTGCAAGTCCTGGCTGAGGACCCTAGTTCCCTAGCAGCTCTCTGAACGGTAAACATTGCTCCCGTTAAATAATATTGCTTCTAGGCAGAGGTATTCTAGAGGCCGCGGGGCGAGCCCTCGCCCCCCTCAGCAGCAGTCCCTTCTGGCACTCGGCTCTGTCCTGGGACACTGTTATCACCACTCTGTGCACTTGCGCTGCAGCGGGCCGCACCACTCGGCCTGGGCCAGGTGAGAGCGCCCACCCTAGAGATGCCTGCATCCCTTAGGCCACAGGAAGCAGAACCTGGGGCCCTGAGGAAGCGACGCTCCCTCCCGCCAGCCGCACCGGGTTCTTTCTCTAAAAGCTCGGGGCGCCCTCTGTGGTCTGTGAGCCCCTCACACCCAGCTACGTTCCTGGGTTTTCATGTGAATGGTGGGTGCTCCTTGTCTCTGAAGGAGGTTCCTGGAACTCCTCCCATGGAGCTGGGGGTCCCCGGCCCCAGGCAGTTCTGGGGAGTCCTGGACTGCACGTCCCGCTCTGTTCCACAGATGTGCTAGCTGTGACCCCATCAGCCTGCCCCAAGCCAGCCAGGGACAGAACGGAGCCCAGGAGAAGGCACAGACCCAGCTCTGGCTGGTCCTGCTGGGGTCTTGAGGACTTGGGGGCAGGGACATTTTTGTCCTGGCCGCAGCCAATCCTCTACACCTGCCCCCTCCCCATGTGAGACACCCTAAGAGCAGCACCTGGGATCCTGGAATCCCCACCCCAGCATCGCATAAGCTCATGTCTACTCTTCTCATCTGGCTTGGTTCTGAATCAGAGAGAGAGAAAAAAAGCAAATAAACAGCAGCTCTCAGACGGGGACAAAGCAGGCCACGGGGAGGGGTGGGTGGGCCTGGCTCGGCGCTCAGGGCTCCACAGCCAGGTTGCGGACCCTGCCTGCCTCTTCTCAGGGCTGGTCTCTCGGTCTCTGTGCCGGAGACCCAGACACCAGGGGCTCATTCCCCCAGGCCACCCAGAAACCACGACAAGGGGACTGGGACTGGGTATGTGGATGCCAAGCGGCCTGCGGGGCTGGCAGCACAGTCCCGACGGCACAGAGGTGGCAGGGCAGGTGCAGGCTGTAATCCCAGCACTCTGGGAGGCAAAGGCGAGTTTGAGCCCAGCCTGGGCAACTTATCTACTTAGTGAGACTCTGTCTCAAAGTCAGAACTAGAAAAAAAAAAATGGTGAACTAGGGCTGTAGCTCGGTGAGAAGGCTGTGGGTTTGGAACCCGGTGGCACCCCCACAAAAAAGGACAAGAGTCTGTAGGAACTCCTCAAAGGAGAAAGCTACAGACTCCCCGCCCTCAACGGGGCTGCCAGCTGCGGCATGGGCACACTCACTGTCCTCTGGGCACCAAGCTGGCACCCTCAGCTGCCTCCTGGTGCTCCTGGCTCTAGAGGTCTCCTCCTGTAATGCCACTCTGCTCACCTTGACGGGACACACCTATTTTAAAAAGTGGTCTCTGTGGCTGACTCCTGCCCTACCCCAGAGGCCTGATGACGGCACAGCAGGAGGCAGAGGAGGGGAGTGGGCAGCGTCAGGCCAGAGCGAGGCTGTGGGCAGCACCAGGAGCCGCGTGTTCGCAAGCTGGACCCCTGCTCCCTGCTGGGCTTTGCTCCTGCTCCTATGGCTCAGGTGACGTGGCTGGGCCAGCCCGCTCTCCACCACCTGTGCCCTGCGGAGGGTCATGGCACCCTGAGTCCTGCAGGAGACTCAGGCGTCCCTCGGGCTGGGATACTGCTGTGGGGGCTCTGGCTTCTGGGCCCAGGCAGGGGCACCACAGCTGGGCAAGAAATGACCCTCAGACCCTCATTTGTAACCCTGGCGAGTTCTACCAGCCCTGTGCAGCCTGCCCTGGCTGAGGGGCCTGCCCTCAGACTCTGTGTGTGGCAGGATGTCAGGATGGCAATTCTGCCCCTCCTCCCTTCCTACCCCTTCTCCAGGGACCAGGACCGGCAGGGACAGCATCACTGCCAAAGGCCAGGCCAGGACATCTCAGGAGTTAGGACAGCACACGGGTCAGACCCGGACCAGCGGTGCCCTGCACAAGGGGCTAGGAATATTTAGCACGCCCCCTGGAGGTGATACCCACAGCCTCACCAAGGAAAAAAAAAGTATCGGGAGGCCCTGACGTCCTGGCTCGGCCCTGGCTGAGGCTGCGCTGCGCTGGCAGCGGCACCATCCTGGACCCCCTCACGCCAGTCTCCTTGCCACGCATACGCCAGGCACGTCCAAGCCAACCCCGAGGGGCACGAAACCCTGGTGTGCAAGGTTGTGGCTGCTTCCCTTCTCCCCGGCAGCGCCGCTGGAGGGCATGCCTGGCAGCCGTCACCAGCCCCTACCTCTGAACACAGCCCGATCCTGCTCACCGCCAGTGCTGCAGAGCCTGGGACCCGTCCTGCCTGTCCTCCGCTCCTGTCCCGCGCTCCAGAGGTCTTCCTGCCCTACTTCTCAGACCCGAGAGGGTCGCTCAGTTTTAAGGTAGCACGTGCCCTGCCAGCGCCTGTGCCCACATCTCTCTGGGCCTGGAGAGCCACTGCGCTCCTGTCTCCTGTGCTGCTGTCTGCAGGCATGGGAGAGGTGACCGAGGAGGACAGCTACCTCGAAGCAACTTCCGGACAGGTGCACTAAAGCTTCTGTAGGGTGCTCCCCGGGAGGAGCCCCCAGTGCCCACCTTGTTTCCACACCGGGCCCCATTCCACGGCTGGGCTTCGCCCTGGCTCTCACTACGGAGCTTGAAGCGCTGCTGGCCGGTCTCCTGCATGCACGGGGGCTTCTCCAGGGCCACAGAGCACCCTGTCCTTTGGCACTCCCCATGATGCCATCCAGCTGGCAGCAGTGGTGCAGGCCTGCCCATGGGCTGCGGTCCAGGAGGCGGCTTCCTGTCTGCTGAGTGACCCAGGGCCCCTGAGTTTCAGGCAGAGGAAACAGATCTGATCCCCCGTGGCAAGCTGATGCGGCTGTCAGGAGATGGGAATACGGCAGCAAAGACAATGTGAGCGGACCCTGCAGCCGAAGGGAACACAGGGTCCCCCTTCCTGTCTTCTGGGGACCTACACAAGAACATCTAACCAAGGAGCAGAGTCAGTTACCAGCTTCTGCCCTAGCACCAGCCACCCAAGTCTGCAGCACGGGGGGGCCCGGGTGGCTCCCGATGGATCCAAACTGCTGGGCTCTGCTGAAGTTACCAGACGGGGAAGCTACTCACTGTCACGGGTCAACACAGCTGCTTGACGGCCTACGACGGGGACCCCAGACACATGGCCAGGGTGTGACCCACGAGTTGGGATTGGCCTGCATTCCATGTTTAAACATTGCCAGAGACACGTGGGCGCCAAAGCTGCCCTGACCACCCCCTCATCACCCACCCCAGTTAGTGCCAGGACTCTGCATGTCATCTGGGGAAAATGACACCAGAAACTGAGGTGGTGGTACGGCAGTTCCCGCCTTCCTCTGGCCTCCTTCCCGTCTGTTTGAAGGCGGGATGTATCCCGGCTCCATCTCCCACGGCAGAGGCCCCGGTCTGCATCTACGAACATCTGTCCTGTCCCTTGGCCCACGGGCTGCTGTCGGGGTGATGCCAGGCACAGGGTGTTGTCCTCCTTGTCACAAGCAGGTGATCACGATGGCTTCCTGAGGTGGGCTAGATCTTCATCCTGTGCCCTTGGCCGAGGGGCTGGAAGGACACTGGTGCCCAGGGAGGGGCAAAAAAACACACGGAACCCGCAGAATCATACAATCAGTTGTCTGAACTTGTTTATGTGTCAAACGTGGGAGGACAGGAGACACACAGGAAGGACGAGAGTTCCGAGGGGCGGTGGGCTGCTGCAGCGCTCCCTTCCCATCTGTCCGTGAGCACGCCGTCCACACCGCTGGCCGCTCTGCTCGGGCTCTTGTGGCGTGAGTCCCACTCCATCCCCACACGCGTGGCGGCGTCACTCGCCGGTTCCCGGGCCTGGGGGGCCGGCGGCCTGTGTGGCTGCTGTCCCGTTGGGCTCCTCTACCCGGGACCGTTTGACCTCAGGCTCCCCACTGGGAGAGGATGCACTGGCGGCAGAGGTGGTGAGGGCTGGGGTGGCACTGGTGGACGCCACTGTGGCCACTGCTGCTGGCTCCTCGGGCCCCACCTCGCACACCCGAGTGACCACCACTGGTGTGGACGAACTGGCCTGGGCTGCAAGGAGCTGCAGGGGGCTGGTCAGGGCTGGGGATGAAGAGAGGGCAGGTTACTCAGGAAGGCGCTGGAGGGACACCAGCCACAAATTTCTAACCACGTACGAGCTCAGCTGGTCAGACAGGGAGCTGAGCTTCCAGACCCAGGGCCGGCCAAGCCACGCTCCCAGCTCCGCGTGGCCGCAGGCCAGGTGCCAGCCCTCTCCCTTGTCTCTGACGGCCCCTGTCACTTTTGTCTGTCCTGACACCTGCTGCCCACAGTTGCTGTGTCTGGATCCCTCCTCCCATCCCGAGGGCGCACTTCCTCTCCCTGTACCCAAAGGTCGCCCGCCTCTGAGCCAGCCCACCCCACCCATCAGCCCCCACCCCCTGGGCAAGCCGGCTCTTTCCCTTCTCTGGACAAGGTGTGAGCCTTGTCACGTGCTTAGCGCACAGCAGGTACTCAACAGCTGGGCTGGCTGGGCCCAGCCATGCAGGCCTGTCATCCCAGCCCCCCCGAGAGCCTGACGCAGGAGGGTTGAGGCGTGAGCACAGCCTCAGTAACTTAGCAAAACTCAGCCTCAAAATCAAAACTAGAAAATGGGCTGGGGAGGAAGCTGGGCATGACGGCCCCAGGCTCGATCCCCAGTACTGCAAAATAAAGAGTTAAACCAACGGAACCGAGGAGCTAGCCGGGCAGAGCCGACTGGCAGACCCCTACGCCAGGGGCCTCGGGCCTCACCGTAAGCACTGGTGGCTAAGCTGTTCGTGGGAACAGCGTGCTTCCCGTTCTGAGTAACGGCCCGGACAGGGAGGTGGTGCTGCCCAATAGTCACCGGCGTGGCTGGCTGCAGGATGGCAACAGTGTGACCGGGGACCCCAGGGGCCATCTGGCTGGCCACCGTCTGGATGACTCGGCTGGCCGCGGGGATGGTGGCGAAGGCGATGGTGGGCTTCTCTTCCAAGCCTGTGGGGTGCGAGGTGAGTTCAGTGGCGGGCGCTCTGCCTCGCACGTGCGCGCCCTGGGTTCCAGCCCCAGCGACGGAGCCGACAACACGTAACGGCTTGCACCGGTCACTGACGGGCCCGTGCGCGCGTGCCACGAGGGGTGAGAACCATCCCACGGGGGAATGTGTTACCCAGGAGAAACGACAGGGCTTTAGAAAAAGGCAAGGGCCAAACCAAACTTAATTTGCAAAGGAGAAAAGAGGATTTGGATTGAAAAGATTCGCGTGTGCAGCTGCAGCTTGGTCTCCTTCCACCAAGATCCAGTTTTCACAGTTGATGTCTGAATAAAAGGTTAGTGCAAAGACGGACGCACAGGAAGGCGGCTGCCCTGGGAGCGCCGCAGCGGCCGGCACACACCCACACCTGCCTGGGACCCAGACTTCTTTTAGGAATCACAGCTCCTTTCCCTCCCAAGGACCCCTAAACACCCCACCCCTGGGCTCCAGGGGACCCCCGCCCCAGCTCCGTCTTCTCCCCTCAGAAGATGGGACGTTTCGGTTCTAACCAGGACCCATAGAGTCGCATCCAGAAGAAACAAAACTCCAGGCAGGAGCCACACACGCTTGGAGGCATGACTGCCTCGGACCCAGGAGGGCGCACCTGGGACAGTCAAGGCTGCCTAGCGGGGCGTGGGCGCGCTCCGGGAATCCCAGCGCTCTGCAAGACTGAGGCAAGAGGATCGGAAGTCCAAACTGAGGAATTTAGTAAAACTTGGTCTGAAAAAAACAGAGGTGCCTAACACCCCACATGCGCGCACACCCCTATGTGCAACGAGCCCCCACACACTCCCAGCAGGCAGCAGCTGAGGCCTGTCCTCTCTGAGCGTGTTACCTCTGGCCTCGCTGCCTAGGTCCAGCACAGTCGTGCCCGCCGCATCATGGGAGCTGCCCGCCGAGCCCTGGCTCGCAAGGATGTACCCATTGGCTGAGCTGGCGGAGGTGGTGACTACCCTGACCATGGTGACAGTGGGGGCCTGCTGTACAACGTGGATGGCATGGCCCGAGGGCTGCTGGGAGGTCACTATGGAGGCTGGCATGTAGGCGACGGGCTTGGCCACCAGGTTGGATGGTCGGGGAGGTACAGCCATGATCACTGGCTGGGCGCTGACGGGGGAGCCTGCAGGGGAACAGAGCAGAGGGACAACGACTCAGATGGGACCCTCCCCGCCCGGCCGGGCTGGTTCCAAGATTGCAGCCAAGGGGCCTTACCAGGTGCGCTCTGGGAGTACCGGTACTCCGGGACGGAGGCTAGCTTCGACCCCAGGTCAGGGTCGTGGGGAATGGGGGAGCCCTCCCGGGACAGGCACTCTGGGGTCTGCAGGCCACTGGAGCGAGGGGACATCAGCCCGGGGTGGGTGGGCGAGGCCGGAGCACTCCTAGGCGAGGACAGGAGGAATGGGTCACGGGTTAGCACGAGTTGACGTGCAGTGGTTCTGGGGATTTCACACGAGATGACGTGCACACCCGCGGCCACCTTACACGTCCCCACACCCTACGCCCTCGGGGCTCCTCCGTGGCCCGACAGCTCCAGTTCTAACGTTTTGGGCTGTGTGCGACAGTGTGGTGTTTGGGTCTCTGTTAAACGGAGGAGACCGTGTCCTCTGTGGCTTCTCAGCAAATGCCTTGGTCAGCAGAGTCCAGCCCCGGCACAGTGCTCCAACTGCCTGGTGAGCCGGAGACCACTCTGAACATGCCAGCCTCAGGGCTGGCGAGGGTGTGCCCCAAGCCTTCCCTGCCTACTCCCAGAACACCTGTGAGCACCCTTCCCACCGCCAGGCCCCTGGGCGGTGCCCACGCCTCCACCCTGGGCGTGCGGGAAGGAACCCTGACCTGCTGGGTGGGTGGATGGGTGGGCAGCCAAGCCTGCCTCTGCTGCAGTAACCGGCAGGAGATCTGCCTGACTCTGCCTACTGGATAAGATAAACCCCACTCCTGAGGAGCCATGGTGAAGTGGCTTAAAGATGTAGTCTCAGCGCTCTAGCGAAGGGCCAGCCCCAGGCCAGGCTGTGGAGGAGCCAGCTACCTGAAGGGCCCCGCCATGCGCCAGCACAAAGCTTGGCCTGCCAGGCACCCGACCTGCCACCCCCGGCCGACAGCGCCTCAGGACTGGCTGTGCCTCTGGCCCGTGTAGGAAAGGCAGAGACCGTCCCTATTTGGGGTGCAGGGTACGGCTGGGGCGCTTACCGTGAGGACAGAGGCCCGAAGGGGGTACGGAAGCAGGGGACGCCCCGCTGCCTCCGTTTCCGGAATGCCTGCTCCACGAGTTTGGCCTCCGAGGCGGGGTCGATTCGCCAGAATGAGCCCTTCCCTGGCTCCTCCTGCGAGCGTGGGACTTTGATGAAGTAGCGGTTCAGAGAGAGGTTGTGGCGGATGGAGTTCTGCGGGGACACAGAGGCTTGCGGGTCACCAGCCTGCGTGGCCCTGGGTGCGCTGCTCACAGTGGCCACCGCGAGGAGTGTGCGGTGGCTTCTCCCAGCACGCTCTTTGTAGAGGATGCCAAGAAAGCCGAGCCCTGCACGGGAGCCCAGTGGGAACCAGGAACTCCTGGGCCTCGCAGACACTGACACTCGCCCTGGACAAACTAGCCACGGGGATGCAGGAACCGTGCAGGGACCACGAGACAGTCACGACGTCGGCATGGCCCTGCGATCCCACACAGGTAGACACGCTGCTGGCTGGGTGCGGTGGCACACGCCTGTCATCCCAGCACTCTGGGAAGGCCGAGGCAGGAGGCTCACAAATTCTAGCCCAGCCTGGGCAACTCAGTCACTTAGCAAAAATTTGAAATATCAAAAAGGGCAGGGACATAGCTCAGCGTGAAGGGCCTGGGTTCTATCGTTAGTACTGCAGAAACAAGCTGTGTGTGGATCACAGCATTTTAACAACAGGCAGGGGTGTTTCCGAAGTGCAGGAGGGTAAGGCACAGTATGGCGACGGACCATAGGCTGCCCCGGCGACGGTAAGACTGCTTTGGACCCAGCTGCGGCGCAGGTCCAACACGTGTTATTCTGCGGTACGGGGGATCCATCCCAGGGCCTTCACAGCAGCTACGTCCACGGCCTACTTCGTAATCTTTATTTTGAGACAGGGTCTAAGTCCCCAAGTTGCCCGGGCTGGGCTTGAACTTGGGACCCTCCTGCCTCAGCCTCTGGGGTGCTGGGATTAGAGGGCCGTGTCGGCAGACCCAGCTTATGACACGGTTTAGACGTGCCATGTTACCCAGGGGAAACGCACCCCGGCCGCTGTCTGGCTCGTGCTGCTGGCCCGCTCGCCGTGTGCCTCACCTGCCAGCCCTTGTCGGCTGTCCGGTAGTACGGGTAATGTTTGGTGATGTGCGCATAGATGCCACTGAGTGTCAGCTGCCGGTCCTGGGCTGAGGAGATGGCCTGGACGATGAGCTGGGCGTAGGAGTACGGCGGCTTCGATTCATCCTGCGGGGACACGTGTGTGAGGTCGCTGAACAGGTGCTTGGCTCCTGCCCTGCCCTCCCTGATGCCCGGCCAGGCTGACTGCCCCAGAGACCCTGATGTCATCGAGGTGCTTGTGCCAGAGTCCGGACAGCTACTTCTGCCTCGAGGGAAGGAGAAAGTCAGTTTTTTATTGTAATTTAATTTTTTTGTAAAGTGGTGATGAGGATTCAAACTGTAGCCCTCATACTGAGCTACATTCCTACAGCCTCTTTTATTTTAATTTTGAGACAGAGTCTCACCAAGCTGCTAAGTTGCCCAGGCTGGGCTCCAACTTGAGATCCTCCTGCCTCAGTCTTGCAGAGTGCCGGGACTCCAGCATGCACTGCCAAACCCGGCCGTAGTCATTCTGAGCTGCTGAGCTATCCCACCACTTTAAGATGCTGGGCCAGCTGTTACATGAAGATGAGATCGAGCACACGGAGATGTGCAAGTCCGTGCTGGCTCAGAGACTCGGCACGAAGAAGCTGAACCTGTCTTAGATTACGACAGGCCAGATCTAGTGCACAGGCGGGTAATCCCAGCACTCGGGGAGGCCGAGGCGGGAGGATCTCTAAGGAGCCCAGCCTGGGCACCTTACAGAGCCTATCTCAAAGTCAAAAATAAAGTGGGCTGAAGTGTGGCTCAGAGCACAGCCCTGAACTCCAGTCCCACCACACAAAGCAACAGGTAGGATCAGGAGGGAAGGGCGAGGCCTGCGTGTCTCTGGGTGGGGAGAGGCCGCCAGGCTGCCGGCTGTGCCCATACTCCAGGCCGCGCGCTGAGCCTGGAGGCGCTGCCCTGTCTGGTCACCCCTTGTGCCTGAAATGCAGACCTTAGGACTGTCTCCTGCAGACGTGTCTGCCTGCTGCTCCGAGGCGGCCTTGGCTGCGAACTCGGCGGCCAGCTGCAGGTCTGAGGTCACATTCTGGACGAAGCGGTAGCCAGAGGACCCGGCTCCACGTGGACTGGCCGGGCAGGAGTTGGGGACGCTGCAGAGGAGACAGGGCACACGGTCAGGTCGCAACCCTGAAGGGAAGGCCCCGTGTAGGGCCTGGCTTGGGCGGCAGCAGCTCTGCTCTCCCACCAGAGCATCACTGCCACACGGTATAACCCCCACAGAGGACAGACAGATACAATCCAAGAGGAGAGATCCCACGGCACAGGGTCAGAGGGCCAGCTGACACGCCTGCTCTCCGCAGGGCGCTGGGAGGCAGGGTCGGGGCACCCAGGGCCTCCCCAGGGGCGGCCAGCACTGGGCAGGAGGACCAGAGCCCATGGAAAGCCTTCCACAAGATGGCGTCCAATGCCTAGGCAGGAAGGTACCAGGGGCCTTAGGGCCAAGAAGCCAGGGCAGAGCTGGCGGGGGCAGAGCAGCACACACGTGTAATCCCGGCACTCTGGGAGGCTGAGGCAGGACGAATGCAAATTGTAGCCCAGGCTGGCAACTTATTAACATCCAGTCTCAAAATTAAGAAAGGGGCCGGGGGATGTTCGTTCAGCGCCAAGGCCGGTATCACACACACAGGCGCGCACACACGTGCACACAGAGCCGAGGCCTGTTTCCGCAGATTGACTAAGGGCTTTGGTTATCAAACCACATCGAAACTTTGGCTCTGACAAAGATTTCTTGTCAAAACATTCAATGAAAACTGACTGAACACAGCAGGTGGGTGGGGAAGCCCAGATCAAAGCCTTCCTGTGGGTGGCGGCCTATGTGAGACCTGTCTCATCCTCTGGGGACCCTGGCTAGCTGATGACAGCATCCACTGAGAGCCTGGGATGTCACCCCCAGGGCCTGTGATACGCAGGTCCAGCCTTGGCACAGCCAGCCCCTGACCCACGCCTTGCCTCGGATCATGCCTTCAACTCGAGACCCTGGGCCCCTTGGGGGGTACTGATCCGTCTCCCTCTCAGCCAGAGCCCACTGCACAATTAGGGCTTGAGAAACGCTAAGACTGAGCTCAGCTGCCGCTGGCGCAGGAGACCCAGTGCCAGGCCAGGTACCCCCTCCCTTCGGCCACAAACGGCTGTTTCGAGATCAGTTCCTGCTGAGTCCCTAAGTTGCCCAGGCGGGGCCTGAACTTGAGATCCTCCTGCCTGAGCCTCCCACAGTGTGATGCTGACAGGCCTGAGCCACCCAATCCAGCTTGTCTGTAAGCTCGGCAACCAGCCACACGGCTGGGTTCCACCAGGCAGGGGCCGCACAACACACAAGGTGGAGCAGAGGGACGCAGGTAAGGCCGGCTCATGCTGGACAAGAAAAACACCGGACCGACACCAAACGTGACTCCCATCCCTGGGAAGGAGAGCTCCTGTACCCTGGAGGGTCAGGACGCTCCGAGGCGCAGGGCTGGGCATGCTCAGCAGTTAAGAGCACTTGCCTAACAAGGCCCTGGGTTTGAGTCCCCAGAACCACAGAAAAATTAGCCAATTGTGGTGGTACACGCCTGTAGTACCAGCACTCAGAAGGCTGAGGCAGGAGGACTGCTGTGTGTCTGTGGATCCCACTTTGGGATCCCACTTTGGGATCCACAGCGAGTTCAGCACCAGCCTGGGTTGCAAAGCGAGATCCTGCCTCAAAAAAAGCACATGTACCAAGGAGGACGTGCTCTGGAAAATTAAAATCCAGAACAAAACAGAAAACCAGGAGCAAATACAACCTAATAAATGTCAGAGGAAGAGCTGGGGGAAAGGCTCCCACAAAGCAGAGCGTGAGCCTGGGGAAAGCGGGTGCGGGGCGCAGGCCTGTCCTCCCAGCACTCTGGGCGGCGGAGGCGGGAAGGTTAAGTTCAAGCCCGGCCTGGGTAACTCGGCAAGTTATGAAGACCCTGTCTCCAAAGGAAAGAAAGGCCAGAAGGACAGAGAAGGTGAAGGGATTTGAGGACTCCCAGGGAGCCCCTTGTCCCTCGGACCCCAGCCAAGGGGCACGGCACATGGGGAGGGGTGATGTCCCCAGTCCTCAGGGGCTCCTTGGTCTACGGGCCACTGCTTGTGTAGCCAGAGGATGGAAAAGTCAGCAGGCCGAATGGAGGGGCACAGGCGGCACCACACCCCCTGAGGCTCTCCGAAAAGAGTATCAGGAACCCAGTGACATTCAACTTCTTCAGAGCAATGGCTTTTTTGAAGCCAGAAGATTTTAAATTGGGAGGGAGGAATATTTCCAACATAGATTTGTCTGCCTAATAAAATCATCCACATAGCAGGAATGAAAAACATCCATAATAATTTTCAAACACGAAAGATATTTTTAAAAAAGTGTACCTCCCCTGCCCCCTCTCCAGGGAGCGCAGGAGGAGGAGCCCATCAGGAGAGAGGCCTTCCCCTCTCAGGACCTCCTGGGTGGCAGGGAAGTTGGTCCAGTGGTCAAAGGGGCCCAGACAGTGGCTCAGGGGAGGGCTCCGAGGGGCAGCCATGCACACAGCCACCTAACCAAACAGAAAGGGGAATTACAAGCTCGGAGGAGAAAGGACATGGAAGGAAGCGGCTGGGCGTGGCCACTGCGACAGGGGACAATAAAGAGAATGCTGAGACTCGCCACACTGGTGACGTCATTTTGCTGGGAGGCTGGGGCAGAGGAGGAAAAGCTAGACCCCTAATTCCCACATCAGAGGCCCAAGTCTTAAAAGCTGAAATGGGGGCAAGGGACAGTCGCCTACGCCTGGGACTCAAAGCCAAGGCCAGAAGCCGCAGTCAGGAGTCAGAAGGATCATGTCTAAGGATTTTCCTTTCTTGGGAAGTCCAAACTGTAGCAGGCCTCTACCAGGTGTGATCCGAAAATACCACTTAAAATCATCACGGGAGACACATGCCCATAAAGGTCCCTCCAAACACCCCTCCTGGCTTTGGGCCCACTCATCCCACGCCTGGCTACTTCCTGGGACAGCTGTGGAGTCCTTTGTCATGTCTTTATTCTCTTGTTTTTAACTTTCTGTTTTTTATTTTATTTTATTTTATTTTTTTGAGAAAGGGTCTCACTCTGTAATCCAGGCTGGTCCTGAAGTCACTATGTAACCCAGGCTGGCAATAAATTCAATCCTGCTGCTCCAGCCTCCCAAGTGCTGGATTACACCCGCCTGCATAATTTTTAGTGTAGTGATGGGGAACTTAATCCAGAGCCTTGTGCGTGATAGGGAAGAGCGCCAGGCACTGAGTTACGCCTCCAGATCTCTGCTGTGGCTGCCTCAACGTCCTGAATTATTCAAAATGGTTTCCTTTCAAGGTCATGTGCCAGGTGGCAGGTCTGGTGACCGGTGGATGAGGACTCGCCGTCTGGTTTCCTGTCGGAGGGCGCCTGGCAGTGGCTTTCACCATACTTTTGACCACCGCTCATCGAGACACTCGGAAAGATGCAAAGGCAATAGGCTCAGAGTGCTGGAAGCAAGCGAGGTACTGTTTCTTTTATTGTAATAATTTTTAAAAACTTATACATTCTCTGTATTATTTGATCCCTCTGCATAGTTTCTTTTTTCCACACACATACCTATGATGCCAGGCCTCCTGGCACAGACCTATAATCCCAGAACTGGGGGAGGTTGAAGCAGGAGTACTGCAAGTTTGAGCCCAGACTGGGCAATTTGGAAACTTGGTAAGCCCCTGTCTCAAAATCAACCAGGGAAGGGCTGGGGATGTAGCCTGACGAAAAGGCCCTGGGCTCAATCTCCAGTACCTCAACCAACTAACCAACCAATCCACCCACCAAATACACTCTGCCCTCTTCACTTCAAGGAATCACTTTCTGGCACCCTAAGTCTCCAGCACCCCTAATCCTGTGCTTTGGGCCGCTGTTGAGCAAAATACAAGTCAAAAGAGAAGTAAAATAAGGGTCACCCTAAACCCCACTATGGTTCTAATAAGTGAATTGGCTACTCTAGATTGACTGGAGGGCGGTGCCCAGCTGACTGGCACGAGGGAGGTGCCCAAAGATTGATGGGAGGGTGGTGCAGAGCATGTGGATCCCCTGTGAAAAGGGTGGACTTAAATCCTGGGTGGGGGGTGGCAAGATTCCATCCACTGCTAAGAACTGCCATGCCGTTTAAAACTGGAACTTTCCACCCAGTATTTCCAGAATGTGCTTCACTGCTGGTAACTGAGACCCTGAAAACTCAGCCTGAGGTGGGGGACCGGGAGGACCTACCACGTTACACAGGGGCAGGAGGCGGGGTGAGGCAGATGTCATCTAGAAGTAAAAGTCAGAATTAAAAGGGGTCTCAACAGAAATGGGGCTAGAGGGGCGGCCCAGGGGTTAAAGCGCCTGCCTAGCAAGCGCTGAGTTCCAGTGCCCAGCGCCACATAAGCCTGGGCGAGTGGCGCACGCCTGTCATCCCAGCACTCAGGAGGCTGAGGCAGGAGGATTGCCCTGAGTCCAAAACCAGCCTGGGCTCCACTGTGAGTTCAGGACCAGCCTGGGCTGCAGAGCGAGACCCTGCTTCAAAAATTATAAATAAATTAAATTAAATTAAAAGGAGTCTCATGCCAACTCAGCCGCCTGCCTTCTCCTCCCTGGACCGCACCCCTCTCCTCCCGCACCAGCTCCTTCTGCTCTGATCTCTACTCTGGGGAAATCGGGTAAGCACGTGCTCTCTTCTCTCTGCGAGACGCCAGCGGTTTTCTGATGCCTCTGCGAGGTGCGCCTAACCCAAGACCAGCAGGCTCTGACCTTGTTTTTGGGGGGTGAAGTATGTAAGTTATTGTACCAAGTCAAGTACCAAAGCGTCTTTTTAAATTTTTTTCACTGTAACATTTCAAAAAATCAAAGGCAAAAAGAAAGACAAAACAAAAATCAAACCAACAAAACGAAGCCCAGCAGGCCACAGGCCGGACTCGCCCCGCGAGGAGCCAGGCTGGGACGAGTCTGGCATTGCGAGGCGAGAGAACGATTAACCAATTCCTTCCTTCCTAAACACTTCCGGTACAAGAAAAAGAAAGGTCAAAGTGTTGGTAAAGACTGGAATTTATGTCAAAGAGAACTCATTCATTTGCTGGGTGGAGTTCTCAGGGCAGGGCGAAAACCAGAGGGAAAAAAAAGAAAAAAACCAACACACTCTCCACTGAACACCGAGCACCGCGGGCACCGCGGGCGGGACCGCAGCCAGGCCGGCCTGGCAGAAAAGTGAAAGCAGGAAGAAGACGAGGCTGGGCGGAGCCGGCTCCCGGCAGGGCCTGCAGGTGACAGCCCCCTAGGGGACAGCAGGGAGGGGCCGGCCTGCCCGGCAATCGCTGGAGCCGGGGCCAATGGGAAAGGCGAGGACCAGGCATGCCAAATTAGGAAAGTGGCCTAGCTGGCCGGCCAGCTGCCACCTCCCGGAGCAGAGAGGAAGGCAGGGCTGGGCTTGTTTGTAAACACGTCAGCCCCACCCTACCGAGAAATGCGCCCAAAAGTGCCAGGCCAGCAGAACCTCCAGGCCGAGGTCCCCAAACACAGGACTGCACGGTGCCTAGAGAAACACAAGGCTCAGGGCCCAGAGCCAGGGGGACCAGGAGCCTAAGCTGCCGCCCGCGTGGGTGACCAGGAGCCTGGCCTCAACCAGAATACTCAGATGGGAAAGGAAGGAATGAGGTGCCTGGATTCGCAGCCCTCCGGGAGGCGGGGCTGGAGCCCAGCCACAGGGCTAACCACCTAGTGAGACCTTCTCCAAACCAGAAAATAAAAACGGGCTGGGGATGGAGCTTGGTGTGCAAACGGCGGGCTCCGTCCCCACTACGGACAACGCGAGAAAGGGAAAGGAACCCGGCCAGCCCCGCAGGAAGAGCAGCCCGGCGCCCACGCAGGGGACCCGGCCCTACTCGGCGCCTCCCCCAGCTCGGCTGCCTGTCTCAGTAGCCCTGGGACACATGCCCACTGTGCAAGCCCCAGCTCAAACCTAACATCTCTGTTTCTGAAAGAGCTTCTGTGTGGCTGGATCAGGGGGCTGAGGGGTGCTGGAGGCCGGCCCACCCTCCCTGCCCCCGGCGGCGCCTGGCTTGGCCTGGCTTGGCGGCTGCTGGGCCAGGAAGGCCTCCGCCGCCCTGCGACTTGGTAGAGATGGGCGGCGGCCCATAGACCTCCTGGCAGCGCAGATGTGGCCTGGCTGTCATCCCAACAGCTGCTTTAAGGGGACACTGGACAGAGTTAGGGACCTAGGAGGTTCTCAGCAGTATTAGGACATCTCACATACAACACACGTAACACACGTAGCCCACGGAGCCCTCTGTGCACCCAGCAGTGCGTCAGCAGGCCCACCGTCAGGAGTGGCCGAGACGGGTTCCGGCACATCCTCCTCCCTGCAAGGTCGCTCCCCACCTGGTGCTCAGGGACCCTACTGTCCCCCAGCCACCATGCCCCTGCCTCTCCCTGTGGCTGTGCCTGCCCTGCACAGTCCCACCGTGGGGACCGCATGCCGCGTGGTCAGCCTATGTTGGCTCGCCTAGTGGGTGCCGTGCCCCAGGGCGGGTCCGCACACCTTGCGATTCCTGAGTGGCTTCCTGTCGTGTAGGCAGGCTACACCTTGGCCATCCAGTGGCTGCACATGTCACCGACGGCACTGCCACAGCACTTGGGCTGAGCTGTGTGGACCTGTGAGGGGAGGGACTCGGACGTCAGGACAGGGCCACTGTGCACCCCTCGCCCCACAACCTGAGCTCTGACCAGGCCTTCTCCCGGCTGCCTCCAACAGCAGGACTGACTCCTGGAGCTCCTGACGTGGCCCCCAACTCCAGCACAGCCCTCCCCACGCCCCATGGGCCAAACGTGACCCCGACTATCACCATGCTGGGAACGGCAGCCACTCCCCCAGCGACACGCAAAAGTGAGCCACAACAGGATTCCCCACGCACCCTCAAGAGAAGCCACCCACAGGGATGGTGGCCCAGGGCACTGCCCCACGAGGCACTCTCCTGCCAGGGCCGGGGTATGGGGACGGCCCGAGACCACGCAGGGGTATTCCAGGTCAAAGCCACAAACACAATACCAGACCCGACCCGCCTCCCCGCAGCTGGTGCAGCGGTCCTGGCTCGGCAGCCCCACGTACCTGATGGTGCCAGTCGGGGAGGGGATGGGGCTGACAAGGCTGCGCAGGTCGGGCTCCGGAATGTGGATCTTCAGTGGGGAGATCTGGGGGTAGAGCGGCCGGAGCGGGGATGCCGGGGCCTCTTCTTTGTGGTACAGGGACGTGAACTGGATCTTGATGGCTGTGCTGGGGAAGCGGAAGGTGCACCTGTAGGGGAGGAGACAGGGTCAGCGCGGGGGAGGGCACAGGACACACTCAGGGTCCCGGGGACCAGGGGCTGGGGCGGCAGGGAGCCACGGGCACTGCGGTCATGTCTGGACTGAGTGGGGCGTGGCTGAGCCTTTGCGGGGACATTTTCCAACACAGCTTGGGCCCCCCAGAAGTCAGAAGCCCTCCGGTTTCCGTTGTGCGGCGCTGGGGGCTGAGACCAGGACCTTCACACTGAGCTAGAGCCCGGAACCAGTTTTACTTCTGATTTTGAGACAAGGTCTCACAAGGTCACTGACCTGCCCAGGGCGGGCTCAAACCTCCCGATTCTGCCTCAGCCTCTGACAGTGCTGGGATCCCACAGCTGCCCCCGACTGCGTGTGAACAGAGGTACACACATTCCACGTGGACCCAGCCACGTCGTGCCTGCCTTCCTCCGGCAGGACGGTCCCCTGCCGACTGCAGGTGGGGTCTGCGGCTGCACACGGAGCTGGCTGAATCTGCGTGGTGCGTGCAAGCAGAGGCAGGATAGGTGGGAGGCCTTTTTCCGCCCAGAGGGGACACAGCGTGCCGGGCAGCAGGGGCAGCTGTGCCCCTCCACACGGGAGGGGTCCCAGAGAGCACGAGCCAGGAGTCCAGGGCCGAATGAACAGTTTCTACTAGCTCTGGGCTAAAAGCCCTCCAGGCCGGTTTTCTCACTGGATGTGGACGTGCACAGAGGACTCCAGCCCCACGCCTCAGCCGGGCGCCTCCATCCGGAGGCATTGCGGGAACGGGGGTTCAGAAATACTATCAAAATTTAAATTTTTAAAATCTGAGCCAGGCCTGGTGGCGCACGTCTGTAATCCCAGCACTTGGGAGGCTGACGCAGGTGCATTGCTGCGAGTTCTCTGCCAGTCTGGGCTACAAAGTGTGTTCAGGACCAGGCTGGACTATAGCACAAGACCCTCTCTCAAAAACAACAAGAACTGATTGTAGTAAAAGACACACGGTCATGAAGCCCCTCAGAGCCCTTCCCGGCTTGGGACACACTCACGCCCCGTCCTCGCCGCTTCCTGGAGTCCTGGAAGTCCTCTTTCCTGAGCATCTTTACAAGGTACGACCAAAAATATAGTGGCTGCCACCACCGAGGGCCACCTAACAGAAGTCAGGCTCATAAAAACGCTGGCGTAACCCCATCCACCTCGGCCAGTGGGCCACGCACCACGCAACCCCTGGCCCTTCCCCAGGGTCACGGCAGCCACGAAGGGTCAGTGTTTTGAACTGATACGAATGAGTGGGGCGGGCAGGACTGCGCCCTTGGAGACATCGAGGAAAGAGGACTGTGAGCCGCCCAGGAATGACAAGGATGAGGGGGTGGGCTGCTTCAGAGCAGCGGGGGCAATGTGTCTTCTGCTGCAATACACTTTGAGAACAATTTAAACATACCCTACTTTGAGCACCCCTGGAACTGCGCCCGGCTGCCGGGCAACTGTGAACTTCTCCCTGCCCCAGCCTGAGGCTGGCCCCACCTGCTAAGCACACCCACCAAGGAGGGACAAAACCCACCTCAACCCTTCCAGGCAGGCCGCCCTGGCAAAGGGGCTGCTCCCGGCCACTGTGCACTCTGCTCACGCGGAGTGGGGAGAGAGGACAGGGAGACACCCCCCCCCCCCACCTCCCACCACTCCCTGCTCCCCAGAGCAGCCCCATGCCTCGGTGGCACAGCCACAGGGGGCCCCAGCCAGCTGCACGAGACCCTGGACACAGTGGCCACTGAAAGCAACTCTACCCCACCTGATGCAGAGGGGCCCGAGCACTAGTCCCCTGTCATTCCCGCCTTAATAAGGCAAAGCTTCTAAATTAGGAATCTACTTATTTTGTGGCTCTGGGGATCAAACCCAGGGCCTCTGCGCTGGCCTACATATATCCCTGGTCCTTTTCACTTTTGATTTGAGGCGGCAGCTCCCGAGGTCACCAAGTTGCCCAGGCTGAGCGCAACCCCGCTATCCTCCTGCCAGCCGCCTACAGTAGCGCCGGGATTACAGGTGTGCCGCCAGGCCCAGCCAGGAAGACACTTGGTAAACACGAGACTTACGGCAAGGTCAGCATGCACTGGGATCAGGAAGGCCGTGAACGGGAAGGGCGCCTCCAGAGGCCACTGCGGAGGGGACGGCAGGCGGGTCTCCCACAGCCGGGAGGGAGGCCGTCTACCCTCGGCCAGCGTGGGTTCTGGGCCCTGCAAGTGGCCAGCCTGAGCCAGCACTGGCTCTTGCTGGGTTGTGACACCTGGTCCCCGGCTCCCCAGGAGCTGGTTCTGACCCACCCCGCGCTCTGCCTCCACACACAAAATCCCACCAGAGAGCGGCGGCCAGTGTCTGGTGAGGGGCGCTGTCGGAGCAGGGGCGGCCAAGGATCCCCGTGCTGAGCACTGACGCTCCGAACCCAGTTTTCTCAGTAGACTGTGGGCCCTGCTCCCTGGGTTTCCCACGAGCCCTCTCTCTCGGGGTGGTGGAAAGTGCCACAGTCCCGGAGCCGTTTCTACCACCTGGCAGCCCAAGGCACTGACCACGAAATGGAACGCAACCCGACTGCACGCTCTGGCGCGGCACTGGCACTGGAAAGGAAAAAGCAGCTGCTGAGGGCTCTCACGACAAACACGGCACGGGTCAAAGCAGCTGTGAGCCGAGCCTGGTGGCGTGCGCTTGTAATCCCAGCACCTTTGGAGGCTGAGGCAGGAGCGTCGCAAGTTCAAGCCCAGCTGGGAAACTTACAGCAATTTGATCCGCCTCAAAATTAAAAATCAGGCTAGCGATGCGTGAAGGGCTGGGCTCCGTGTGAAGGCCCCGGGCCTGGTCCCTAGTATACGGAAACACAGGTGCCACGAGGAGCCACCATCTCTAGAGAGATGACCTCGGCTGGGCAGGCCAGGCAGCTGTGCGCTCTGCCGACGGTGCTCTATAGAACACGCATGCCCGTGAAGGGACGGAAACCAAAAATAAACCAGCAGACACGAGGCGTCTCCGGCACCCTGGCCCGTGTTCTGCCCCGAGGACCCTCGGCAGGAAGCTGAGCAGTCCCCCAGCTAGCAGAGTCACAGCGACAACACCTGTCCCCACCATGGGGGCAGGAGCGTGGCCTTCGGCACGGATGGGGGAGCAGCTGGGCGGCCAGGCTGCTCCGCAGGCTCCCTCAGTAAAGGTGCAGAGGACGCGGCGTGCCTGGGTGTCCCCAGGGTGCGAGGCCTGGGCTGCTCCGGGCCAGCGTGGAGCTGGTCACACCTATATCATGACTGACATGTCTGAACCGGGGAGGCTCTGGCAGGACGCTGCCTCCCCCATGGCGCGCTGCTGGCCACAAGGACAGGGCGACCGATGGCACACGGAGGCATGGGGACTGCGCTGCACAGGGAGGCTGCTGACTCAAACACCGGCCGTGACGGCCAGATCAGGACAGGGCTAGGCCACTGACCTGGTTCTGAGAGCCACGTGCACCACAGAAGGAAGGGGGTGACGTGGGCAGCGACTCTCACATGTGCCGATTCCCGTGAGTCTCATCATTTCACACACACACAAAAGGGCACCCGAAGCTACACGGGGTGGCACACACCTGCACACACCTGCACACACAGCACTACGGGAGGCTGAGGCAGGAGGACCACAGGTGGAGGCCAGCCTGGGCACCTTAACGAGACGCCCGTCTCCAAGTAGAAAAGAAAGAAGCCAGAGGTGCCACTCAGCAGCGGCGCCCTGCCCACCACCTGTGAAGGGCTGGGACCCCCACAGAGCCCTGAGCCAGCCAACTCTGAAACCATCACAGAAAGAAAACCCCTTGCCCTGCGAGGCCGTGTCCCAGGGAGGGGCAGCCCCCGCGCCCTCTTGGAAGGGGCAAGTGCACAAAGCCGAGATGCCAGCTGCCTGGCTGCTTGGAGACGACAGGCCACCGGAGCCCAGGAAACAGGGCGTAGCTCTGGGGACCAAGTCACTTCTACAAGGAACACAGACCAGGCGCCCACGACGAAGCGCGCCCAGGCAGGGACGTCCCATACTGCGCGTGGGACTCCCTGTAGAAGCAGGTGCCACGCCTAGGGATGGCAGACGTGTACACGTGGCACCTGGCACAGACCAGGGGCTGGTATTTTTATATAAGACTATTTGTATAAGAGAGAATAACGAAGAATTCAGACTAAAATAACACACTGGGCCAGGCCTGGTGGCACAGGCCTCCAACCCCAGCATGAGAGAGGCGGGAGGCGGAGGTGAGACCCCAGTCACACCCCACCACGAGTCATACCCAGCACTGAAACCTTGGCTGGCTCGCTGGTAAGCCAGCTCCCGGTCCCTAAGGCAGGGACACTGGAGCCACAGGCACATGCTGGCCACGTGTTCAGTGAGCAGGGCCCAGCCCTGTGCCGTAGGCACTCTCTACAGTGGCCGACAGGCTGTCTCGGAGGGGTCAGCTCCCCTTCCGGTCCCCGGGAGGGGACAAGCAGGAACGGGTGCGTAGCAGGGTTTCAGGAAGGCCCCTACCCGGCCACCTGAGGGCTGCCTGCTTCGGGCTCCTATCACTGCTGGCCCAGGTGTCTGTCTGAAAGTCACCCGTTTGGGGTATGGGGCTGGTGGTGAGCCCCAGCCACTCCCACCTATGGCCAGAGCTGGAAGGGCTGTTTGCTCCTGTTTCCCTCCATCTCCTGATATTCAGAGAGCCAACCAGGGTCATGGGGATGTGTGTGCATGCATGCGTGTGTGCGTATGTGTGTGTGTGTGTGCGTGTGTGTGCGTTATTAGGGACTGAACCCAGGAACTTCACACTAAGCCATTATTTCTAGCCATTTGGCAATTTTTAAAAAATTTTGATAGGGGGTCTTGCTTTGTTGCCCAGACTGGTCTTGAACTTGGCAATCCTCTTGCCTCAGCCTCCTGAAGTGCTGGGATGTCAGCTGGGTGCCACCACGCCTGGCGGCCGTGCCCAGTCTTCAGTGGAACCACTATGACAGGGCCCAAGGGGGCCAGGCGGGAATTAGCAGAGGAACAGTTCGATAATGTCACAGAGAGACCGGGCACGGCTCGACGACTGGTTACAAAAGGAGCAGCTACGAGGGGGAGCGAGAGTTCGTCAATGGCAGAGAATTTCAAAACAGCTAGTTGCTGCCCGGCTCAGCTCTGCAGACGGCCGTGGGCTCTGAGCAGCCACAGAGGCCCCGGCCAGACAGGCCTTCAGAAGCAGAAGGCCGGTGGGGCAGGGGATGTGGTCCACCCTGCTCAGAGCTGCCCGCGGCCATCCGCATCTGAGCTGCCAAGGCTGTCAGCCAGCAGGTAAAGCTGCTGCCCGGGGACCCTGCTGGAAGGACAGACTGCGCACCCCCAGGCTCCCCTCTACGCACTCTGCCCTGGACAGAGCCTTGGCAGACGAGATTTGCTGCCCTCCAGACCTGAGCCTGGAGTGGCTTCTGTCCTGTGCCAGAACTCACAGACAAGCACCCCAGCACAATGTCTGGGGCATGCCCCTCACACCCGGCTTTCTGCTGTCGAGGAGCACAGCACCGGGCTTGGCTCCGATGGGGTAACAAACTGGGTTTGACACGATTCTTGGGTTGGAAGCACATGGGTAGAGAGGAACCTCCACGTACCTCCTGAGCCGTCCTGCCAGGTAGATCACCACTAGCAAACTCGAGCCCCAGCACACAGGAAGTGCCTGGTAACAGCACTGCACAGAGTGCACCCCGCCACTGCGAGGACAGGCAGGTGCAGCAGGCACTGGCTCTGGCCCTGAGCTCTGTGCTCCAGGCCACAAGAAGGCCAGCAGGCCCTCACACCCTGCACCCTCCTGCACAAGGATCACTGGCGACTGGGGTCACAGGACAAGTTCCTGTCAGTGCTCACAGACTTACGACCACCTTACAAGACGGCTGTGGTAGCAGAGGTCTGTAATCCCAGCACTCTGGGAGGCTGAGGCGGGAGGATTACAAATTCAGTCCCAACTGGTGCAATTTAGAGATTTAGCGAAATCCTGTTTCAAAAATAAGCTAAGCTAAGCTAAAATAGAACTGGGAAAGTAGCTTAGCCAGAAGGCCTGGGGTTCAAAACAAACCCCTCACAGGTGAGCTGGAGTAGACACGGACCCTCATGGGAGGTCCGGGAGGAGCAGGAAAGGTGGCCTCTAATTCCCCCCTGACCTTGGCTTTTCTGTGACCTTGGCAGCACCCACCACTTCTCCGGCATCTCACAACGGGCCGAGGTAGTTCTGAACTCGACTGTTTCACAATGGCTCGAGCAGAGAAGAGGGTGAGAAGAGAATGACTTTTGGGGCCACAAACGGCCTGGCAAATAAATCATCGGAAACAAGGGACCTGCTATAGGCTGTATCCAGGGGCAGGGAGTGGGCGCGCCCCACACAGGAGCACGGGCCACCAGCCCCTCTTGATCCTGGGGCCCGAACCCAGGGCTTTTGCACTAAACTACATCCCCAGCTGTTCATATTTCTGATTTTGGAGGCACGGTCACGCTAAAGTCACTAAATTGCCCAGGCTGGGCTTGAACTTACAATCCTCCTGCCTCAGCCTCCCAGACTGCTGGGATGACAGGCCTGCGCCACCACGATGAGTTCTTGACGTGCTTTAAGAATAAAATCTTGTTTAGAACAGGGGAAGAAATCACAGAGCTATGAGCATAACTTAAAATTAAATGTCCTCTCGTGTTTGCTGGGGAGGAACAGAACACAGAAACATGTGCGACTCCCCAACCCCCCAGCCCGCGTCCACCATCCCACACCTCCCAGCCCCCAGTTGTGCCCTACGTTCAGCCCAGCCACGTGTCAACAATCCCAGCTGCTTGCCTCGTGTCTAGTCACGGATGGGTCTGAACTCACGTGGAAGCTCGGACACAGTCTCCTCCCTGGTTAACAACAGAGCAGCACTACCACGACCAAGCCCAGGCAGAAGCAGATGGCAGAGTAGAGACCAGAGCTGGCGCACCGGGGAACTGGCCGCCACAGGCAGCTGCAGGGGAGGGTGTGCTCACCTCAAGAGGGACCAATGGCTCCTTCATGGCAGGTGAGGATGCCATTCCCCAGGGGTCCCCTGGGCCTCTGCCACCTGCCAGGTGTGAGGCGCTGTTGAGGGGTGGGTCTACCTAGGTCCACTGAGTTCCCAAGGGCTCCTGTGGCTCTGAACCACCAGATGAAACATATAACTCTGGGAGGCTGAGGAAGGAGGACCACAAGTTCAAGCCCACCCCCGGCAACCCCATGACTAAGCGAGACCAGGTCTCAAACAAAACAAAACAAAACAAAACAAAACAAAACAAAAACAGGCTGGGGATTGGGGATATAGCTCAGGGCAAAGGTGGATCCCAGTAGCATGAAAACAAACAAAACCAAAAAAACTCCACGCACAATGACCTGGTCCAGAGACCCAGCGCCAGGACAGGACGGGGCACAGCTCTCTCAAGACAGAGCCCGGGGATCAGGCCAGGCACAGGACAACAGGCCCGGGGCAAGGGACAGTAAGGACACACTGGACACAGAGGACAAGCGGCTCCCTGGGTACCCGGCGTCCCTGCGCAGTCCCCGCCTACACAGATGCGCACAGACAGCACCCGGCAGGCACCGCAGCAACCTCTCCCCAGGGCAGCCGAGGCCCAGATGCAGCGGGGCGCAGTGGAGCCAGGCTGTGCTAATCTCTCTGAAATCCTAGATTATTTTATTTTTTATTTTTTGGATGGTGGGGGCTGAGCCCGGGCCTTCGCACTGAGTCCTTATGTAGTTTTTACTTTGAGGCAGGCTCTCTGATTTGTTAAGGCTGGGCTCCAACCCAAGATCTTCCTGCCTCAGGCTCCCATAGCGAGCCCCCACTCCCTGCTCCCTGCTCGGAGTCTCCAGATTCCTCAGAAGCCCGCTCTCCGCCCTGGGGTGTGCAGGCTGCAGCTGCAGGTTCCCCTAAACCACAGCCATTGATAAAACCAGATGAAAGCCCGGGGCCTAGCCAGGTGCTGCAGGGGAGGCCAGAGCTGTTTACAGAAACTGGAGACCTCCCCACAAGAGCCAAACAGATCCCTGCAGTCTAGAACCGGCAGAAACCGAATCTGGAAAGGTCTTCAAGGTCTAAGCCAGACCCCCCAGGGAGGGAAGAGCCCTCTGCTCCGCCTTCCGCTTTTCGGGCTGTAGCGGAGGCCACCTCTACCACCATCCAGATTCCCAAAACCTGTGGGAGAAACAGAGTCGCAGGCGGGCCTGGTCCTGCACACACAGATTAGAGGCTCAGGGCAGGACCTGGCGGCCCATGCTGTCATCCTGGCGCTCCGGGAGGCTGAGGCGGGAGGATCTCAGGATCCAGCCCAGCCTGGGTAATTCGGTGACACCCTGCCTCAAAATAAAAAAGGACTGCTCCACACGAAAGTCATGGGTTCAACGCCCAGTACCGGAGGAGAGCGGGACGTAGATGCGACAACAGCATCGTGGACGGGAGGCTGTCCCAGCACGCCCGCAGCCCCGCCAGGCCCACTCTCCACAGACTCTGCAGCTGATCTTGGCCAAAAGGCCGACACGTGCTTCTACTTTAACGCCACCTTAGACTTTAACGTTACTAAGAAAAAATCCCCCACTGGGGTAAACTGGCCATAAGGAACTCTAGTGGCCCTGTGCAGCCGAGGGGAGTGGCCAGGTTCAAGTACAGGGGGCACTAAGCCTCGCTGCGTGTGAACATCACACCCCAGGCCCCTTTTGCCCACACCTGCGGCTGCCCACCAGCACACGTGCTGGGGACCGGAGGGAGCCAGGCACCTTTACCAGCCAAGCCATGCCTCCCTCGCTTAGGGTCCACGCCAATCGCAGGCTGGCCACACACCAGCCAGGCGCACTGCCTCTCACTGACCTGGGAGGACCCCATGGCTTCCCTGAGCGAGGCCAGAGCCCCACCTTCCTACCCACTCACTCACCCAGGGTCCCGCCCACCCGAGACCCCACGTGGGCGGAGGTGGGACCCCCGGGGTTTCCACTTCTGTTGTTCCCATTGCTCCGGGCTGAACTCTGAACCTTGCACTGAGCTGGATCCCCAGACCTTTTCAATTTCTGAAACAAGGTCTGCCAAGCTGGGCTCAAGCTTGTGATCCTCCTGCCTCAGTCTCCCAGGGTGCCGAGACGGCAGAGGCCTGTGCCACCAGACCCCGCTCAGCTTTCATTTTCAGCCAAACAGGCTACAAGGGTCAGTTGAGTGCAGGAGGGGCAGAGTGACCTGTGTCACAAACCTTAGCGCGGCAAGCGCAGACCAGCAGCCAGGCAGGGCCTCTGCTCAGGAAGGGGACCGGCAAGGGAGGGCCCCAGAAGCCGGGGGCAGGTACCCCGGGACGGCAGTGGGCCTGCCACTCGGCACGGAGGGCAGCGCTGTCTGTGGGCGCCGGCCCAGTCCAGCTGTGGAGAAGCCCCGACACGGAACCTGAGTGTGTGCAGCCGTGTAACGGAAATAAATCCTTTGCCTATGGAGATTCTGATCTTGGAAGAACTGCAAATATGCAAATAACCAGTTTCAGCAAAATCCTTGCTGTGAACTTTTTTTTTTCCTAAAGAAACATACAGGGCTGGAGGAATAGCAGTGATTAAAGCACTTGCCTATCAAGCACGAGGCCGTGGGCTCGATTCCCCAGCACCACAAAGGCAGTGCATGCCTACAATCCCAGCACTCAGGAGGCTGAGGCAGGAGAGTTGCTATGAGTTTGAGTCCAAGGCCAGCCTAGGCTCTATAGTGAGTTCAGAACCAGCCTGGGCTGCAGAGCGAGATTCTGTCTCAAAAACAAAAATCAAACAAACAAACAAACAACAACAACAAAAAAACCCCTGACTCCTACAAAGAGAAGTAAAACACACAAACTTTGACTTAAAAAGCTTAGTATATACAGGATAATTTTTAGGAAAAAAATTTTATAAAGAACTTGACTTTCTGCTAACTTTACCACACTCGCAGCATGGGGCACTCTGGAAGAGGCCACGTGGGGCTGGGTCTCCACGCAACGGTCACCTGCTGTGCTTAGAAGCTGACTCGGGCTGAGGGTGGAACTGACTGGGACTCCGCTCCAGGACCTGGGTTCCAGCTCTCGCAGTGCAAACCAAAACCAGGCTGTCTTCAGACGTACCCCATTTCTAAGGTCACTGTGGTTAGTACACCTCCCTGGCTTCCTAGGTGACAGACCACAAGGAAGCCATGACCCGCTAGGCTGGAAGGCCAGAAGCCCCCAGGAAGGAGGCCGTCCGGGAGCGCCAGCCCTGCGCGGCTCTGCTGGAAGGCGCTGGATGGGCGCCTGCAGCGGGGTCATGGTGGCAGGGCATGGCACGGGGCCACAGGCTCCTGAAGGCTTAGGGGGGCCAGTGCAGGGCCTGAACTGAACGGATGTGAGCTAGGCCCGGTGACCCAGACCCAACATCCAGATCCGGTATTCTGGGACACGGAGGTGGGAGGATGACAAGTCCCCGCCCCGCCGGGGCCACCGAGCAAGTCTGTGAGGACCTGAGTCGAAATCACCGCCTGGGCTGGGGATGTGGCTCGGCGTGGGCTGGACATCCAGGACAACGAACGACCAAGCAGCACAGCTGCCAGGCTGCTGTGGGCAGGGTGGGGAGGCCTGCCCACCCGGAAGCGGCGGGGACCCAGGAGGACCGGACCAGCAGGTGACGGCGGGCTCCACAAGGGGCAGCACCCGTGCTTTATTCTGCTTCTGGGGAGGCAGCACACCCGCCAGTGCCACGTGGCTCTCACACGCCCGGTGGAACCCTCCTTCCAGCAGCGTCCCTGAGCCTCTTTGCAGGCCTCTTTCCAGGTCATTTTTAGTTTTGGTTTTGAGACAGGGTCTCACTAAGTCGCTAAGCCAGCCAGCCTGGGCCTATCACGGTGCTGGGATCAAGGGCCGGCGCCACGGCCCACCTCCATGCCCATTTCTATAGGCTCCTACTGTGCCCAGAGCTGTAGCCAGGCTGCCCCCGAACATGAGATGCCCGTCCTTCTGTCCTGCTGTCAGACCTGCATCCTCCTGACTCCACGGCCCCCTCGCACACCCCGCCTGGTGCCTTCCTAGGGTGACCTGGCCTTACTGTGCCAGCTGCCAGCTTTGCCAGTCAATGACAGTTACTCCCAGTTCTGCTCTGCCCCATGCGGGTGGCTCTCCTCGGGCTTCAGGGCGCCGACCCCATGCAGCCAGCATGACCCCAGCGTCTCCCCACCCTTCGCTCTGGTGGGGCCCGTCAGGGTCTCCCTCCACAGAGCAGTGCAGACTTGCACCTGCTCCCTCCCTCAGCTGCAGAGGTCCATCTACAGGTGGGAACCAGAGGCCACCTCGTCAAGGGCTATTGTCTCCGACCTACTCCACCATGCCTGGGTGTCCAGGGTCCCTGAGCCCCTCGCTACAGAGACCTCAGCTGAACAAAGGCCCACCCATCTATCCCACCATAACTGAAGGACACACAGGCCTCTCCGGACCCAGCGTATCATTCAGGGTCCAGGTGGCCTCACCTACCAGCACTCACCACACCTGCTGAGCCTCCTGCCAGCCCTCAGAGACAGTGTCCAGGTACACAAGCCAGAGTGACTCTTAGACTGGGCTCAGTCCAGCAGAGGACCCACAGCTGGCCTGCCAGCGCCGAGACTCCAAAGCGGGCAGAAAGGGACGAGAGCAAGGTGCAGGAGCAGCAAGGCCTGAGGGCCTCTGATCCCTGCGGGAGGCGGCAGCCACCCCGGCACAGGAAGCTACTCATCCCCACCCACAAGAGCCAAGGGAACCAGGAGAAGGCGCCGCGGAGGGCTGGGTTGCGCCAGGAACCGACTGGAGCCTCGGGGTGTGAGAACCAGGTACTACAGCTGATGGCATCACCAAGCGCAGTCGAGACAAGCGGAAAACACACGTCACCCGGGGCTGCCGGTGCCACCTGCATGAATGACAAACTGGCCCAACACCAGGCAAGCATGGCTCCTAGATCCTCGCGCTTTAGGGTAAAGTAGGGCACAGGACCAGGCGTAACCCCGCGGGAGGAGGAGGGCCTGGGCCTCAGCATCCTCGGGAGGCTGAAGCAGGAGGGTTGCAAACCTGAGTCCAGCCAGGGCAGGTTAGGGACTTTGTGAGACCTTAGCTCACAACCAGCTGGGGATGCAGCTCAGGGCAGATGTCCTGGGTTCCGGCCCCGCACTGCCACAACCAGAGAGGGGACTTGGAAAACTGTGACAAACATCTCAGTGCCAATTTGCTGACTTGCCCATGTTGTGTGCGTTCTAAACGCCTCAGTACACACGTGCCCTGCTTACACAGGGCCGGCCTCCCATCCCTACTTACCACTCCACCCCCACCAGCCCAGGCAGGCACCCCGGCGGCAGGGAGACCCCGAGGATGGGGGTGCTGGAGACCAGCAATGGCCCTGGCTCTGGCACCTCTGCTGCCCCGGGGCACCACAAGCAGACGCGAGGTAGAACCCGGGTGCATCTCCCAAGTCCCCTGCGCTCTGGACCCACCCTGTGGGTCAGCGGAAACCACCACCTGCCACTGAGCGCAATCACGCAGCCTTCTGAGCCGGTGGGGGATGTGGAGACACCACAGGCCACCCCCAGCCGGGACAGGAATGCGGCCTGACCTTTGGCCCGGGCCAGCTGACCAGCCGCCTCGACTGGGACAGGAACAGGCCCAAGATCCACATGTCCTTCCCCCGAGCACGGGCCTCACAGAGCGGACAAGGTCCCTCTGCCCCAGCACTGCCACCATGACGGTGGTGAGGATGACGACGGGGGTGCGTGGGGCACACTGGGTACTTCCAGACGCCAGGCCCTGAAATAAGCACTTCTAACTCAGCTCCTCTCTGCGGGGTGCCCACCTCCCGCAGCAGCGGGGGATGACGAGCCTGCGCTCAGAGGCTGGCATCTGCCCAGGGCGACCGGCTACACCAAGCTGGATCCTTCTTCCTTCCTTCCTCCCTCCTTCCTTCCTTCCTTCCTTCCTTCCTTCCTTCCTTGTGGTACTGAGCATGGAGACCAGCACTTCTGCACTGAACTCTACCCTCAGATGACAACCCTTCTTTTTTTAAATTTTGCGACAAGGTTTTGCTAACTACTAAACTGCCAAGGGTGGGCTCAAACTTGGGATCCTCCTGCCTCAGCCTCCCAGAACGCTGATACTACTGGCCTGTGCTACCAGGTCCAGCTACACTAGACCTTTTAAAAGGCAAACTCACTGCCAGTCACTTCCCACTGCATTTTTGCACTCGAGTCTCTCCTATTTTTATTTGCTCATTCTCCTGACAATTATTTACAAAGAACCAACTGAGTGCCAAGCCCGCTGGCATGAACAGGGTCACAGATGTAAACACAAAAGGTGTCAGGTGGGCACGAGGGGCAGCACCCCCACCACAGCAGCCAGGCACAGCCAGGCGCCAGGACCAGGGGCTCCCAAGGAGCCCCTTCTTAAGATGGCATCTTTGTGTATTACCCAGGCTGGTCGTGAATTCTGGGGCTCAAGAGATCCTCTTGTCTTGGCCTCCCCCGTAGCTGGACTGCTGGAGTACGCCATCTCTCCCGGTTAAGAAGCAGCTTTTAGGCAGCGGGGGCTCTGTTCCCTCTGAGTGGCCCTGCGCGCCTCTGCCCTGCAGCTGAGGTACTGTTTCTAGGCTGCCTGGAGATCTGGCCTAGTCCTCCCCATAACAAGAAGAGACACAAAAGAGCGGGAGAGAGAAACAAATTAATAACAAATCATCAAGATGCAACATGCGAACACCTGGCTTCTCCAACTGTTAAGTGCACAGCAAATACTTGCTAATAAAAGAAAAAAGAAACAGAACAGTGATTACTTGCCAGGAAGGGTCATGACCCAGGAAGTGCCGGACGTGAGCTGCGAACACGTTACTAGAAACAGTGAGTGAGGAGGACACACACAGAGCGTCTCCCACCTCTGCTGGGGACTGATTTTCTCAGCCTCGGTGACTACTGACAGAGGAGCCGCAGGACCTACAGCCGGGGCAGCATCACTGTTCCCGGGAAGGCTGGGGCTCCTCCTCTCAGGAGTTGCCTAAAGATCCCGATTCTTATCAGGATTTTATCAAACCAGATGAATCTCAACAGAGAGATACGCTGTCAAATACCCGGCCAAGACCTTCAGGGTCAGGGTCAGTGACAGAGAAAGGCCAGGGAGCTGCCCTGGGCCAGGAGACGCGGAGGGGTGACAGTAAGCACGGTCCTGTGCTGGGCTGTGTACCAGGGCAGCCGCTCCAGAGGAGGCCGCTTGGGCAAGGGCCAGGCTACTAACAGTGGGGCTGCAGGTGACAGGGCCCCGCGGGTAGCAGGCTCCCTGACACAGGCACAGAGGTCACACAGAAGAGCCTCAGGGACAGAGGTGTATATGTACGTACACTTCATTCCCAAGTAACACACACATACACACACAGACTGAAGGGGGGGGGTGAGGTAAAGCGTGGTCCACATCAAAAGTAGGCACATCTGGGAGGGTCCAGGCAAAGGACTTTTCCAAGTTACTGCTACTAATCGTGTAATTTTCTCGGAAACCTGAATTCCTTTTTTGTGGGAGGGGTGGGTACTGGACACGGAACCCAGAGCTTCCCCACTATGCCACTAAGGTACCTCTGATTTTGATGTAGGGTCTTGTTAAGTCCCTAAATTGCCCAGCTGGTTCTCCTGCCTGGGCCTCCCAGAGTGCTGGGATTACTGGCCCCTGTCACCACCTCACCTGGCTGAACTTAATCTTTTTTTTCAAAATGTAAAATTTTAAAAATAAATCACTTGGGCCTGGAGGAACGGTTCAGAGGTTAAAGCACAGTAAACACTTAAACAAGTGCTAGGTACCCGAGTTCGATTCCCCGGCACCATGTACGCTGGGCACGGGGGTGTACACCTGTGATCCCAGCACTCGGGAGGCCAAGGCAGGAGGATTGCTGTGAGTCCAAGGCCAGCCTGGGCTCCACAGTGAGTTCAGAACCAATCTGGGCTACATAAAGAGACCCTGTCTCAAATAAATAAATAAATAAAATGAAGATAAAAATAATATAAAACTCATGCCAAACACTCACTCTCCTACCTTCCTTATACATAAACATTAACCCTTTAGAAAACAGGAAGAAAAGGCCCATTCACAGACCCAAACAAATACGTAAAAACCTGGAATTAAATAAGATGAGAAAAACACAGCACTGTACAAAGGAAGCCGGGGACGTGGTGCCACGGGAACCTCAAGAACCTGGAGGTGCTGGAAGAAGATGGCCTGTCAGGCAACGTGAGCCCTGGGGCCACCGACCTCTGCCAGCCCAGCAGCTCAGCACAGGGAGCAGTGGGTGTGTTCTAATAAAACTTTATTTATAACCACAGGCTACCAGCAGGTGTTTTGACTCACAGTCTGTAGCTGGTACACTGATTGGAAATGGATGGACCAGCTGTTCAGTGAGTGACTGTCACCTCCTACTGGCACACCACCCTACGCTGGAATGGTCAGGGACGAGGCTCTGGTCACTGTTGAGACTGACAGTGACATCCGCCACCTCCAGGCCTGGCCCACCTCCCCAGGAACCTGCCCTCTTCCCTGCAGCAAGGCCCCAGAGCTGCGGTGGGGCCCGGCAATGACCAAGGTGCCTCGGAGGCGCTCACTGGCCATACCCACAGACCACCTGGACACCACAGAGTGACATGTGACAGCTGGTCCCACAACTCAGAAACAGTTGCCATGACAGCTGGTTAGACAAGGGCCACCCAGTGAGAGACAGGCCACTGGGTGCCACATCTACCTGCCCACATGGGAATCCTAATATCAGACAAAGAAAGCCCCAGAACATCCGGGCTGGGTGGTACAGGCCTATAATCCCAGCACCTGGGAGGCTGAGGCAGGAGGATCACAAGCTTGAGCCCAGCTTGGGCAACGCAGCCAAGACCCTGACACAGAATAAAAGGAAACTAAAACGGAATAAATGGCTCCTCAGCCACGTCAGGCCCCTTGCAAGGGCTCAGCAGCAGCCCACAGGGCCTGTGGCAGCCACACAGACAGGGCAGCCATGCCAGGTGCTGGACTCTTTGCAGCTCCCACAGGAGAAGCGGCTGCAGGAACAGGCGACACTCAGCAAAGTGGCCGGCCGGGCCAGGGCTCGGGTTCTGGGCCTCGTAGGCCGGCCGGGCCAGGGCTCGGGTTCTGGGCCTCGTAGGCCGGCCGGGCCAGGGATCGGGTTCTGGGCCAGCCCCAGCTGGGATGACTCACAGCTCCCAGCAGCAGGGCCATCCCGGCCCGGGCAGGGGGTACATCTCTCCTGGAAGGTCCCTTTTTCCAACCACTGGCCCCTGCCATATTCCCACGTTCCCTGGAGGCCAGCCCCAGGGGCGCAGACTTCACAAGTCCATCTGCACACAGCATTTGACACTCGGGACGGGACAGGGCCGTCAGGAGCCACACGATGGAGGCCACAGCTGGCGTGGAGCCCAGTGTGAAGGCCTGGGGCTCAAAATCAAGTACCAAATGGGGAGGGAGGGGCGTTTTAGTATCTACATACGGTGCATTAACTCTATTGCATACTTCACATGTGACCCGAGACAGTGCCTCGTCACGCAAGAGAGCCTCTGCTCCCCGCACAGGGCGGGGAGTCGGGGATGGGGGCCAGGGTGACCAAGCAAATGAGCCCCCATGCAGCTGTGACCCCACAGGGAAGGCGCCGCTCACTGAGTCTTGGTAACACACCAAGGGATCCACGGCCGCCTGAAAGGCTGGCAACATTCTGCCCACGCCCCAGCTTGCCCTGAGTGCGGGGCCTTCACGCGGCCTCACGCACGACAGACCAGGGGCCCCAGCGGCCTCCAGAGCCCAGGGGTCTGTTAGCCAGCACCGGAGAGCTTTGTCCAGAAGGAGGGACGGAAGGAGCGAGGGAGGGAAAGAGTACTCTTATTCTAAATTTTATTTGGTTTTGGAAAATAAATGATTTCTTCATTAATAGATTTTTTTTTAGCCAGGCATGGTGGCACACGCTTGTAATCCCAGCACTCTGGGGGGCTGAGGCAGGAGGTCTGCAAACTTTAGATGGGCCTGGGCTACTCGGCAACTTAGTGAAACTGTACCAAAATTAAAAATGAGAAAAGGGTGGGGGTGGGGCTGAGGATGAAGGTCTTGGGCTCGGTCTCCCCCGAAAAAGAGAGCGAGTTATTTTTAAAATAGGCTCATTACTATAGTTTTTGAGTATACTTTTTTAAGTATGTGTTTTAATTTCTAACATGGTAAATGTCAAGAGGTAAGTTCCATATGAAACCAAAGTGTTTTGGGGTCTCTGAGGACGTACAAGGCCCCAAGACCGAAACCTCTGCGAGCTGTTACATGCACAAATGAGACCAGCCACCCCGGCGCTCTGGGAGGCTGAGGCAGGAACGCGGCAGGTTAGCCCCGGCCTGGGCAATCCAGCCACCTGAAACACTGACGTCCCAAAAGTGAAAATAACAACAGGCTGGGACGCGGCTGGCGGTGAAGGCTGGGCTCGACCAACACTGCACTGGGCATGAGCCACAAACCAGGCGTGGCCCGGTTCCTCCGCCCAGGGCACCACGGTCCCCGGTCCCTGGCACCGAGGCAGCAGGACCAGCGGCACTGGGCTGACTCTGGGGGTCGGGGAGCCATGTAGGCCTCGGCCGGGACCCCGCTCCGCGGTGCTGACGCCACACCAGCTCGGTCCCTCTGAGAAAGCGAGGGGTAGCGGGGGCCACAGGGAGGGTGGGTGCGGGCACGTGCTGGCGACCACCATACCCTCCGACCGGGCACAAACATCCACTCCCGATCTGACCACACTGTCCCCAGCAGGCACCGCTGCTCGGAGGCCAACGTCATGCGTGTGCACAGGAAATCCACGGCCATCCAAGCCCGCGCGTGTCCGGCACCAGGCAGCAGGCAGCAGGCAGGAGGTGGTTTCCAGAGCCGGGCACCCGGCACCCGGCACCCCAATGCGCGGCCGCGGTCTCCCTCCGCAAATGCACTAACTGCATCCACATACTCTCACGTCCGTCCTTCCTAACCAACTGGCAACACTGTACCAGAAAGCCGAGGACATTCAAGGTGACAGGGGGGACACGGAACCTCCCGGCGGGTCATGGGACGGCAGGCCCACTTCCAGGAAACGGCAGCAAGGGCCTCCTGACCAGCGAGAGCAGGGCGTGGCGGTGCACGCCTGGAATCCCAGCACTCAGGAGGCCGGGCAGGACGACTGCTTTGAGTCCCAGGCCAGCGTGGGCTCTACAGTGAGTTTAGGACCAGCCGGGACTGCAGGGCAAGACCTTGTCTCAAAAGAAAAGAAAAAAAATAAATGTGTTAACTGAAGCGTGATCGTGGAGAGAGCCCGGGAACTGCGTGACTTTAGCACGGCGATCCCCTGACCACCCCGGCCGACGCGTCTCCTTTCCCCACGCAGTAGGTCCAGCAGAGCTGCCTTTCTGCAGTGCTAACCAGGACCCTGCGGAGAGGCTGTGGGATCGCCGTGATCTCCTCCCGCCACGGCCACACTCCTCCCAGGCCGCCTCCAGGTTCTGCGGCTTGTCCTATGCCCGCAGTGAACGCAAACACTGGGTGGGAACCAGCCACTGGAACAAGGCCTGTGTTGGCCACGCTGGCTCCCCGGCGCGCCGATGCTGGCTAGCAATGTTCCCACACACTTTTTTTAATGTTCTTTTTTATTTTTTTTGGCAGTACTAGAGATTGAACCCAGACCCTCACCGACGTTAGACACGTGCTCTACTACAGAGCTACATCTTTAGCCCTTTTCTAAAGTTCTGAAACTAGGCTGTCCAGGCTGGCCTTGAGCTGGCAATCCTCCTGTCTCAGCCTCCCAAACAGCTGAGATTTACAGGCATGAGCCACCTCACCAGGCTTCAAATCAAACTCTAAAGGGACAATAGTGCAACCAAACAGCCAGTGCACAGTGACAGCCCAGCAGGCGGGAGAGACAGAGCACTTGTTCGCAGGGGAAGACGCCACACTTCCGGCTCTGAGGTCTGTCCCAGAGAGCAGGACCAAGGAACAGCCTCCTCTCCCGTCCTGCTGGGTGGCACCCAGCCAGCCTCCCAGGCAGCAATTTCCATCTCCCAGTTTCCTCCTGTCCTCTGCCACCATCGGTCACCCCTCCTGGATGCCCCTCCCAGAGGGTCCTGTCCCCAAGGCCCAGGTTCAGTGAGCCAGGCTGGTGACTACCTTGCCTGGGACCCTGGGACGGTCCTTCTCACGTTCCCTCCCTCTGTGTGACCCAGGAAGAGGAGTCCAGCTCCGCCCGCCTCTCTCTGTCCTACGGTGGCCGCCTGAGCCACAGACCTCACACCCTCGCCTGCCCCTGGACAAAGCACACTCGGCCCGGCAATGTCCACTCCTGACCAACCTGCACTCTTGGGGCTGGGGACCCCACCAGAGGAGGAACGCAGGAAGGGACGAGGGATCGTCCTGGGAGGGGCTAGCCGCCCTCGGACAAACGTCCTGCCTTCCTGAAGTCCCGGGCATTTTTCGGTTAATTTTAAAATAAAGTCAAGCTGAAGATGCTACATGTTTGGTGATTACTCACTACGGCAGCACATTTCAAATGACTGGAAAAAGCCGCAGAAAACGACACTGCGTGCTTTCACTGGGTCTAAAATAATTATGCAGCAAAATGCTTCTGTGATGATAATTAACTACCTCCTTTCTCACTTCCCAGTACTGGTAATCAGCATGGAGATCGCCATTGCCCTAAAAGCTCAGGCAAGAGAGACTGCAGCTTGGGGGACCCAAAGTCAACAGACTCCCGTGCCCTAGAGACCTTGGTCTGACCGCGAAAAACTCAGTGACTTAAAAAAAAAGTTACCACAACGTGCGAGGAGACACACAGCACCAACTCTCCAGAGCCAGAGACAGAAGCGACGGATCCACCTTCCTTGTTCTGACGGCAGTTGCTTGTCTCAATGATGATGATTTCCCAGTAACCCAAGGGACTGAGCTCGAGCCCTTCACACTATACACAGCCCAAGGCCGTCACTGCACTACAGCCCCAAGGCCTTCACACCGGACTACGGACCCAAGGCCTTTACATTGGGCTGCGGACCCAAGGCCTTCACACCGGACTAACGGACCCAAGGCCTTCACATTGGGCTACAGCCCCCAAGGCCTTCATACTGGGTTACAGTTCCCAAGGCCTTCACACCCGGCTGCGGACCCAAGGCCTTCACACCCGGCTGCGGACCCAAGGCCTTCACACTGGGCTACAGCCCCCAAGGCCTTCATACTGGGTTACAGTCCCCAAGGCCTTCACACCGGGCTGCGGACCCAAGGCCTTCACACTGGGCTACGGGCCCAAGGCCGTCACTGCACTACAGCCCCAGTTCTTTATTTTTGGTTTTGCAACAGGGTCTCAGTAAGTGTCTAAGTCACCCAGTCCTGGCTAGAATTTGTAATCCTCCTGCCTCAGTCTCCCAAAATGCTGGGTTCACTACTTTCACTATGACATGCCAATGGACTCTACGCCCACTCTGAAACAAGCCCCCAGCAGTCTGCCCTGTCTGTACGACAACGTGGACCAGGCCTCCTAGAGGCACGCAAACCCCCTGGAGTTACTCCGCTGCCCAGGTTTGGGGTTTCCCTCCATACATTTCTGAGCCTTTCACAGCTGGCCCCTCTGCCCACGTGGACAGTGCTCGAAGCGCCACGGCAGCCTAGTCAAGAAGCAGGGCACACAGGAGGCACAGCACTATGCACCCATCTAATGCCTCAGACCTGCAGGTGGGTACATGCCTTCCTGCCCACGAAGCCAGTGCCCCTGGCACGCACTCCACCAGGAACAGCAGCTCCTGGGAACAGAAACTCCTAGGCACTTGATACCTCATAGGAAATACACTTGGAACTGGCCCGCTCCACAGACAGGCAGTAACCTGCGGGTGGAAACATGCCCCCTAGTGAAGGGAACCCAGGGTGAAAGTCACCTTCAAGATCTGGGGAGAGGGGCTTGGGGTGGCGCTCAGTGGCCAGAGCTTGTGCCTAGCAAGCTGGAGGCCCCGGGTTCTGCTGTCTAGCACCACATAAACCAGGCATGGTGGCGCATGCCTGTAATCCCAGCAATCAGGAGGCCGAGGCAGGAGGACTGCTCTCAGTTCAAGGGCAGTACGGGCTACATCGCAAGTTCAGGACGAGCCTGGACCACAGAGCGAGACTCTGTCTCAAAAATAAATAAATTATCAAATCAAATAAAAAATATATCCAACAAGAGCTGAGTCCAGTGGAGCAGGCCTGTAAACTCAGCGCTCCCGGACGCCGAGGCAGGAGGATCACCCAATCACAGCCCAGCCTGGGCAACTCGGGGAAACCTGTTCCAAGATCAACACCAGAACATGGGCTGGCGATGTAAGAGCACCGCGGAAACCGGGACACAAACAAACAAACAAAAACAAAACAGGAAGGTGGGTCTGGGCCGGCACCGCCCAGAGGCGGGGCACCTGCAGAGGACCCAGGGCAGAGCCAGCCTCAGGGGGGCCAGGCGGGTTAAGTGGCCAGAACGGGGACTGGGAACGAGAACCCCGCAGTGCCACCGCAGACAGCCCAACCGGGCTCCGGACCCCACGCGCTGGGCCCTGCCACTCCCTGCCCAGGTGGGAGTGAGTCCGTGCTGGCGGTGGAAATTACGCAAGGCGGCATCCATCCTGGCCGTGCCAGGGCCCGGGGAAGGGGACAGGGCGACAGCGGGAAGCGTGGGCCGCGATTGGCCCAGGCAGCACGCCCCGCCCACTAGGTGCTCCAGGAAGCCACTAAGGAGCCGCCGGACCCCGAAGGAGGGAACCCGCGCGCGGGCGCGGGGCTGGCGATGCCGGGTAGGAACGGGGAGCGCAGCTGCGGAGGAAGTGAGTAATTACACAGGCGCGCGCCGCGGGGGCGGGGCTGCGGGCGGGATGCGCGGGCGGCCGGGGCTCTACGCGGGGCTCTAACGGTGCCGCCGGCCCGCAGCAGCCGGGACACCTCGCGTCCACGCCCCGGGGCCGAGAGGCTCCCACCCATCGGGGCTGCTTGGGACCCCGTACGGGCCGCACAGTCGCCCAGGCGGAACGCCCCTCCTGGGCGCCCGGACGGGACCGGGGTGTGGCGGCCCACCTGTCCGGGCCGGTGCCACTCGGCCCAGGGCGCAATAAACCTGGAGGCCGGCGGGGATGGGCCCAGAGGCGTCCCTAGGGTCCAGGTCCGGCGAGGTCAGGGCTAAGGGGCCGGGGTCAGAGGTGACAGGCCTTCACGCTGGCCAGGGTCACGGGTGGCCTGAGGGTTCAGGCTGGATGAGGATGGAGCCGCCGGTGACTAGGGGGGTCTGATTCACGTAGCGCTGACCCCGGAGTTGAGGTCAGGAGGGACGGCGGCTGGGGACGCCCGGGGGTGAGGGCGCGCGGGACCGGAGCCGGGGGCAGCCGGGGGGCGCCCGGGGAGCCGGGCCGGGCGGAGGGGTCGGGGACACTCACTGCGCGGGCAGCTGCAGCGGGGCGGCGCCGCGCCGCTGGAAGGCCCCGTCCACGAACACGCCGTTCTTGCCGAGGCAGCGCAGGTAGAAGTGCGGCTCCTCGAAGCTCAGCTGCAGGTGGCGCCGCGAGATGAAGCTGGACAGGCCCATGCTGAGGTCCACCGAGCCCTGCGACGAGTTGCGGCCGATGGTGACGCTGGGCTGCCGCATGAGGAACTCGAACTCGCGGCCCTCGAGCCGCGCCAGCGCCGGCCCGGGGCTCTGGCGCACCGAGGCGGCCGCCGAGGCCACCAGCGCCGGCGCCGCGCCCGCGATCGCGCCCGGCGCGCCCGGCGTCCCCGGCGGCGGCGGCGGCGGCGGCGGCGGCCCCGCGGGCCCGGGCGGGGGCTGGGCGGGCGGCGGCGGGGACGCGGCGGGCCCGGGCGGCGCGGCGGGCGGCGGGGACGCGGCGGGGCGGGCGGCGCAGAGCGCGGGGCTGCAGGGCGCGGACCGCAGCGCCAGCAGGGCGCGGGCGCCGCCGTCCTCGCCGACTTCGGCCATGTTCGCGCAGCTCCGGCGGCCGCGGGGCCGCGGCGGCGCGGGGCGGGGCGGGCGGCCGGCGGCGGCGCGCGCGAAAACCCGGCCCGGACCGCGGCGGAGCGGGGCGGGCGCGGCGGGAGCCGCCGCCCAGCCGGCCGCGCCCTCGGGCCCGGGCGCGGGTGGCGGCGCGAGGACCCCCGGGGCCGTCACGTCCTGGGTCCCGGGAGGGAGGAACGCGCCGCTTCGTCCCCGCCTCCGGACCTTCCCCAACCCGCAAAAGGGGTGCCGCTCTGGCCCCGGAATCAAAGGTGCCGGCTGTCCCCGGGGATCCAGGGCGCCTAGGGCCGTCCTGGGTCCCCCGGGCCGTAGGCTGCTTTGGTTTTGTTGTGGAGCTGGAGATGGAACCCCGGGGCCTTCTGTCACCGACTTCTTCCCTCCTGCCGTGATCACTGCCGTGGGTTCTGCGACCCTGCGGGTTGAGCTGCATCCCAGGTCCCCCACCCGTTTTAGCGCTTGCCCGTTTACTAGCTGGACCGGGCGGTGCAGGCCTGTGACGCCAGCCTCACGGAGGAAGCCCAGGCAGGGGACTCACAGCTCGGCCTGGCGGGCATCCTGACTCTTGGCCAGACCCTGTCTCAACATAAAAAAGGTTGGGGATGTAGCGTAGGGCTCAATCCTCTGTGGCAAAAGTAATTTTAAAAAATATTGTTATGACTACCGGCATCATTATTATTATCGGGGTACTGTGGGTAGAATGCAGGGCCTTTACCCCAAGCTACATCCCCAACTTGTTTATTTTGGGGACAGGATCTCATGGTATTACTCAGGCTGGCTTCAAGCTTGTGATCTTCCCGCCTCAGCTTCCAGAGTGCCGGGATTACACCCCACTATATTTACTTTCTTGTTTTCCCACTAAGTTGCCCAGGTGAGACCCAAACTTGCCAGTCTCCTACCCCTCTGGGAATCATTGGGCAAACAGGGCAGGGGCCGCTGATGCCCCTTGGGCATGGGTCTTAGCTGGAAATGCAGAGGGGCACATCTGGGCCTCCTGGCAGCCAGGTTCTCCGAGGAAAGGGGCGTCCGTTGTGTGATCTCAACAGGGTTCAAGAAAGCAGAGGCGGCTGCTGCCCGCGTGGGGCTTGCAGTCCAGCGGAGGGAACAGGCAGAGTCAAAGAGATAATTATAAGTCTGGTAAGTGGAGGCAGCGGTGTGTGGGGGGATGTGTAGCAGGATGGAGTCAAGAGGAGATTTTTAGGACTTGCAGGGAGCAGGCGAACTTTCCTGGTCCACGTCTCCCACTGTGGCCAAAGCAGGCATTCACCCAATTATTCTATGTCCATTAAATCCAATTATGTGTGTAGGGCCGGAAACAGAAGTTAAGCTTGCATTTGGGAGGCACAGACACTTTTTTCCCTCAGTACTGGGGACTGAACCCCAGGCCCTTGCACCAAGCTACATCCCTCGCTAGCCTGGGCAACAAAGTGGCTTAGCAAGACCCTGTCTTTGATTTAAAAACTACAGAAATAGCTGCAGGCGTAGCTCAATGTGAAGACCCTGGTTCAGTCTCCAGTACTGCAGTGAAGGAAGTGTTTCACTCTCTGTAAACCTTACATTTTTAAAAACATGTTTCATAAATCTGTGGAGCCCTGGAGTTTATTAGTTCAAAACAAGGTCTGGGGCCATCTGTGCTGTCCAGTTCAGAAGCTGGAAGCCACCTGAGGCTACTTAATTTCGAAGTCTATTTAAGATTAGTGCAATCAAACACTCCTGTCCTCCCTGGCTGAGCTGCCCGTGGCCGATGGCCACTGCCGTGGGTGGAGTGAATCAAGACCTGTTCGGTGGCTGCAGGACAGTCCGTCACTGTGCGCTGCCCACCCGGAGCCCAGCGTGGCTGGCTGCCACTTCCGCACCCTCTGCCCTTTCTGTGCAAGGCTTAACTCGCCCTAGGCTTTGGGGTGAGCAGGGAGGGGGTCATCCCCTCCCTTGGGCTGAAGGGTCTCTGCTTGGTTACTCTGAAAGTGAGTGCCCTGCAGTGGGCGGCAGCCGTCAGCACCCGAGCCAGGCTCTTCTGGCCACAGTGGCTGAGTCTGAGGTAGGTGATTAACACAGGAGCGCCCGGCCTGGGGGCTGAGCAAGACTCTGTCTCAAGGCAAAATAAATAAATAAAGGCCGAGGGTGCAGCTTAGGGCAAACACCCTGGGTTTAGTCTCCAGAACTGCGAGACACGATGGGCATGGTGGTGCGGGCCTGTAATGCCAGCACTCTGGGAAGCTGAGGCAGGAGGATCACAAGTTTGAGCCCTGTCTAGGCCACTTAGTGACTCAGCGTGACCCTGTCTTAAAATAAAAAAGGACTGGGGATATAGCCCAATGTGAAGGCCCTGCGTTCCGTTCCCCGTACCGCAAAACATGAGATAGGCTGGAGGAATGACACAGCGGCTACAGTGCCAAGTGAGTGAGTTCAATTCCCCACATCATATGGAGCCGGGTGTGGTGGTGTACGCCTGTCATCCCAGCACTTGGGAGGCTGAGGCGGGAGGATTGCTGTGAGTCCAAGGCCAACCTGGGCTCCACAGTGAGTTCAGGACCAGCCTGGAGTACAGAGCCAGACCCTCTCTCAAAAAAAAAATTTTTTTTTAAGTAAAAATAAAAAAGGACTGAGGAGGTGCCTGTCAGCACAAAGGCCCCGGGTCCCATCACCTGTAATGACAGAGATGCCAGGCTCAGGGCGGCTGGCAGAGCTCAGCGGGCCTGGGCTGCACACACCACTGGAGGGGCGTGGGGACCCCGGGGCTCATCCACTTTTCCTGTCCTCAAGATCTCGTGTCCTGCTGCTTCTGCGTCCTGCTGGACCCTTCCTGCGTCCTCGGGATTACTTCCTGCCTGCTCCCTGGGCCTCTGGTGTCCCAGCTGCCGTGGGGATGGCGCTGATGGCCTGTGCATCGCTGCAAAAGTCCCAGGCCCAAAGTGTGTGCATGCGTGTGTGTGTGAGACTTAGTGACTTAGAATAAATCCTTTATGAATTCTTTCCTAGCCAGGTACGGTGGTACCAGCCTGTCACCCCACCACTCTGGGAGGCTGAGGCAGGAGGATCTCAGGTTCCAACCCAATATAGACACAACCTAGTGACTTAGTGAGACCTTGTCTCAAAATCAAAAAAAAGGGCTGGGGATGTAACTCAGGGTGAAGGCCCTGGGTTTCATCCCCAGCATAAAAATAAAAACGTAAAATGCCATCCCTCCCCCAACTCGTTCTCCCGTTGCAGCAGCCCTGCCACTTATAGCTCACACAGATTAAAAAAAAAAAAAAAACAAAAACACCAATTCAGGAAAAGATTCAGCTGACTCTGACACCACAGGAAGTGTGTTCAGCCCAAAACACAGGGGGAGCGCTCTGCAGAACGCACACACGTCAGGGCCTGGAAGGAGACGGCCGCGCTGGGTGTCACCCTCCACGGCCCAGAGACAGGTGACTCCAACATCCTTGAACACGTGCCGTCACTCAGTCCCCGAGTCAGGAATTCGGGGGGACTTCTCTGGGTGGGTTGGGCTCAGGGCCTTCCTGAGGCTCCACTGGGAGTATCGCAGGGTCTGGGCCTGGTGGCACAGCCTATAATCCCAGCACTCTGGGAAGCTGAGGCAGTAGGACCTAGGTTAAAGCCCAGCCTTGGTGACCAGGGTCCTGACTTCCGGCTGTTTCCATAAGCCAGCCGGTGGAGCCGCAAAGGTGGCTCCTCACTCCACAGGACACTGGTGGTCCTGTGTCCTCCCTCCCGGAGGACTGCGTGGGTGTTCACACTGCCCCAGCGCGGCCACTACTCACCCCACAGGGGCGGGTCGGCCTGTCTTCTGTGACCGCGCCTCAGAGCCCCTCTGTGCCGTGTCAAAGAGTTGGCATGGGAACTGGCAGGGTGGCGGGCAGGAGGAGCCCGGTGGAGGGGCAGGGACTCAGACCCAACCGCACAGAACCCCTCAAAGCTGTCTCCAAAGCTGGAAATCCCATGATCTGCAGGACAGAAGCTCGTCAGGGCTCAATGCCATGTGGTCTGCCCATGTTTAGCGGCAGGGATGGCCACCGCAAGAACCATGCTGGGAGCTGGTGGGTTGGCACATTTGTCATCCCAGCACTCTGGGAGACTGAGGCGGGAGGGTGGCAGCTTTAACCCCAGCCTGGGACACTTCATAGCTCAGGGACACCCAGTCTCAAAAGAGGGGGAAAAAAAAAACAGTGGCAAGGGTGCTGGGCATATGTGCCTGTGCCTGCCCCTGCCCAGAGCCTTTCTGGACAGGTTATGGTTAGGACCTCAGTGCCATTAAGAGGAAGCTACGGTGCTGAGAAGATGGTGGGCTGTGGTATCCTCAGCCCCAGGTGGCCAGACCCCCAGACAGCAGAAGCCCTGGCGGGGGACCGCAGAGATCTCAGGTGTGTTTTGTTTTATTTTGGTATGGGGCAGGGGGCCCAGGGCTGTAGTACCGAGCTACATTCTCAGCTCTTTTTGGAGACTCAGTCTTGCTAGGTTACTAAGTTGCCCACCCTGGGTTCACACTGGGGATCCTTTTGCCTCAGCTTCCCCGAGTGCTGGAGCGACAGGTCTGCTCACCAGCCTGGCTCCTCTGGTGTGTTTGATCACAGTCACGTTCTCGTCGCCACTGAGAGGTCGGTTTTCTGTTTTTCTGATTCACTCAGTGATTGATTTCATCTTTGCTACTGGGATGGAACCCAGGGCCTTTGCGCTGAGCTCCACGTCCAGCACTTAGGTTACTTCTCACTAAGTAGCATGGTGGAACCCTGGAGGCTCAGCTGGGCACGTGGTGGCCAGGCTAGTGCTCAGGACCCAGGTGGGCACAGCAGATGTGCCCAGGGACATTCCATAGGCCTGTTTCCAACATGGCCAATGCCGGCCACACACACACACCCAGACTCTGGCTGCTGCAAATTGACACAGGCCATGGGCATCAGATGCTCTGTGTGCTGGATTTCGAAGGCTTAGTTAAAAAAGAAACCAAAGCAAAACTCTCCTGAGTGGTTTTTGTGTTGATTACAGAGTGAGCTGACCACATTTTAGATATAGCAAGCTAGTAAAATAAAATAAATTACCTAAGCCGGGCATGGAGGTGCACACCTGTAATCCCAGCACTTGGAAGGCTGAGACAGGAGGATTGCCATGAGTCCAAGGCCAGCCCGGGCTCCACAGTGAGTTCAAGACCAGCCTGGGGTACAGAGCGAGACCCTGTCTCAAAAAATAAAATAAATCATCAACATTCAATTCATCTTTGTCTCTTTTAATGCTGCTACCAGAAAATTTCAAACGGCATCTCTAGTTAGGAGTTGCGAGTCACGTGACATTCCTGTCAGACAGTGTCAGGAGAGACCATGAACCTGACTTTCCTCCTCTTCCTTTCTTTCTTTCTTCTTGCTCCTCCTGCGGTCCCGGGGATTGAACCTGGGGCCTTCACACTGGACCACGTCCCCCGGCTCATTTTTCATTTGTTTGGAGACAGGGTCTCACTAAGTTGCTAAATTACACAGCCTGGGCTTGAATTTACAGTGCGCTCCTGCCTCAGCCTCCCAGAGCGCAGGGGTTACAGGCCTGTGCTGCCAGGCCCAGCCTCCCAGTAGATGTTTCTGTCTCAATGATGCTTTCAGCTTGGGCTGTAGCCGGGCACGAGCTCGTGAGCATTGCTCAGTCACCCTCACAGTGTTCGTAGTTGCTCCTCCCCTCTCCTCCCATCCCTCTTCTCCCCTTTCCTCTCTTACTCTTCTGGAATCAAACCCAGAGCATTCGCATGGAGTGACACCCACAGTCTGGTTTGTTATTTTATTTTATTTTATTTTTTTTAGTTTAAGACAGGGTATCGCTAAGTCTCTAATTTGCCCAAATTAGGCTTTAACTTGTGATCCTCCTGCCTCAGCCTCCCGGACTGCCTGGCTACTTCCTCTTTCAGTGACCAGAAGGGCATATAGGTTTTTAGTGTCCCAGGGCTTCTGTGCCCGTCTCAGCTAAACAACGGGAAGAGGACGGGACAGGAAGCCCGCAGACCTGGTGGCTACAGGGTGCTTGCTCCTGAGCCACAGAACCGCCCCAGCTAACTGAAACACCAAGGGGACGTGTCCACCAACACTAGGACACTCCCAGGGCAAAAGAGAATGAACACCCAGGCTCCAGAAAAGACGGGAGCCAGGGCTGCTAGGGGGACTTAGTGGTAAAACCCAAAGGCCAGTCCCTCAGGGTGCCCAACTCGCCAGCCTGAGAGAGGAGCTGGTTGTCCTCACCGAGGTCCTGGGCCCAGCCTGGGCTGGTGGTGGGCAGGCAGCCTCCAGGACCCCGTGCGGCTGCTGGCCAGGCCTCTAAGCAAAGTCTGGTTACTGTTAGCAGAGGGGGAGGGGTATGGGCGGGCAGAACAATGGGCTTCCAGCCTGGTGTCCTTGGTGACCTGTGCACTTTGAGGATGCCTTTGTCTTTGGTTTTAAGACTCTGGAGCCTGCTGGGCCTGGTGGCACTGGCCTGTCTACCCAAGATTCTTGGAAGCTGAGGTAGGGAGATCGCCAAGTTTGAGCCCAGCCTAAGAAACTTACAGGCTTAGCAACATGCTGTCTCAAATTCAAAAGTAAAAATGGGCTAGAGGTACAGCTCAGCATGAAGGCCCTGGGTGTGACCCTCAGTAGTGCATGCACACACACACAAGCACACGCACACGCACACACACACACTATCAAACTGTTAGAAGCAGCTCGTAGAAATCTTCCTGTCCAAACAAAGGATGGACATGGGAGGCCTGGACGACAGGGTATGAGGCTTTAATTTTCTTTTTGCAAAAAGTTTGACCTTCCCACATGCAGGTGGAGAGAGGCACACCAAAAACGCGGTCGGTACCAACTTAAATGCCTAGATCGCAGGTCCCTCCTCCTGCCTCTTACTATTGGCCGGATTCACAGTCTTCCTGAGAAGATCTAAGGCACTGGCTCAGGGCCAAGTTCATCACAATATCATTACATTTATCCCTCCTTTCCCTTTCCGCCTTCGTCTGGTCACCTGGTCAGGTAAGGTGCGAAAATGTAAAGATCCGCCATCTTGAACAATGTGCCACTGCTACGGCTAAGTGACGCTCACAAAACTCACCTTTGCAAATCTTTCATCATGGAAACTTTTTTCTTCTGGTGGTCCTGGGGATCTGACCCAGTGCCTGCACACTGAGTTATACTCCCAGCCCACTTTCAGTTTTGATTTTGAGACAGGGTTTCCCTAAGTGACTAAATTGCCCAAGGTGGGCTCAAACTTGTGATCCTCCTGCCCCCACCTGAGAGTGCTGGGATTCAAGGCTTGGCTCACCAGCCTGGCCATCATGGAAATGTTTAAGATGTACAAAAGACACCCTACTAGTAAAATAACCCCCAGACCCCAGTGCCCAGCCCCAGTAACACTCAGTTCAAGGCCAGCCCTGCTATAACTCTGACCGCTTTGGTTTGGATCTGGAATGTCCCCAAAAAGCTTCATGTATTTGAACTTTATAGATTGTCTCTGGAACCGTGTGCTGTTGGGAGATGGGGCCTGGTTTGGAGGGGTGGAGAATGGGCATGTGGTGGAAGACACGCGTGTGATGGGTTATAGACTCCAGGTATGCGGACTGGATTATAGATTACAGGTGTGTGCTGGGGGCTTAAACCTGAAAGATGGGACAGTGAGGCTGGACCCAGAAGTGGCAGCCCACTGGGACAGGACCTGGATGGACACAGGCTGCTTCTCTTCTCCCCTCGGGAACTTGGCCAGGCTTCCTGTCTGCAGTGCTGTGAGGAGCTGCCTCCACCTCTGCCTCTGCCATGTCCTTCCACTGTTGCCTGCCACCCGTGACTGTGACCTTCTGAAATGGCGAGCTAAAATGAACTTTTCCTCCCCCGATCAGTGCATGTTGAGTATTTAGTCACAGCAACGAAAGAATAAGACAGTGGCTCACCCACACGCTGCTGTAGGATTTTGAGGCAAAGCTCAGGCATTATTCCATTTTTATAACATTATCTAAAAGGTAATGCTACATTTTAGAAACATGACCACTAAGCGATTGGTACCCCTCACAGAAGCCTGTCGTGCCTTGGTAGTATCCGGTTTCGGGCCAGCAGCTAGATTTTCAGTTTTATTTGATGGAGGTGTAATTACATGCCCTGTCAGTCAGCTTTCCAGTACTGTAGTGAAATCCTTGAGGTGACCAACTTGTAAAGGGAGGTTTCTTTGGGCTTGGGCTCAGGTGGCATTACTGTTTTGGGGTCTGCAGTGACATAGCACACAGTGGTGGGTAATTACACAGGGAGGCAAGGCCGCTTACCTCACGGCCAGGAAGTGGGGGGAAAAAAAAACAAAGAACAAAGAACAGGAGTGTCTGGGGTTCACTTCACCTCAGTGAATAAAGACCAAAGACAAATCCCACCTCTTAAAGTTTCTATCACCCGCTGCACCCAATGGCATATGCTTGTAACTCCAGTACTCTGGGAGGCTGAGGCAGGAGGATCACAAGTTCAAGCCTCTCCTGGGCAGTTTAATGGCTTACCGAGGCTCCACCTCAGAAAAATAAAAATAAAAAGGGGCTGCCCTGTTTAACAAATGAGGCTAGGAAAACTGTTTAGCCACATGCAGAAGAATGAACCGGATCCCCGAATCTGTCATTCCATACTAAAGACAAATAACAATGGATCAAAGACCTAGATATTAAAATACAAAAACAGAAGCTGCTGGAAGATAAAATAGGTAAAACTCTCAAAGACGTAGGCGTAGGCAGGGACTTTCTGAGCAGAACACATATCACATCAGAAACAACAACAAGAATCAACAAATAGGATGATATAACATTAAAGGTCTTCAGCACAGCAAAGGAAACAACCGAAAGGGGGAACAGAGAACCGATAAAATAGAAAAAAAAATTACGTCAGTTGCTCCTTGGATGGAGGACTAATGTTTAGAATATATAAAGTACTCAAAAAAATTGGGACCCTCAAATAAAAGGCCCAATTGAAAATGGGAAACTGAAGTGTGCTGTGGTTTAGATCTGGAATGTCCCCCAAAGTGTTATATATTTGGATATTGTAGAATAGCTATGGAACCATGCTCTATTAAGAGGTGGGGCCTGGCCGGAGGGGGCGGATCACTGGGGTTTGACCTGGAAGGGGAAGGTCACTGGGGCTTGACCTGGAGAAGGAAGTTGACTGGATCTTGACCTAAAAGGTGTAGGCTAGCTCTACTCTTCCTTGAATTTCTTGGCTTCCTGTCTGCCATGCCATGAATAGCTCCTCTTCCTCTCGGCCCCTGCCTAGTGCTTTCACCATTGCCCGCTGATGAGTGGACAGAGACCTTCTGAAACTGTGTGCTAACGTAAGCTTTTCCTCTCTTAAACTGTGAATGTTGGATGTTGTGTCCCAGCAGCGAAAAAATAACCGACACAAAATGAATAGACACTTTTCAGAAGAAGTACAAGTGGTCAATAAGCTCTTGGAAAAAACATTTACCATTTTTTGCCATTAGAGAAATGCAAATCAAAACAACACTGAGATGCCTCCTATTCCTGTAAGAAAGGTCATCATCAAGAACTCAAACAACAAATGCTGGTGAGGTTGTTTGGAGACAGGAACTTTTCCACTGTCACCTTGTCGAAGGCACGGTAAACTGGAAAAAGCCCCTATGGAAATCAAGATGAAGACCCCTCAGGAAAAAAAAAAAAAGGGAAAAAGAAAATAGAAATTCCATTTGACCCAGCCACACCACTTCTAGGTATCTCCCCAGAGAGTTAAAGACATCAGGTGGCAGAGATAGAGCACACCCATGTTTTACAGCAGTACAGCTCAGAATAGCTAAATATTGGATGCAGTTGATATGCTGATCAATGAATGAATAAGGAAAACACAGGATATATATGTAACGGAGTCCCATAAAGAAAGGTACGTCTGATTCAGTGTAGGAAATGGATCTACCTCTAGCCTGTAATGCTTAATGAAGCAGATCAGACACAGAAGGTTAAATATCTCACAGTTTCTTTTACGTGAGAAACCCAAAGTATAAATAACTCCCAAAGAGCAGAACAACAGAGAGAAGAGAATGCTGAGATAGTCTCTGGGGAGATGGGAGATGGGTGCGGGGACCAGAGAGGGAGCGGGAAGATAGGGGCTATGGTTTGGATGTAGAAGGCCCCCCTAAAGCTTTGTATGAGTGGATGTTGCGGAATATCTTTGGGTTCTGTGTGCCGTTGAGAGGTGATGCCTGGTCGGAAGGGGTGAATCGGGGGCTCAACCTGGAAGGGCACTGTATTTGTTTGGATTCTTTCAAAAGGCAGACTTTACAGAGATTATAACAAAAGGGGTCTATTTGGAAGGCTTACAAATCCTAGGACAGATATGGTCCAAGATGGCGGCCTGCACGTGCGAGAGCTGGAGGGTCCGGTGGCTGCTCAGCCACGAAGCAGAACCCCAGTCGGGACAGCAGGACAGCCGGTGACAGCCTGCCGTGGATCTCAGTTGTGCAAAGAGCAATGGCAAAGACCGGAGCCTGAAGATTGTCGACTGAAGATCAGTTACAGACAGACGGGCGCAAGTCGAGACTGGGGCAGATCTGTGCTGACGATCTGCGATGTGTAGCAAGTCGGCATCCGTAGACAGTTGCGAAGGCGAGAGCTTTCCCGGAGGAAGAAGCTGTGACACTCTCTCTTCTTCCCTCCTTTTACACAGTTCGAGTTCCAAGTTGGCCCTCCCGCATCCGGGTGGGTGCTCTTCCCTCATTGGCTGGCCTACAAATCCCTCACACTCTAACTCAGGCTGGTTCTCAATTCCCAACCTAGGCGTGGTTCCCAAGCCTTAATCCGGGTGTGGTTCCTGATCCCCTCCGGTTGACATCACCTCTCCCGCAGTCACAGGTACAGCTAGCTGGGCTCCTCCTGGCTCACTGAGCTTTCTGTGCCCCGTGCTGTGAGCAGCTTCGCCCCTATTGGGGTTCCACCATTTCTGGCTGCTCATAAATCGGTGGAGACTTCCTGAAACTGTGGGCTAATATAAACCTTTCCGCCCCTAAGGTGTGGTGGCAGCACTGTGTCCCTGCAGCGAGGAAGTAACTAAGACAGGGCGAGAAGTAAAAATGTTCAAACTGTGACATGTCTATGCACCAGTTCCCCAAGCTGTATGTGATCAATACATATTGCAAAAAGATACTAAGGAAAATAAAAATTATGGGGAAAAATCCAGAATGTTTGAGATGATTAAAAAAATGAGCCAGGGATTTCTGGGTTATAGCTCAGAGTTAAGGGATTTAAATTCAATCCCAAGTACTGAAAAAGAAAACACTTGTACTACCTCCCAAGACCGTAAGCTGGGACCAAGCCTTCGCCCCACGGGGAGCCCCATTGCAGGCCGGGCAGGGTCCAAACTGTCGCACTAATTAGAAAATTCACACCCATCAGTGCACAGCTGGGAAGTTTCTGACAGGTCTAGATGGTCTACATAATCATAATTGAGTTTTTAAGGGTCTGTGTTGTCCCCTGACCTTCCATGTCCCCGCTACAGCCAGCCAGCTCTGGGGATCACTCATGTGCCAGCAGTCACCCCTATTTCTGTCTGTTTGTGCTTTATTGGATGGCCACACCCCAGGTATTAAAAAAAAAGACTGATTATTGATGGTCACGTGACTCACATCCAGGTTGGGGTTTTATTTTTGTATTTGCTTTATGAGACGATCTGGCTGTGTAGCCCAGGCTGGTCCTGCACTCACTATGGAGCCCAGGCCGGCCTCGAGCTCACGGCGATCCTCCTGCCTCAGCCTCCGCATTTGAGAGCTGGGATGAGAGGCGTGTGCCACCAGCCCCAGCTCGGGTTGGGGTTTTAGGGGTAACGCTGCTGCTGTGACCGTTCACGGCGTCCCTGACCATGTGGTTTACAGCTCTGGAGCAGATCCCCAGGGCTGGAGCTGCTGGGCGATTAGGACTCAGTTCTCGGCTAACTTGCTCAGAACTTCCCAGACTCTGTTCCCAAGGGGCTGCAGAGCCTGGCCTTCCCAGCAGCGCACAGGACGCGGGGCTCCGAGCCGGCTCCCTCCATCTGATTTGTTGGTGCCACAGCGCTGCCCACCGTCCAACTCTGGCAGATCGCACCAGATGGCTTCCTCCGAAACAGACACCCACGTCAGAACAGAACGCATGGGAACTGGGAAACAGGGAGGGCATGCCCAGGCCCCGGGCTCAGCTCCGCGCCGCCCCCCCACCCAGGCCAAGACGGCAGTGTGTCCCCTCGCTGTCCCTCTCGTAAAGCAGCCTGGTTTTCCAGAGGGCGTGCACTTGTTGTCTGGAGCAGGCCGGTAGTGCTGGGGGTGGACCCCGGGACCTTTGCCATCAGCTACCTTCCAGACTTTTTAATTTTTTTCTTTCGAGGCAGAGTTTCACTGTTTTGTTGAGTTGCCCAGGCCAGGCTGGACTTGCAATCATCCTGCCCCAGCCTCCCACAAGGGGATGACAAGCCTGAGCCACTGGCCCAGCTATTACAATACCAAATGCGTCGTGGCCCACGCGGAGAACAATGGCGCTCCAAGCCGAGGCTGGGGAGCAGCCGCCTCGCTGGTGCAGGAGCCCCGTATCCACGTAGCCGCTCACCTCCTAGACAGGGAAGCAGAATTTGTGGAACCCTGGCGCCTGGCCGACTCTCAGCCAGCGGCACGGTCACAGAGCAGGGCGATGGGCGTGGTGGAAGTGTCACCTCCCGCTCTGCCTGGCTGTCTGGCCGCTGCTGACCACACGTGCCCCAGGGAGTTCATCAGCCCATGACACGTCAAAGGAGAAGCCAGCAGCGGGCGAAGTCAGCCTCCCCAACGTCCTTCCCTTCATCTTGTGTAGTAATCAAAGAGCAGGGACTAAGGCACTAGCCTAGCACACTCGAGGCTCTGGGTTCGACTCTCCGGTACCATGTCAAAATTAGCCAGGTGTAGTGGTACACGCCTGTAATCCCAGTGCTCAGGAGGCCAGGAGGAGTGCCGTGAGTTCGGGGCCAGCCTGGGCTCCACAGTGAGTTCAGGACCAGCCTGGATTTCAGAGCGAGACCCTGTCTCAAAAAATACAATAAAATAGCATAAAATAAAAGAGCAGGAAATCGTTGTGCATGCTCCTAATGCCTCTGGGAGGCTGAGGCAGGGGGACCCCAAAGCAAAAGCCACCCTGTGTTGATTGATATGACAGGGACAGATCAGTAACAGGAAGTTCAGGCATTCAAGACACCTGTGGGCAAGGGTGACCACCATGTGAGAAAAGTCACCGGAAGCCCTCGCAGAACTCACAGTGCCAAAGTGGGATTCCTAGTCAGAGAGAGGCCAGCCTGATCATGACCCCAGGAAGAAAACCAGGCTCACGGAGGAGAGCCTCTGCTGCCTGGGCAACTGCCCAGCAGGCTGGAAGGCTGGCTATACAGCCTACTCACCTGCAGAATTCCATCAACCGTGGGTGGCTTAAAATTCAAAGAGCCAGGCCTGGTGTTGCAGGCCTGTGAGACCAGCACTCAGAAGGCAGAGGCAGGAGGATAGCGAGCTCTGAGTCCAACGAGCTGGGGCAACTTAGCAACTTAGCCTGATCCTGTCTCAAAATCAGAAAACAGAATAAAATAGAAGGGCTTGGGACATATCTTGGGAGATGGCTCAGTGTGAAGACCCTGAGCCCAATACCCAGGGTTGAACCAGCCACCAAGACAACCAGGACGGCGACCGCACGGCTCCAGGCTACCATAAGCCGACCCCTGTCTGAATGAGGAAAACAGGAAGTGAGCCCCCCGGGAGGCCGGCAGCAGGTGGTGATGGTCACGTGGTGCCAGGCGGTGCTGTGCAGTGGTTAACGGTCAGACTCTGGGATGGAAAGGGCAGAACCCCGAGGCGCCGCTCCAGACCCTGTGTGACCTTCCTCCTCTTGGACTGAGCCGACGCCGCCTGGACTTGGAAGGAGCTTTGCTAACTCACAGCTCCCAGCCCTCCTCGAAGCCCGAGGTGGCCCAGGCTTACACTCACATAGATAAGCAGATGCCACGGCTCAGGGTGACCACCTCGCCCAGGTGAGCCAAGAATTTCCTGGTCAGAGCAGCGAAAGGTCCTGCATCCTGGGGAACGGCTCTGGATGGGCGTGGGGCAAAAAAGGACCCTTGGACAATCCAGTGGGAAGAAATCGGAAAGGAGCCGAGAAGCCCGCAGGGGTCCAGTCCGCCTTTCCCGTCTCCCCCTGGTACCCGGAGGTGAAGAAGAGTCAGGAGGGCACAAGAGCCACGGAAAAAACTAGACGTAAAGAGTTGTTAACCAGGTATGAAATTGTCAGCGAGGCAACTGGTTGGGGGCCAAACGAGAATTCTTGCTCTCTCTCTCTCTCTTGCTTTTGTTTTTGGTGGCACTGGGGGTCAAGCCCAGGGCCTTCACACTACACTCGTCGCCAGCCCATTTTTCTTTTTGATTTTGAGACAAGAGCTCGCCACGTTGCTAAGTTGACTCAAAATATTTCTCTTCCACGGTTAGTTTGATATAAGGAAAGAGCCAGAAGTCCCACCGTGCCAGGTCTGGTGACTGCGGCGGACGAGGACACACTGTCACTTCGGTGGGAGCTGCCTGTCCTTTCAAAAATGTAATCAGGGCTGAGGGCGTAGCTCAGCAGTCAGGGTACGTGCCTACCAAGCGCTCACAAGGCCCTACGTTTGATTCCTTAGAACCACATAAGCTGGGCACGCCGGCATACCCCATAAATCCCAGCACTCAGGAGGCAGAGGCAGGAGGACTGCCATGAGTTGGAGGCCAACGTGGGCTCCATGGTGAGTTCAGGAGCAAGCCAGATTATACAGCAAGACCCTGTCTCAAAAAAACCCCTAAACATTCACTCTACCTTTCTGCACGTCCCCACCTGTGGTGTGTGAGTTCCTGTTGGGATTGTACCCTGGGCTTTTCCCCTGTCCTTATTTTATTTTGAGACAGGGCGTCACTAAGAGACTACTTTGAGCAGGCTGGCCTTGGGCTTTCAGTCTTCCCGCCCCAGTTGCCAAGGAGCTGGAATTCTTTCCTTTATAAGGACACTGGTCATATTGCCTGTTAACTCCACCCCCTACCCTACCTCACCCTACCTCGCCTCATCTGTAATGATCCCGTTTCCAAGTCAGGTCCCCTTCCGAGGTGCTGTGGCTTAGCCCTTCAACACATGAATTTGTTTGTTTGCTTTGGGACAGGGTCTCATCCTGCAGCCCAGGCGGGTCCTGAACTGTGGTAGCCCAGGCTGGCCTTGGACTCACAGCCACCCTCCTGCCTCAGCCTCCGAGTGCTCAGACTACAGCTGTGCCTCACTGTGCCCAGCTTATGGGGCTCTGGGGAATTGAACTCAGGGCCTCACACTTCTGGGCAAGCGCTCACACCACTGAGCTGCTTCCAGCCCCACGCATGGATTTGAGAGGAGCAAAATCTGGCCCAGAAGAGCGGGCACGCCATGGACCACCTGAAGCCTGGACACTTCTGAGAGTAAAGCGGGCACTGCCAACTGCGTCCTGGGGCCGCTCTCGGGTGTGCGGGCCGCCTTACGCAGGGCTGGGATTCGCATCTTGCAAATAGTTAAGCAGTGCTTAACGAGAGGCTTCTAGCTGCAAACCGCACAAAGTGGCCCACCCGGCTTGGGACGTGGATGGTCCTGGGGTGAACAGATTCACTCCCCAGAGGTGATGGCCGGCCCAGCTCCCTCCCATCCCCAGCTCCGCGGTCCAGGGGGACTGGCTCAAGGTGGCCTCAGGGATCCCGGCCTTCCACCTTCCCACACCGGAGCCTGGTGGCCATTCATGCTTTATGTGTCTCTTTTTAGGGACAAAGACACTGTCTGCGTGGTTCCCCCTCGCCCTGGCACACGTGCCCTCCTGTTGTGGTGGCCAACACGACTTTATGTGGCCACGCCAGCGTAGTTCCTGCCCCACACTTGCCTTTGCCCCGAGACGATTGTCTCTCAGGTGCTGGAACGCACCTCACCTGAAGCTGGCCTAAGGGAACACGTAGCCAAGAGCAGAACCAGGAGAGAGTGGACAGGAGCTGCTGGCTAGGGACTCCTGGAACACCTGCTCCGTCAGTGTGGCGGCAGCAGAGCACCGAGGGACCGGGGGAGAGACGCCACCGCGGGGTCTGAGCAAGGAACCACGAATTCTCAAGTTGTAGTTCTTTCTGGTACGTTTATGAAACGCAGTGGTTTGGGAAATTGAGAAGAAAACCCTCGCCTCATTCAAGGACACAGAAAGCCAGGCATGTCCGCCATCGCCCTGGCCTGCAATCCTCCTGCGCCGGCTCTGGGATGCAGCCGGGCTGGACAGCATTAGATGCGGCCTTGCAGAAGATGAGCGTTGCTAGGCAACAGAGCTGCGTCAAGGACGGAGGGAGGGACCGGAATGGACCGTGGACGCCAAGACTGAAGAAGAGCCAGCAGATGGGAGGAGGCGCGCGCCAGAGGGCTGTTCCTGCTTCTGGGCAATTGCATTTCAAAAACTATTTATCCCAGGCAGAAACTTGCAGAAAATTAAGAAAACTAGGGAGAAAGTTAGGGAAACAGATACAAAAGAGAAGTTAACCTCATAAGTCACATCACACAGCAGACTTTTTTGTTTTTGAGACAGGGTCTTAAGTGTATTGCCCAGAATGGCCTCGAACTCCTGGTCCAAGTGATAATCTTGCCTTAGCCTGCCCAGTAGCTAGGGTAGCATATTGTGCCACTGTGCCTCGGTGGGGAATATTTTTTAGGCCGTGGTATGAACACCCCTCCTGTTTGACCATGCGTTACCAGGCTGTGCTATCCACATGTTGGGATGGTTAATTGTCTCAGTGACTTTTCTGTTGCTGTGACTCAAAGCCCGACATCCACAAATTTAGGGGAGCAAAGGTTTATTTTAGCTCACGGTTTCAGAAGGTCACAGTCCATTCAGGGGCGGCCAGCAGCCATGGAAGCACATGGCAGAGACAGAGGTGGAGGCAGCTCCTCACAACATCATACACAGGAAGCCGAGTTCAGGCTAGTTGAGTTTAGTCCTCAAGGAAGGCAGGAAGCAGCTTATAGATCCTTCTGGGTCTCAGCCCAGTGACCAGCCCCTCCTGGATCCAGGTGTGGAAGGTGTGGTAAGCCCCCACCACACACCATTAATCCTAATTTACATGTCATAAATCCAATGTACACACCATTAATCCAGTTTACAAGCCTGTAATCCACCCCTCCGGACTAGGCCCTAATCTCCCAACAGCACACGGTTCCATAGACAATCTTTAACATTTAAATACGTGAGACTTTCAGAGGACATTCCAGATCTAAACCACAACATTAACTTTATGTGGCACTTGCTTGGGCTAAGGGATGCCCAGATTACACAAGGCATGATCATAAAATATGGTGAATGTTTAAAGAAAAAAGATTTTTTAAAAAAATGGCATTAAAAGACACATGATCAAAATCCTCCCCCTCACTTCCGACACCCTCTTCCCACCGTTCTGGTCACTTTCTGGACCAGGTCTGGGAGTCCTCTTTCCAGAGGGTCTTTGTGAACTGTGATTAAAAAAAAAAATACAGCAGCTGCTGCCACCACACGCCCGCCCATGGAAAGGCGGCTCGTGAAAACATGGCGGTCACCCTCATCCACCTCACTCACCAGATCCGGCAGAGCGACTTCTTGCCCTTCCTCAGCGTCAACATGACCGGGAACAGTCAGTATTTTGAGCTGATTTGGGACATTGAGACAGCCACAAGGGCACAGCCGTATGAAAGTGTGTCTGCAGCAAGGGAGAGCAGCCTGGCCCGGTCCACACGTGAACGAACTGTCATGTCTAGTAACCCACCAAGATGGACACCTCGGTCTCCGGACAGGCACTGTGGGCTGGAGAGCCAGGGCCACAGCTGAAGGGAACATCTCCGCCTGTGACTTACCTGTTTGGGACAAACCTTGAGTGCTGGTTCTGCTGAGGACCCCGTGCTCAGAGAGGAAGGACTTGGCTCCGGTGATGTCACAAGCTCAGGGCCGGCTGGGACCAAGCCGAGGCAGCTGTGCTTCTCAAATCTGTGGGTCTGCCAATCTCAGCTTAGCTCCTTAAGGGAAGGTCAGCCTGTGGATTCCAGCTCTGTGGGAGGCCGAGGCAGGAGGATTGTGAGCTGCGCCAAGAGAATTTAGGACTTAGATCGTACGAGAAAAGGAAAAGAACTAGGAAGCCACCTGTGGTGGCGCAGGCCTGTCACCCCAGCGCTCTGGGAGGCAGAAGCAGGAGGATCGCTAGTTAGAGCACAGCCTGGGCAGCTTAGCAATGGAGTCAGACCCTGTCTCAAAATAAAAAATAAGAAACGGGGTGGGGATGCAGCCCAGTGCAAAGGTTCTGGGTTCCATCCTTGGTACCAAAAATAAAATAAAAACAGGAAAGAGATGCAAAGGCCGATTTCCCTCCCCACCCTGGCTCTACGCGGCCATAGCCCACGGGGGAGGTGGCCTTCCCTTCCCACCGCGGACAGGTGGTGCCTCGCTCACCATCTTTGACAGCTGTTTTCTACGGCAGGTAGTGACACTGCAGGGCACCTGGCTGCAGCCACAAGCAAACGCCCAGCTCAGGGGACCCGATCCCCCAAGAGGGGCTGGCTTGGCTCTGGCTGGTCCTCTCCTGCTATGGCTGGAATCTGGAATGTCCCCTAAAAGCCTCATGTATTTGGAACTGTGTATAGTTGGGAAGTGGGCCCAGCTGGAAAGGGGCGGGGATGCTTGGGGTTTGACTTGAGGGGAATTGTGTCAACTGGTTAAGACTGGGGGCACCCAGGGCAGAGCTTTATGGTGAGTGTTGTTTTATTAACTCGAGGGCCAGGAAGTGCGGGGCACGCTACCCAGGCTAAGTGCAGCCCAGCTGAAAGCTTAAACTAAATAAAAGAAGGAGGAAGAAACGCCATTACAGCTGCTTCCCAGAAAGCTCTGGGCCTGCCTGGGGTCTGCAGACTCGCCTGGCCTCTTCTGGCTTCTGTCCACAATGACGGTAGCAGCTCGCCAGCCTGTGCCGGCTGCCTGCCACCAGGCTGTGTGAGGCCTTCTGAAACGGTGAGCCAACTAAATCTTTCTATCTTAAGTTGTGGATGCTGGGTATTTGGTCCTGGCAACAAATACGTCATCAAGACACCTCCCCAGGCGCCACACAGAGGCTGAGTTCCCTCCTTTCTTCCTGACCACCTTAGAATGGGTTGGCAAACCCTCCCGGCTCTGCCGAATCGTGGCTGAAGGGTGTCACCTCCTCATCACCTCTGCCACCCGTTCTTGTCACCTCCATCCTCCTTGGTCCACGCTGCCCTCTGTCTGGCCTCCCATTGGCCTCCCAGGGCTTGTGTGCTCCCTACACAGCATCCAGTAGCTGCTTGCGCTAAACCTCCGGTCCCCAACGGTTTTGGCACCAGGGAATGGTTTCGTGGGAGACAGATTTCCCACGAAGGGAGTAGTAGGTGGCTGTGGCCGGGTGGCGCTAACATGGCCACCTCAGATCGGCAGGCGTTAGGTCTTCACCAGGAGTGCGCAACCTAGGTCCTTCGCCCGCACAGTTCACCGTAGGGTCTTTGCTCCTGTGAGAAACTGAGTTGTGGATCATCTGAGGAGGGGGGTGGGGGAAGGCAGAGGGAGAGGGAGGTGGGGGCAGGGCGGGGCTGAGAGGCAGCTCTGTTCCCCCCCCCCACCACCACCAGGTCTCCTGCCAGGGAGGGTGGCCCCGCTGCGGGTGCAGGGGACGCTGAGGGAGGGGTTGCCAGCAGAGGCTTAACCGGCCATTTTCCATTTTCTGGGGAACAAAGGCTGGGCTGGCGGGGGTCCTGCTGGGCTCTATTGAAATCTTGAGGTGGCTGTACACTGTTAATCACCCTGGTGCCTGTGAGGCCAGAAAAGGAACCAAACAAAACCTCTTTTCTAAGCAGGAAGAGGCCCTGGCAGAAAGACACCCCCTGCCTCCCTCTCTCTCTGTCTCTCTCTTTCTCTCTCTCTGTCTCTCAACACAACTGAGAGATGCTTGGGCCTCTGGGACTGCCTGGCTGGGAGGGGTTGGGAGGCGACCTTGCAAGGCCAGGCTGCGCCAGGGGGGCTCCCCAGCACGCAGGCCTCCTTTCCTCAGAACCGGAAAGGCTCACTCGAGTGATTTCTGGAGTGCGGAAAAGTAGTGCAGAACTCCCATCTGCTATCTTCCTCAGCCTCACGCGTTCGCCCGGCGTCTTTTGCCCGGGCCCTGCTCCTGCTCTGTGCTGCCCGCGGCCAGCCAGTGCTGCCTCCCGTCACCAATCTGTAAGCTCTAAGCTTGGCTTCTGTTTTTAAGCCAGACCCACAGGCCCAAGTGCCAGGCAATCCCTGCCCCAGACGAGTTACCTACCAGGGTGGTGCCGGCCAGTTATCTCTGGGTGGCCTTGCATGGTCATGGAGCAGAGAAGTGACCGCCTGACCTTCCAGACACAGGGCTCCTAGTCCAGCAGGTGACAGTTCAGGGCTTGAGTGAAAAAAGGGAAAAAAAAAAAGGTGGTTTAGAGGGACACTGAGGGACAGTCATTCATGTCTGAGGGCAAAAGTTCCTCCGGGCTGAAGGCCTGCCACTGGCCTGGAGAGTCAGAAAAAGGAAGGGACAAAGATTCATTGATGAGGCAGTGACCTTGGGCTAGCGAGAAAGTGGTGTGCTTCAAAATACGGTGGCGCAGGCCTGTCATGCCAGCACTGCGAGAGGCTGAGGCAGGAGGATCACGTGTTGCAAGCTGGCTGGGAAATTCTGCCACTTAGCCAGACCCATACAAATAGAAAATGGCTTGGGAGTGTCGCTCCATGCCCAGAGCCGGGAGTTCCATCCACAGGACCACAAAAAGGAAAAAGAAAGGAAAGAAAGGAAAAGTAAATGTCTTAGTTACTTCCTCACCCACGAATTAGAGAAGGAAAGAATTCATTTTAGCTCACAGTTTCAGAAGGCCCACGCGTGGCAGCATGCAACAGCGGAAACATGCAGCCGAGGCAGAGGCAGAGGCAGCGCCTCACAGCACTGCCATGGGAAGCCAAGCCAAGTCCCAGAAGGAAGGGAGGCAGGAAGCAGTGCTTATCCTTCTAGGTCTTGGTCCAGGGGTTCTGCTCCTTCTGGACCCAGCCTCAGTGTTCCATCCCTTCCGGGTTTAAGCCCCTACCACACACCTGTAATCTGTAACACACCACACGCCCATAATCCACCACTCGCCCACAATCCACCACACACCCATAACCCACCACACGCCCATAACCCACCACACACCCACAGTCCACCATATGCCCACAACCCACCACACGCCCATAACCCACCACATGCCCATAACGCACTGCACACCCATAATCCACCACATGCCCATAACCTACCACATGCCCACAATCTACCACATGCCCATAACCCACCACACGCCCATAATCCACCACATGCCCATAACCCACCACACACCACATGCCCATAACCCACCACATGCCCATAACCTACCACATGCCCCCAATCCACCACACGCCCACAACCCACCACACACCCATAACCCACCACATGCCCATAACCCACTGCACACCCATAATCCACCACATGCCCATAACCTACCACATGCCCACAATCTACCACATGCCCATAACCCACCACACACCCATAATCCACCACACGCCCATAACCCACTGCACACCCATAATCCACCACATGCCCACAATCCACCATATGCCTATAACCCACCACATGCCCATAACCTACCACATGCCTGCAGTCCACCACATGCCCACAATCCACCACACGCCCATAACCCACCACACGCCCATAACCCACCACATATCCACAGTCCACCCCTCTAGACCAGCCCCCCGCAGCACATGGCTCCATAGACAATCCATAACAACCCAGTGCATGAAGCTTTGGGGGTCATTCCAGATCCACACCACAATGGTAAGGAATGGGCTTTGGCATAGCTGAGACCCTGTGGTGAGCTGTGGATCCAAAACAGAACTTGTACGGGCAACACACAAGATGGCTCCCACGCAGCAAGCGTGCCTCGTGCACAGAGGGGTCGTCAGCCTCTGTGTGACATGTCACGGCACAGTGGTGGTCGTGTGTCCTGTGCACTCAGGAATTATTTCCCCACTGCCTGGCGGAGAGTCCCCCTGCTTCTCTTCCCTGTATGAAAATCAAATGAACAACAAAGACAATCAAACAACTTCATCTTTTGGGTGTAACTTTATGTGAACCCCCAGATAGAACAGGGAACAGGTACACGTGGTCTGGCTTAGCTGTGGGACTTGGTCTGACAAGTAGCAGTTCCTACGAGGCGCAGCGTGTTTGTTTTCCGTTTCCGCCACCCGTGACAAAAACGTACCCTGGACAGCTCCTCCGCAGGGGAGTAAGAAGTGCAGAGGTGGCTGGATTCGGGGTCAGCCTGCAGCTGGCCCAGGGGAGCGCAGCCCGCTTACCGGCAGACCCAGTGGAGACACAAGTCCTGGGTTTTGGGGCTGTTTGTTACGTAGCACACATGCAGTTACTGGCTAATAAAATCTCTGCAGCTCGGCAGAGGCCATATCCAATTTTGTGCATTCTACCCCCAGCTGTTTAACCTCTCCTGGCAGATGAACAGGAGCCCAGAGACAAAGGTTGAACGGACGCATGAATAAGCGGCAACTTTAATTTGAAGGGGGGAAATCTTCAGTTTTTAAAAAATGCTTAGATAAGTACGTTGGGTGGAGAGTTGCTCTTGAGTTCATTCTATTTTAAAAAAAGAAGAAGAAGAAAGAAAGGAGACCAAAACTCATGTGTGCCTCCCCAACCAGAGCCCAGCTCACCTAGGACTTGCCCAGAAACTTGCCCATCTTTTGTTTTTTTTTTGGGGGGGGGAGCAACAGGGTCTCACTTTGTAGCCCAGGCTGGCCTTGCGCTCGCACAATCCTTCTGCCTCAGCTTCCTGAGTGCTGGGGTTACAGGCGCACACCCCCTCATGTGCTAGGGAATTGAACTTGGGTACTTAATGCTTGACTAGCAGGTGCTTTAACCACTGAGCCATTCCTCCAGCCCTTGCCCATCTTGATATTTAAGGAGAGTAGGCTTTGATCGTTTGAGTAGAGAGTCTGACACAATTTCATTCAGTGAATCCCAATTCTCTAATAATGCTTGGATGTATCCAGAATTATTTAGTGGGCCACTACACTATGCCAAAGTGTTCCAGGTTCCGGGGTGGAGGGAAGCCTTCTGGGAGCAGGCAAAGGGTGAACCGAGGCAAGGAGTCACACCATATGCATGCGTATCTGGGGAACAGACGTGCTCAGACTCGGAGGCCTAAGAACATCAAGTTTGTTTGGAGCTACGGAGGAGGGCCGCAGGGTCAGGACAGAGTGACTCAGGGAGGGATGGGGTGAGAGCACAGGTCCCGGCCATCTCATTGGCTTTGGGGTTGCAGGAGATGGGAAGCCAGGGACCAAGCAGTGGTTCACTTTCGGAGCAGCAGCCCCCAACGGCCCAGGAGCCCAGCTGCCTAGCAGGAGCTGAGCAGGGGGCAGACCACAAGGTCTCACTGCGTTTACAGAGGCTCCCCAGCCCCACATGGCCGCCTGCGTTCCGCTTACTGTCAGTTCAGCCACAGCAGCAGCAGATTGTCACAGGAGCTTGAACCCTGCTGTGGACCATGCATGTGAGGAATCCAGGCTGCAGCTCCTCAGGAGAGCCTATTGCCCAATGATCGGGGGGGGGGGGGGGGGGCAGGTGCCAAAAAGGTTGGGGACACTGACTTAAATGATCTGGACACGCGGTGGATCGCATCCCTGGGGGTGTGGGTAGAATCTGCTTCCTGGGGGCTCTCCTCAGCAGGCGATGGGAGCCCGTGGGTGAGTGCCTCTTTCCTGCAGCCCACACAGCACCCTGTCTCCCAGGCATCCAGAAGGAGAAAGGCCTTCGCGTCCCATAGCTGCCTCCGCGTTTAAGAGCCTGCCTTCTCCCACCTGTCCCTGCAGATCACAGCTGGTCCTTACTGGACGGCCCAGGGAACAGTGGGCAATGGCTGACTTAGACATCCGATCCCACACAGGCTTGCACGGGGGCAAGCCTCTCCACGTGTGGTGTAGAACCACGGGGGCACCGTAGTGGAGGTCAGCCCTCGGGCCCCTCCCTGGCTCCACATAGGTGGTGGCCACAAGGGACATTGGCCACGCAGCATGGCCCACAGAAAGTGGGCAGCTTGTGGCAGGTGACAGCCGCCCCGTGGGGCAGGCGTTCCAGGCACCTGTGTTTTCACGGGTATATTAGAAGCGCTTGAGCTGAGATTGGGAACCGAGGCACTGGAATTAGACTGCCACGCCTCAGCCCCTTCAGCCTGGAGAGACCACAGGGCCTAAGGGGAGTCCGGGAGTCCGTGGGGAAACGCCAACCCAGGCACAGTTCCCTCAAGTCAAGCCTTCCGGGATTCGGGGCCAGTTATTTCCTGCCCTATTTTTATTGTAACTCGACCTAGCCATCCCCTCCCCTTGGGTCAGAAAGCTGCTCGCAGGCCCCGCCCCTGCCCCGCCCGAGGGCACAGGGAATCCGCAGGGCCGAGTCACTTTCTCCTGCGTCTTGAGGGCACCCCAGGCTAAGAATAGGACCCCACCTGCCACTCTGAAAGGCACTTTTTCTCAGGAGTGACGCCAGGCTGAGCTGGCCCAGCAGACATCTGGTAAATGTCTGGCAGCACCGCGGGCTGAGTCTTCTACGTTCAAGCCCAGCCCCGGCAACGTCCTGAATGAGTGAGAAGCTGTCTCAAAATAAAGACTAAGCCAGACTCAGTGGCACATGCCTGAAATCCGAGCACTTTGGGAGGCAGAGGCAGGAAGATCCCAAGTTCGAGCCTGGTTTGAGCAAATGAGTGTCTTGGGGACACCCTGTCTCAAAATTACTAAGAAAAACAGGCCAGAGAGGGAGCTCAGTGTGAAGGTTATGGGCTCAGCCTCTGGTACCACACACACACATGCATGTACACACATCACCCACTATCACTTCCAAGCCTTGGGTACGTCATAGACTGCATTGTGTGACAACATCATAGAGTGGATTGACGACCCAAACTCAAACGCAGTGATGCTACCACAGCATACAAATTGTGTATGTGCCCAGCACTGGCTCCAGCGTCATTCTGGGGTTATGTGTAACTGGACTTGTCGACGTGCTGAACACGTCGCCACCCCCTAGTTCAGACTGGAGTAATGGAAAACTGACAGTGTGTGTGTGTTTGTGGCTCTTACGTTCTGAATAGAGCAATACAGTGAGGAATAGAAAACTGTGACCCAGCACAGCAGTGGCCCCCAATCTTGACATGAAGGAACTGGTTTAATTGAAGATCAATTTCCCAGACACACCTGTGGGCACGTGTGTGCATGTATGCACATGTGTGCAGATGCATGTGCACACATGTATGCATGCGCGTGCGTGCGTGTGTAGTACTTGTTAGGCAGTGAGTTGTTGGAGGGTAACTTTGAAATGACGGCAATAGCAAGGTGAGGGAAGGGTGAAGTTCCGCCTCCTGTCAGTCATCAGTGGCATTGGAATCCGATAGGAGCGTGCTGACAGGAGGCGGAGCTTCGATGTCTGGCGGGATCCTCCCAAAGCCAGGGACCCACCTACTGTAGCCATGACCACGGCAACAGAATTGCCATCTGCGCTTTTTTTTTCTTCATTAGAGTCTTATTTGTTATTGACCATAAAAATATCAACCAACATTCATATCGTGTTGCGTATGAAAGACAAGAATTCTACCGGGAAAATGCCGGGTTTGGAGGCAAATTAGAAATGAATTCCTGCCACAGGTTGGCTTAGGTGTAGAAGACGGCGTGGCGCGCGTGCCTGCCATCTCGGCGCTCCGGGTGGCTGAGGCAGGAGGATCCCAGGTTTGAGCCAGCCCGGGCAAGTTAGCGACTTAGCAAAACAGTCTCTAAATAAAAAATGAAAAGAGCTGTACTATAGCTCAGGGCGAAGGCCCCGGTTCCGTCGCCAGGGAACCGGGGTGGGGGGCAGACGATGCTGGAACGGATAAGCTGAAGAATCCTACCGTTGCAGAGCAACGCGCCACACCAATGCAATTCTGAGCTTTTACTATTCAGGGGCAGGAAGCAAAGCAGAAGTTGATTTCCTTCTTTTTAGGTCTGTAATACTTAAAGTAGATTTTTTTTTAAAAAAAGCAGCAATCATAAAAACTACCACTGCCTGGCTCTTAGCAAAACCCAAGCGTGCTCATGTAGAATCCTGAGGGTAAAACCCGCGAGGGTAGGTGACAGGACAAAACCCGCGAGGTAGGTGACAGGACAAAAACCTAGAAATTGTAATGATTCTTTTGACAGGCCTTTCGCCCCTTTACTTATTCATTCAGCGCAGCCACTGGCTCTTAGGGACCTCAGGTCCCACTGGAGAGAAGCGAAGACCCCCGGACCCAAAGAAATAGCGCTTTCTCGTCATGGAAACCCGGCCCGCGAGCCGCCGCACTCCGCCCGGTGAAGGGTCCACGTAAGCCGCCGTGCACGTGACCGCGGGCTACGCCCCCCCACGAAGGGCAACGGAGCACATCGCCCATACCGGAAATGGCCTCGGGCCGGGTTCTGCGCAGGCGCTTCCGGTCTTGCGGGCTCGCCAGGGGGCGCCAGGGTGGCCGTGGGGGAGGGGAGAGCCACGCCGGCCGGACCACGTGCGCACCACGTGGCGTCCAGCAGCACCGGGCCACTGCAGGCTCATCGGGCCAGATCTGCAGCCCAGCCAGCAGTTTGCGAGAATGGCACGACTGGTTCCCATGCCAGTGTCCCCGCGCCCCTGACCTTTGACCCCCGGCCCCACTGGTTTTAGGGTTACCCCTCTCTGTGGCCGCGCTGAGTGTTTATAAACAGAGCTGCCGGTGGGGCCAAAACCCCGGATCAACGGATTAACACTCGGGGAAGCGGAGCCTTCGGCGCATGCGCCTCGCAGGCAAGGCGCACGACTCCTCCCCCCGCGCGTTGCGGCCGTCGGCGCTGGGGGCGTGGCTTGCGGCGGCGCTGGGGGCGTGGCTTGCGGCGGCTCTGCGCTGTCTGCCCGCGTGTCCTGCCCGCCGCCGGCCTGTAGCTCTGAGTCCCGGATTTTCACCTGGGAAATGAAGCTGATGGGGATGATCGTGACCGCTGGGGAGCAGGATCCGGTCCCCAGCCGCCCTCCTAGGGCCGCGTGTCCCCGTGGACACTCGTGCTGGCCGCTGAGGCGCCTTGAACAGCCCGGCAGTCGGGGCTGCATGTGGAGTTCGGTATGATGCTCCTCGGAAAGGAATGAAGTACATTTTACGTTATGGCTGCTTTATTTTAAGAGAGATAGCTCGGTGTGGTGACGCATCCCTGTCATCCCAGCTCCCTGGGTGACTGAGGCAGGAGGATGACCAGTGGGAGCTCGGCTTGGGCAACTCAGACCCAGTCTCAGACTTCAAAAGCGCTGCAGGGGTGGCTGGGCTCCCGACTCCCAGCGCTCCTCCCACCCCCGCCCCGCCGCAGTGAGAAAGAACCCAGGAAGTTCTGACGCCGCCCCCTGAGGCTGTGTGCCCAGGGAAATAAGCCTGTCGCTCAGGTCACAGGAAAGATTCTCCTCCCGTGAGGTCCCGGCTCAGTGCTCACTGGCACAGGGTATCGGCAGGGGAAGACGGCCAGGCTGTGGCTGTGCTTGGTGCCATAGGAGTGAACTTAAAAGTGGCCCAGATGGCGCCTAGTGTGGTGGCCCATGCCTGGAATCCCAGATCTCAGGGAGGCTGAGACAGGAGAATCTCAAATTCAAGCCCACCCTGGGCACCTTAGTGGCTTAGCAAGATCCTGCCTCAATATAAAAAAATAAAATCGGACCAGGGCTGTACCCGTGCGCAGAGGCCCCGTGTTGGACTACCCATACTGTAAAAACAAACAAGTTCGAGCTCGGCCTGAGCTATTTCGTGATTGAGCAAGAGCTGTTCGGAAAACAAAGGAAAAGAAAGGGCTGGGCTGTAGCTCAGTGTGAAGGCTCTGGTTTAAATCCTCAGGGCTGAAAAAAAAAGTCCGGGTGGGAAATAGTGTGTTGTGTGTATTTCACCATACCAACACATCAGGTCATGTGTCTGGAAAAAAACCACATACAGCACACACCCTTTGAGCGACCATGCCCTCAGGCCCCAGCCAGCCCTGGGTGTGTTTCAGCCCAATCCAGTCTTTTTCCCCAGAGCACAGGCCTCAGGGATTCTGGCTGCCTTCTCCTGGGGACCCATGTCCCTGCCAGCTCCCGCTGCTGCTCCCTGCTCCGGAGTGTCCTCGCTGACGGGCTGCTGGCCATGGCAGGGACAGGCGACCAGTGCAGGCAGGGGCCCACCTTTCACAGTCTTTGTACTCCGGCTGAGGCCGTGGTCAGGGACGGCAGTGAGTGTGGGAAGGGGATGTGGCCATGGGGTCAGGACAGACTTTGGGATCTAATCTAAGTAAGGGAGGCTGAGCAACTCTCCGGGTGGCCCTTTCACCTGACACTTGCGAGATAAGGGGACGGCCCTGGGACAACCGGACGTTCTGCTCGGGGAGTTTCTAGGGAGAACATAAGCAACACGGGCCCTGAGGCTTGAGGATGGGGTCGTCCTGCAGCAGCGCACTGGAGGGACAGAGAGAAGGCCAGGTGATTGGGTGTGAGGGCGCCGGAGGGTCCGAGCCAGTGTGTTGTTGGGAGGGGTGCAGCCTGCTACTGTGTGACTCGTGTTCCCAAGCGAGGCGGCGGGGTGGGAAAATGTGGGGGTTTAAAATATAAAAAGTGTATTACAATAAAAGTATTTATCTTTCATGGTCGCTTTGCCTTTGGGGAAAGAGCCAGAAGTCACACGGCGATCAAGGTGGATACTGTCGTGTCTTTACTGGACAGATAGGGCCATAAACGGTTTGGATCCACCGAAGATGTGGAGGCAGCCGTGATCGAAGATGTTCAGGAAACAGGGCGTTGGAACTGCTTCAGAAAGTGGCAAGAAGTGGGCGTGGTGGCGCCGACCTGTGACCGTGGCACGCTGGGAGGCTGAGGGATGAGGATTGCATGTTTGGGCCCAGCTTGGCAATTTAGTGAGACCCTACCTCAAAATCAGAAAAAAAAAGTGGGCTGGGAATGTAGCTGTGTGAAGGCCCTGGCCTTGGTCCCTGGTACACACCCACACACCACCCCATGCAGGAGAGGCAGGAACCATAGACTCAGCATGTCACAAGGGAGGCGGAGGACGTTGAGGGCTATCACAGCAATGTGTCTGTTATTGTAATCTTAAAAATCACCGTATTTTTTGACCACGCTGCACATGTGGGACAAGACCGTGTGGAGTCCCAGAATGCACTGGGGTCTTGGAGGGCGGGCTCAGGGCCCACCGTGATAAGTGGGTGGGAAAATCGTGCTTAGAGAAGACAGGAAAATGGAGGTAAGAAAGATGAGGCCATCGGATGGTGCCCATTGTCCAGGAACGCAGTGGAACCTGGCAGGTGGCCTGAGACAGGCTGGCCCCCGCAGGTGGCGTGTCATGTCTCTGGTGCACCACTGGTGAGTTCTAGAATGAAGACCTCCAGGAGACGGAGGTGCGCGGAGTTCTAGGATCCCAGGGAAAGTTCCCTTGTCCCAGGTGCGTGCGACTTGTCCCGGCCACCGAGCCCTAGGCCTGGCGGAGGCCCCGCCCCTGCTCCCTTGCCCTGAGCACACCACACAGACCGTGATGTGAGACACAGGGGGTCTCCGAGTCATTTCAGGAGTGCACCTGTGCGTGGGTCTCCCGCCAGGCCTACTCCTGTCGCTGGGACACAGCTTAGTTTTTCTCCCCATTCAGTGGTAGTGGGTTTTTCTAGAACATTGCTTCTGTCTTGTCCTCCTGCCTCTCCTTGCATTTCTCCAAGGCTGAGAACTCTTCCGCCACCTCTCCAAGTACCCCTGGAGTATTCTTTCTTCCTCTTTTTTTTTTTTTTCTGGTTTTAAATGTAAAAGTGTAGTGAACACACACACACACACACACACACACACACACACACACACACACACACTCAGTCACTCATTGATTTGGCTTTCTGGACTTTGGATCATTGTTGTTGACAATTTTTTTTTTCCAGTCGTGGGGACTGAACCCAGGGCGTTTGGGGTGAGCTGTGCCCCCAGCTCCCCATTGCCTCCTGCGTGTTAGTTTCTGATTTTGAGGCAGGGCTCACTAGGTCACTAAGCTGACCAGGCTGGGCTCTATCTTGCAGTCCTGCTGCCTCACCTCCTAACTATGCCGTTGTGCGTGGATCTTGAGCTGCTGGGCTCCTGGGAGGCCTGAGGCCCACTCCTGTCTGTCAGCTGCCTACTGGGCTGGAACGGGCTGAGCTCAGAAGTCCAAAGTTAGAGGTGGGGACTTTTTACTGCAGTTGTTTTAATGACACCCAGACACGAATCCTGCGGGTGTTCTTACCTGTTTTATAAAACAGATTGGGAAGAGGGTGCTGGGGACATAGCTCAGAGGTTAGAGCGTAAGGCCCTGAGTTTGATCCCCTAGCACCACGGAAGCCGAGTATAGTGACGCACGCCTGGAATCTCAGCCCTTGGGAGGCTGAGGCAGGATGATTGGTACATGTGCAAGGCCAGCCTGGACTACAGAGTAAGACCCTGTCTCAAAAACCAAAAAACAACAACAGCAGCAACAGCAAAAAGCAAAAAACAAACTCAGATCACGAAGGGAACGAGGCCATGGTCCTGCCGTGTAGATAGCTTGGAGAGAATGGGCACAAAAGACCAAACCTACGCCAGGCCTGGCAGCACAGCCTGGTATCCCAGCACTCTGGGAGGGCGAGGCAGGAGCATTGCAAGGTCAAACCTGGTCAGGGTAACTTAATGGTTTAGAAACCTTGCCTGAAAATCGAAACCAGAAAATGGTTTGGACTGTAGTTTAGTGTGAAGACACAGGGCTCAATCCTCAGACTACCAACAAAAGCCAAAACACCTGCCACCAACCTCAAGTCGCTCGCACATGGCAGGTGCTGCACCGGGAAAGCTGGCAGGCAACAGGTTGCTGCTACCAGAGATAGGATATGTGAGACAGGTGGGGATGGGTGGGATGCGTATTGTAAAAATCGATACGATTTCTATATACAAAGAGCTGCTCTGTAGAAAAATATAATGGAAGACAAGCCCCTTTATCATAGAAGATAAAGTGGACCTAGCCAGGCGTGAGGGGAAAGTTGCCACAAATGTTTCTGAGTGACCTTTCCCCTGGAAGATCCGGAAGGCGTCTGAGCCTGGTGGCGCAGACCTGTCGTCCCAGCACTCTGGGAGGCAGAGGCAGGAGGATTGCATGTTTGAACCCTGCCAGGACAACTTAGTGACTTGGTAAGAAGATCTTGTGTCAATATTAAAGGGGCTGGGGGTCCTGGGGACGTAGCTCAATGTGAGGTCAATTCCCAGTACAATTTAAAAAAAAGAAAAAAAGAAAAAGAAGGCGAAAGAAATCTTGTTGATGAAGTCAAGGTGTCTGGCCGGTCAGGAAGAGGGACCCTGACACAGATCAGCCAGGCCAGAAGTGTGCCCAGGGAAGCCACAGTGCTGTCCCCAGGACTCCCACTTTCCTCGAGGGTCCTGGTGCTGGATTCTTGGCCTATAAAACCAAGACACAACTGAGAACAGCTGGAATTTGGCAAAGGCCCTGGGCTGGCTGATAAAAAAAATCTCTGACTCGGCCTCTGCCTGAGTAGAGGACCGGGAACTCCCACTTCCTGGCTCCAGGAACACTTAGGAAAGCAGTGGCTGCCCCGCGTGATGTGTGCTCACGGCGTCCTTGGGACGAGATGGGGCCGAGGTGGGTGGGTGCGAGATGTGCCACTGGGAACTGTCGCGTTCCTCCCAGACTTTGTTGTCTGTGCCCATCCAAGAAAATCCAAGCGATTTCCTTATGCTATCAATAGACGTTCATGTGAGTGGAATCACACAGCTGCTCTTTCCTGGCTTCTCTCAAGTCGCAGATGTTTTCAAGGCTAGTGCATGTGCATCAAGACTTTACCTCTTTACGGCTGACTAATATTCCACGGCACGGAGAGACCGTGTTGTGCTTACCTGTGCATCTGCCGATGGGCACGTGACACGGGTCCTTCCTGCTCTTTGGCTGTTGTGGCTGGAGCTGCTGAGACGGCCAGGAAGTACTGGTACCCGGATCCCTGTTTGCAGTTCTTCTGGACAAGTAGCTAGGAGCAGACTTGCTGGTTTAGACAGCAATTCTGCTTTTAACTTATTTATTTATTTAGGCACTAGGAATTATACCCACTGAACTGCATCCCTAGGCCTGGTGGGGCCTCACTTTGACTCTCAAGGCTGGGCTGCAGGCGGCACCGGTCCGGCCACAGCATCTGGGCCTCAGCGGGAACGTGGGCTCCTGCCCACCCACCCCAGCCTCCCAGCTAGATCTGCGCTGCCTGAGACCCTGGGGCAGGAGCTGGGCCAGGCGCTCTGGCCCACCCTGCGGTCTCACTGGGAAGCCAGCAGCCGGGCGGGTCTGGGCCCGTCCTGCGGCCCTGGAGATCAGACAGCTGGCATCTTCGCTCATTCTTCTGCTTCTGCTCAGACCCTCCTGGGCCAAAGCCTCCTGAGGTGTATGATTCCGGCTCCTTCGTGGTCGCCTGTCCAGGAGGGCACTGGCACCCTGGAGAGGGCAGTGCAGGACAGGAATTGGGCAGGACACCAGGGCGGCCCCTCCTTGACTTCCTGCCGGTCTGCCCGGCTGGAATCCCCACCTTCAAGGGTAAATCACACATCAGGAAAGGGGCGGGCCTCGGAGGACAGGCCAGAGCCAAGGGGCGGGCTGGGAGCAGGGCAGAGCACGGCTGGCAGGAAGCATGCCTAGTGACTTTGAGGCTGAAACGCAGCTCCAGCTCCGTGCGGGTGGCACACCATGGGTTTCCCCTTCTCCCTGGTAACGAACCAAGGCCAGCCAATCAGAGCTGGCCCGGCCGCATACCCAGAGGGCCTGACGCTGTTCGGCGGAGGTGCCCCCAAACTCAGGGTTGATGGGCGGCACACCTTAGAGGGGACCAGGGCAAGCTGCGGCCCTGGCCAGGCCCAGCAGCCGCCGACTTCTCGTCTCTGAGGAGCCACTGAGGTCACTGGGGTAACTGAAGAAGACTCATGGGAAGAAAAGGAACAGGTGCGGCCAGCAGAGCCGCGAGGGAGTGCTGGCCAGAGTGGACTGAGGAGGGGCCAGCGGGGGGTCAGGAGAAGGGTGCTGGGGAAGGCAGGGTCATGCGAGCAGGGGCCGGGGCCCGGGGGCTTGTGGGAAACACGGTATGACCAACGGCCTCAGAAGCCGGTGAGTAGGCTGATGCCTGGCAGGATTAGGAGAATAGAGGCCAGGCTGCCCTGTGGTCTGGGATCCTGGGACACGGAGGATGGGGGCTCCTGAGGTTACCTGCTAAGGCTCACAAAGCTCCCTGCTTTGCTTTAAAAATGCTCCTGTAACTGATGTGGCACTAGGCACCTGCAGTTGCAGCTACTCGGAAGGCTGAGGCAGGAGGGTCACTTGAGCCTAGGAGCTTGGAATGAGCCTGGACAACATAGCCGTGTGTGTGTGTGTGTGTGTGTGTGTGTGTGTGTGTGTGTGTGTGTTGAAAGGAAACACTGGGGATTGAACCCAAGACCTTCGCACTGAGCTACATCCCCAATCTTTATTCTTTTATTTTAAAACAGGGTCTTGCTAAGTTGCCCAAGCTGGTCTAGAACTTGTGGCCTTCCTACCTTGGCCTCCCTGAGTGCTGGGATCGCACACATGCACCACCACGCCCAGCCCAGCAACACTTTCTCTTAAAGCAATGCTGTCTCTGATAAATGCTGCTACATTTTGCATTGTAAGCCGTGATATGACTACCAGTTTGCATAAAAATAGTGCTCTGAATTGCTTGTTCTGACTGGGATTTTATTTTCAACTTCTCAAGACAGAAGGAAGTTTCTAGAAGAGGCCAGCATCTCAGGTGGTGGGCAGACTCCTCGTCTGGGTGAGCTGGATCTGGGCTTCTCCCCTGGGTACGCTAGAGCCTGAGCTTAAATCTCCCACCACCTTGCTGGGCATGCTGGGGGAGGCTCCCTCCCCTCTCTGGGCCTGGCTGAGCTCTGGAAGGTGAGCGGGGTGAATTGCACAGGGGAGGGTGACGACACATGGATGAATGTACAAGAAGTACTCAGCACAGCACCCAGCAAGTGTCAGCTCACGTTGGCCACCGTCTTCAACAGACTCGAGCGGACCTCACCTGCACTTTGACGGGCATGTGCAGGCCAGGCGGAGGAGCCAGGTCTTACGGATGTGCCCGTGGGGGTTCAGGGGTGGACTGAGGCCGAGAGCTCCGCAAGGGGTGCCTTTTCGTTTCTGTTCTCTCTCTTCCGTGGCTGTCCTGTGACTGGCCACAGCCACATCAGGTGCCCCACAGCTGCCCTGGGGGCCATTTGCTTTGGTGGCAGCCAGCTCGGGTCACGGCTGACCCTGGGTGACTCCATGCCACCGACCGTCTGGATGACTCTGCTCTGCTTCTCCGTGACCGGAGCCCTCCCTACCATGACCAAACAGAAAGTGTCACCACACACACACGAGCACCCTTTCCCTTCCACAGAAGCAGCTGCCCCGTTGTTAGCTGGTCAGTCTGCACTGCCCACCTTGTACGGTGGCAGGAGTCTGGATGCACGGCTTAGGTCTGCCTGCGCGTGACTCTACCTTACGAGCTGGGAGCACTGAGGGTTGCTGGCACCAAAACCAGCCCGTGGCTGGGGCTGATGACACTTGGAGTGACCATTAGCCAGAGAATGGTGAAGGGGGGGGGGGTGGAAATTGTCATGAGCTGCCATCTCTGGGGCCGGGGAGGTTCCCGAGGGCTGCTGGGAGCTGCAGGCTCTGGCTGCCAGGGCCGTGGGAAGGTGCCACGCTCAGAGCTGTAGCTGCTGGTGCTCCACGTTCAGGGCCGTTCACATTAAAAGAGCGACATGTTGCCTATTCATGATTTCTATATGAATCGAGCAAAGGACCCTCGGCCGATTGGTGCATGACCAACAGGAGTCAGGCTGGCACTGGCCGCTGGAGGGTGGCAGAGGAGGAGGCCTGAACAGCCTAGGAGGGGCCTGGTAACAGCAGCTTGTGGGCGGACGGGAAAGCCAGCGTGGATCCAGGAGACGAGGAAGCCCGCTTGACCTCTGACCTGCCCCTCCTCCTGCACAGGACGGGTGGTGGCTGGTCGGAAGCCAAGGGTGACATTTCTCAGCAGAGAGCCATCTTCCAACTGTCATTTCCTCTAAGTCTTTCTCACACTTCGTACTTTGGTTTACCTGCCTGCTGGTCACTCATCTTTGGCGATGCGGTCCCCTTGTATATCCAGCTGTTTCCAGAGTCCTTGGCACACAATACATGCTCTGCCACCTCTGGGGTGGGGCCCAGGCCCTTGTTATACACGGTGCATCTTGGTTGAGACCTGAAAGAGCTATGGTCAGATGAAGACACTGAGGCCAAGGGAGAGGGGGAGTCACTTGTCTCAAAGTCCCCACCAGGGCTCTGTGGCTGGGATGGCACCCAGGAGGCCCTGGCTGCCAAGATTCCATGTCTCCCCCAAAGTGAGGAGGCCCACAGATGGGAGGAGACTCAAGGGAAGACCTGGTGAGCTCAGAAAGTGGGGGCTCTGAGTGGAGAGGGCCAACGGCACTTGGGGACCTCGAGCATGGTCCTTCTGAGGGGCTGGACTCCACTGTTTTCAGAGTGTACATGGACCTACACCACCACCTCAGGGCCCTGTCACCCCAGGAGGTCTTCAAGGTCTCTTTATTCACTCCTTTTCTTTCCCTTGAGCCAGTATCTTTTTTTTTTTTTAAAGGAAGCAAGACGGATCCTGAAAGACAATTGTGAGACTGTTCTGGAACATTCTCTGCTGACAACATCCGGGTGGGCAGGTTCCCTTCAAATCCTTTGCGTGGGTATCGATCCCACGCGACTCTCCGTGGCCCAAGTCCATGTGATTGGAGGAAGGCCACAGGATACCTGCCCACCCCCTGGCTGGAGTCCAGATGGCAGATCGGACTCCTGCTCCCCTCTTGTAAACCTCTGTGGTGGGAACCTCCTTGGGATACCTGGGCCGTCCCCTTGGCACCCCTATTTTTTTTGAAACAAGGTATCACTGTGTACTCCGGGCTGGTCCTGAACTCACTAGGTAGCGCAGACTGGCCTCAAACTCACGGCAGTCCTCCCCTCAGCCTCTCGAGTGCTGGGATTCCAGGCCTGTGCCACCCCGTCCAGCTCATGTGGTGTTGGGGAATCGAACTCAGGGCCTTGTGCCTGCTAGGCAAGCGCTTCAACTCCTGTGCTAATCCTCCAGCCCCAGGTATTCCCATCTCCTCCCAGAATGGACCTCTGTTCACCCTTCCGCTCCTGGCACCTTGCTGCTCCTTGGGGTCCCTGAGGCTGGAGGCCGCAGCTGTCCCTCGCTGTCCTGATCGCCCTGGTTGCCCTGACTTGGTTTTGCAGTTTTGTTCATAGGTCCTGCCCTGTGTCCAAAATCCATCTCCTGCGGTAGGGCCTTGGAAAAGCTTCTTTTTTCCTTTTCTTTCTTTCCTCCCTCTCTCCCTCCTCCCTCCCTCCCTCTCCTCTCCATTCTCTCTTTTGGTACAGGATCTCGCTAAGTCAGAGTTGCCCAGGCTTGGCTAGAAGTTGGAATCCTCCTACCTCGGCCTCCCAGAGTGCCGAGACTACCGTGCCGCTGCACCTAGCAGCCTCATGGCGACAATCAGGTGAGATTCACCCATAATTCTGTTGCTCGGAATTAGTGACTGGTCGCCTTTTCTCCCCAGTTGTGATCTCAGATTTCCAGCCGCCCCTAGACTTTCCCATCTCGGCCCCACCCACCTCGCCCAGTCCACACCAAGGCCTCTGCGTTAATGAACAGCTGCCTCTGTTCCCTGCGAACTGGTCGGAGGCCCCCAGCAGCTTCCTGTCGACCCTCGGGCCGTGCTGGCTGTGACCGGCCTGGCCTGGCTCCTGGGCGGGCGCTTCCGTCGCTCGCCCTCGGACAAGGGCCCTCCCCGCGTCTGAGTCACGCGCTGCTGCGTGCCTGTCACCTCTCCCACCGCTGACAGGTGACCGTGTCAGCCGGACGTTCAGGACCTCCGCTGTCACCTGCCGCAGCCCGGGGCTCCGTCCCAGCCGCTGGCTCCGAGCTCGCCTCCTGCAGGGCCCTGCCGCAACCTCCCAGCAATGGGAAGGGCTCGCCGGGCTTGTCCTTCCGGAGCCCGCCCGGGCAACTGCTGCCTTTTTTTATGCTTTTATTTTTGGAGGTCGGCGGGGGGAGCTCCGTCCTTGGCCTATTTTTGAATTTTTGTTTTAGAGACAGGCAGGGTCTTGCTAGATCGCTCAGTTGCCTGCGCTGGGCTGGAATTTGTGGTCCTCCTTCCTCTGCCTCCCAGAGTGATGGGATTACAGACCCCCAATCCTAGGTCGTTTTAAAAATTTGAATAAACCCAAGGCCTTTGCACTGAGCTATGTTCCCAGTTTCTACCCTGTCTGTCTGTCTGTCTGTCTGTCTGTCTATTCATTTGAGACAGGGTCTCACTTTGTAGTCCAGACTGGCCCTGAACTCACTACGTAGCTCAAACTGGACTTGAATTCACAATCCTCAGCCTTCTGAGTGCTGGGATTATGGGTGCACAGCTTTAACTTGTTTTGTTGTTGCTTTAAGACAGAGTCTTGCCAAGTTATTAAGTTGCCCCGGGGTTGAACTTGGGATCCGCCTGCCTCAGCCTCCTGGAGTGCTGGGATGACAGGCCTGAGCCCAGGGCTCAGCTCCCAGCATTTCATGATCGCTGCCGGGGGCAGGGGCGGGGACAGGTGTTTCCCACAGAATCTCCAGCTGACAGGCCTCACTGTGGCCTAACTGCCTAACCAGCCTGCTGGGGGCGGCAAGACTTGTCTGGCCAGAATCTGGCCTGAACATGGGCCGGAGGGCTCCTGCCAGCCTGCAGCTCGGCACAGTGCATGGTGGGGGCGGGACGGGACACTTGCCTGTCACTCTTGGTTTATGTGAAGTCCCAACAGGGTCAGTTTCTCTCTGGAATCTGGGAAACCATCTCCCAGGAGCTGCGCCTGGTGGGCACAGGCCCGGAATCCTAGCACTTTGGGAAACTGAGGCAGGAGGATCACAAGACTGAGCCCAGTCCGGGCAATTTAGCAACCTAGTCGGACTGTGTCATAATCAAAAATGAAAATGGGCTGGGGTGGAGCTCGTTGTGAAGGCCCGGGCTCCACCCCCAACGCCACCGGGAAACAGAAACCTCCGAAGAATGCTGCCGGCCAGGTGCTGTTGCTTCTTGTCCCGGGCTGCAGCTCTGGAACAGCACAGCCGGTGCAGGTTCTGGGGCCTGCTGGCACTCAGGCCGTTAGGAGGGTCATCGCGGGATGGTGGCGGGATTCTCGCTGAACTCTCGAGCCTGCTTGGCTCTTGTCCGATTCTAAGCCTGGTTCTCCAGGTGTTTGCTGGTCCCGTGAGCTCCGGGAAAGGATTGCGGGTGAGTCCTCAAGTTCCACTGGCGTTGTAGCATGAACTTGATTTCCATGGCTATGTAGTATTCCAATGTGCGGACATGCCACGGCACATGTGTCCAGTGGCCAAAGCAGATTTGTGTCCTCCAGAAAGAAGCGCCGAGGTTCCAGCCACGGTAGCTCAGGATATGATCTTAGCTGAGAGTGACATTAGAGGTCACTCGTTAAGGTGAGGCCCTCCTACCCTCGTTGGTGCTTCCGCTCCAGTGAGACAGTGTCCCTTGAAGGTGAACAGGAGAAGATGGCCAGCTGGCCTCAGAGACAGACATGCAGTGGGGTCGCTGGGAGCCAGAGTGGCCCTGGTGGAGGCGCCAGCCGGGGCAGGTGACAGAGGAGCTGGCCTGGGCCCAGCCCGGGGCCTGCAGAGGGGGCTTTTCTTGTACACCCCCACATCTACGGGCCTTGTCACTGCGCCCTCAGAAACCAGCCACCCATTCGTCAGCGGGCAGCCCTGGGGTGGCCAGGAGGACCGGCCGCCGCCGACCCTGCCGGGCAAGCGTGGGTTTCCCACTCTCCTGGAAGCGGGATTCCAGAGCCATGTGGAGACTCAGCGGGTAACGCTTTGTGTGCGCGTGTGGGAAACGTGTGCAACGACACTGACGGATTTTCCCCTCGCAAAGGGCACAGTTCAGTGTCCCAGAGTGCACCGGGTGCCACGCAGCCGTCCTGCCTGGCACGGTCCAGAGCTCTTGTGCCTCTCTGCTGGAGCCCCGGTGCCTGCCAGGCAGTCCCTCCCCACGCGTGCCCCGCCCGGGCCCTGAGACCACGCACCTGCTCGCTGTTGTGGGGATTTGCTGTCGGGGAGTTTCCCAGAAACGGAATTCTGGGACACAGAGCTTCTGTGCTAGATTTCCTTCGACCATGTGTTTGAAAGCCAGCCCGGTTTTCTCCCGTGACGATACTTCCAAGCTGGGCCTGGTGGTGCCGGCCTGTCCTCCCAGCGCTCTGGGAGGCTGAGGCGGGAAGATCGCAAGGCCAGCCTGGGCCAGGTAGCGTCTTAGCAAGATCTTGTCTCAAAATAGAAAACACCAGGGGCTGAGGATGTAGCTCAGTGTGAAGGTCCCGGGTTCAACTGGGTACTGCCAGGAGCACGAACCGAAGAAACAAACAAAAAAGATTGAATGCTTTGTGTGTGTGTGTGCAGTGCTGGGATTTGAACCCCAGGCCGGATGGCTGCCTGAGAGGCGTGTCACCACTGTCACACACTGACAGCTCAGAGTCTTTCCTTCTTGGGAAAAGAACAAGCTGATGGTGTTGACAAACTGCAGAACCCCCCAGGCTGTGACTGCCTGGAGTCAGAGCTGGAGTCAAGTTGCCAGGTGATGAGTTCAGAGGGCGGGAGCTGGTTTCTCCCGCCAGAAGGCTGAGAGGGTCCCCGGCACCTGCACCAAGCGGTCAGGGGACCCGAAGGACGGCGCGGAGTCTGGCGGCTCCCTTCCCTCCCCCTGCTGCCCAGCACACATGATCACTGTCCTTTCTCTCCTGGAAACAACGCGGATCCAGGGAGCATGCAGAGCACAGGTGCGCTTGGCTCGGCGGTTGTTCCAAAGGGAACTCAACTCGCCCGTGCGTTCACACTCAGGCCGAGAATCAGAGCCCGGCTTGGCTGTGCACTCCTGTCACCCCAGCCTCGTGGGAGGCTGAGGCAGGAGGATCGCAAGGCTGAGCCCAGCCTGGGTGACTTAGTGAGACTCTGTCTCAACATCAAACATTTAAACAGGGGCTGGAGATGAAGCTCCAGGTGAGGCCCCTGGACTCGCTTCCCACACGCCGCGCCCAAACGCCAGGCCTTCCTAGCAATGGACAAGATTCTCGGGCCCCTTCCCAGGCCCCAGCCACTCGCTGCCCAGGGAAACCGCGCCCCTGCCCCGTGCCAGTGCCCTCAGCGGTCAGTCCGTTCACATCCCTGAGAAAGGCTCTCCCTTGGGAGGTGCTGTTTTGGGTCGGCTCACGTTTCTTGCTGACTCTCCCGGGAACTGGCAGTCTCACAGTGCCCGGTAGCAGCCTGCCCCTTTGCCTGGCTGCATGGTACTGACTGGAAATCGAGCAGGTCACAGGATGCCCCGTGGGCATGTGCTGTAGCGTGCTTACTAGCAGCGGAGGTGCTGCTCACAGATACTCCCATGTTCTTTTCTTCTTTTTGGTCCCCGGATCGAGGCCAGGGCCGTCACCCTGGGCTTTTGGGTCTTGCCGAGTCGCTAAGTTGCCCAGGCTGGCCTTGAACTTGTAATTCTGCCTCCGCCTCTCAGAGCGCTGGGATTATGAGCCTGTGTGACCTAGGTTGGGATTAGGGGTTACCCAACAGTTTCCAAAGTGGAGGTGTAATTGTGGTAGAATAATAATAAAAAAAGACAAAAAGGTGACAGGGAAAATCGCTATGTAAAAAGATGTGTGTTTAAGAAAGACACAGCTTCAAGACACTAGAGTTACTCACGCCCTTTTCCCTTGAAGGAAACTCAGTCCAAAAAAGTATTTTTTTCTAAGCGTCTTAAAGGCAGATCAGCTGTGAATCAGGCTCTGGGCTGTGCCTGTCCTGAGGGCACGTGTCCCAGCTTCAGCGTGGCAGATGGTGGAAACCCAGGACGCCCCAGGGCCCCACGAATACCCCAGCCCCCGCTGCCGGGCACCCCGTCTCGGGCACATTCTACTTTCTCTGTGTGTGGACTTTAACTTCTGCCCTGTAAGTCACCTTATGCCGCCGCTCACTGGTAAAAAAGAAAAAATTCTTTTTCGGGGCTGGAAGTCAGCAACCCTGCAAGCTGCCCCATGGGTGGGGTGGGTGAAAGTCCCATCTCTCTGGGGGGACCCTGTCTGGTGGCACACTTCTGCCAGTACCCCCTCTGCGACCTCACCCAATTTTGTGCACGTCAGGGAGAAAGTGAGTTGCCGTCTCCAGGACCCTCCACCCTCCGGCTGGCTGTCATTATTTTTGAGACAGGGTCTCGCTCCGTGGCCCAGGCTGGTCCTGAACTCACTTTTGAGCCCAGGCTGGCCTTGAACTCACAGCAATCCTCCTGCCACGGCCTCCCATTGCCACCACACCCAGCTTTTTGCAGTGCTGAGGAATCGAACCCAGGGCTTTGTGCTTGCCAGGCAAGCGCTTTAACCACGGTGCCATTCCTCCAGCCCCTGGCTGCTACTCCTTAAAAACACCCGGGTGCTCATGACAACCGCCCAGCCCTTCCCAGCCCTTCTCAGATACTTTGTTTCCGGCCGTGGGCTTCCGTGTGGCATGATGTGTTACTGCCCTCTGCTGGAAAGCTGCTGGAACTCAAGGTGCATGGAAACCTCAGGTGCCTGTAACCAGGACAGGCAGACGCGGGGACCCAGCACACTGGAAGCCGAGTAAGGACTTGGTAGAAGGGAGCACAAGAAAAACCCCCTGAGTGGCGGCCCAGGGGCTGCACACGACCTGCAGCTATGTTTTATTTGACCCACAGTGTCAAAAATTCTGGAAGTGTTGTATCAGAGGAACTGGAGACACTGGGCCTGCCCTCATCCCTGCATGACGTCGCAAGGGCCGGTCTGTATGTGTCCCAGTTGTCCTCAGTCTCCACCACGCCCTGTCGCCTCTCACCCACAGCCTCTGTCAACGGTGGCAGTGAACACAAACCTAAGGATCACGGAAAGCCGCCTTCTCGTCCCGTGGCTGAGGTGGCTGGCCTGGACATCGGTGACGGCAGGGACAGAGATTCAGGTGATCATTAGGTCGGGAAATTATCACTTCCCTTCGCTTGTGTTGGAGTAAGACGCTGTGATGGGATCGCGTGCAGCCATGCCAGGCCGCTGCTTCCTGGCAGCCGGGCACAGAGGGGCGGTGTTTCGGGAGCTGGGAGCTGAGGCGGGCGGCCTCCAGAGATTGCAGAGGGGGAGGCGCAGCCAGGTGACCAGCCTGCGTCTCGCACTCACCCTTCAGGCGGGAGGTGCTGGCTCAGGCCCGTCATCCTAGCACCTTGGGAGGCTGAGGCAGGAGAATCACAAGTTTGAGCTCCATGTGGGCAATTTAGTGACTTAGTGAGATCTCGTCTCAAAATAAAATAAAAGGAGCCGAGGATTTAGGCCCTGGGCTTGGTCCCCAGTGCCACAGAAAAAGAGGAGAGAAGCCTTGCTCTTTGGGGTGTCCCTGGTGTCCCCGGAGAAGGCCTGGAGTGGCAGGGGCTGAGCCTGAACCGAAGTCCCGTCTGTGATGCTGACGGACACCGTGCTGGTCAGTGTAAGAAGTTTTCACTTAGCTCTGTAGATGTTTTACTTTTTGTACCCAGCAGTTAAGTCACCCAACCATGAGCTCGTCGTTCCGCCGTTGTTGAAGGAGGCTGGTCGCCCTGGCGCTGGGCTCTGCGGGGCGCTGACTGTGGGGCAGGGGCTGGCCTGTCCCGTCGAACCGTCTCCAGTCTGCATAATACTGTCAGCCCCGTTCTGTAGACACACTGCCCCAACACAGCACTTGGTCCCGAGGCTCTGGAATGTGAACAGAGCGAAATTGCCCTTGTGGGGGATCGTGAGTTCAGGACCAGCCGGGGCTGCAAAGTGAGAGGCTGTCTCAGAAAAACCAACAAAAACCCTTACCAAATAATGTCATTAGGAACGACGCGGTCCAGAGGTGTGGCACCTGACATCTGCCTCCACTGGGTGACATGTGTCTGTTGCAGCCCACGATTGCATGGGGCATGCCCACAGGTACAGGCTGCAGGTGCCGGTAGGGGCGGGTCCTGCACCGGCAGCCGCTCAGAAACCCACCTGAGCACACAGTGCGGAGGCCATTCCCCGGCACAGCGTGGGCAGCACCGGCGATGGGAGCTCCGAGCCCGTGAGTACTGAGGTGTGACGGTATTTTATCACTTATTTGTATTTCTTTGCAGAACTAAGGTTCGTGCCCAGGGCTTTTGCACTGAGCTACACCCCCACTTCATTCTTTCTTCATTTTTTAAAAATTTGAGACAGAGACTCCCCGTGTGGCTATGTTTGCCTGGGCAGAGCTTGTCCTGGCGACCTGCCTGGCTCAGTCTTCCAGAGCGCTGGGCCGACGGCGGTGGTCACCTGCCCGGCGGCATTTAGACTTGGCCGAGAAGCAATCCGAAGCCCAAGGGGCATGCAGCTCCCCAGGAGGGCAGGGATTGTGGGGCTGTCGCTGGGGACCCCTGGCCCTGCCCAGATGTCTCAGGGCTCACGAGCAAGACCCCATCCCCCGGAAAGCCTGGCGGCCATAGTTCCGAATGTGTTGGTAGGAGACGGTGGCCCCTGCAACACTTTTCTGGGGAGTGTGGCTCTGGGGGTCTCTGCTGCCACGAGACTGCGCAGGTGGAGTCCCCAAGGTTGGTCCCTGTCACTTCACAGGAGCCCCTGGTGACAGGGTGCCCTCCACCAGGCCCTGCCTGTATGCTGGTGACAGTGCAGGCTGCCCTGTGGGACAGCAGAGCCCCGCTGTGCCCCCGCCTGGACTCGGGAGGGCACCAGGGGCCGCGGGTGTTCCTGCCTCCCTTGTCTGCTGTCCCTGCCCCGGGACCTGGTGCATCCTGGCTTCCCGTGACGCCTGCGCTCTCGCGGGAATAAGCTCGCTCTCGCTGGTCTAGCGTGGCACTGAGCATGGAGCCCGGGCACCTACCTCTGATCCTTTTCAATTTTGATTTTGAGACAGGATTTTCCTGAGCCGCTTCTCTGTCTAGGCCGGGCTTGAACTCGCATTCCTCTGCCTCAGCCTGCTCCAGGGCTGGGGTGCCGGGCCAGCCTCGTCCTGGCTGCCAGGGTGCAGCCTGGGCGCTGTGGGATCCCCTGCCTTGCTGCCACACCCCCAGGACTGCGGTTGCAAAGGGACTTGGTGTAGACGGAGGTGCTGGGTCCCCGCTGCATGGTGACACCTGGGCGGAGGGGCAGAGAGGAAGGGGTGGTTGCCTCTGGGGTCCGGCTCCCACCCCCTGCCTGCCAGGGCTGGGCGAGCTTGCCAGAGGCGCCCCTCGCTCCCTGGCTCTCTGACATTTTGGCTCCGGGCTTCTATTTGCACTGGAGCCGTGCGCAGATGGCTCCGCTGGCCGGATTAACCAGACGCTGTTCTCGGGTCACGCGAAGGTGAGTATTTGCATTAGGCCGGGGCTGCCTCCCTGGGGAATGAGCCATGTCCTCGTGTAGCTGGAGTGGAGGGGCGTCCGCCAGGATCTTAACCACGGTGGCACGGGGAAGGGCATGTGGGTGCTTGGCCCAATCGGCCACCTGCGTGGACTCCTTCTGTAGGTGGAAGTCATTCTGATTTTAAACAATATTGTATCGCCAGGTGTGGTGGTGCACGCCCGTCACCCGCGCTCTAGGGGCTGCCTGCCCCTCCCCGTGTAACCCTAAGCCTTAGGCGTCCTTTACGTCCCTGGTCTTTGGATGGCCCTCGGACCCGCCCCCAGCTGGGCTGGCCTCCCGCCCTGGGTCCCGTGTGCTGCTCCTCTTGTGGGTGTCCACGCCTGCCTGCACTTCGGGCCCTACCTGGCCAGATCTTTGCATAGAACATACTTATTTATTTTTTTAAACTAAGGATCGAGTGCAGGGCTTTGCCCCGGCCTACATCCTCAGCCTATTTTTTTCTTCTTTGTTTTGAGACGGGGTCTTGCTGAGTCACTAAGGGGCCCACGCTCAGCTTGAACCTGTGATTCTCTTTTTTTCAGGCTCCCGGAGTGCTGAGAGCACAGAACACAGCTGACAGTTGTTCCTGTCCCGTGATGTCATGGGACCCGGGCCGGAAACACTGGCAGTGCTCGGCGTCGGGGCCAGGGCCGTTGCACGCCCGTGCACCGGCTGGTGCACGTGTCTGCTGCTGCGTGCCGTGGCCCCTGGCCCTGGGGGACGAAGCGCGGGACAGCAGCAATCTCCTGCTGCTCTGGGAGCTCCCGCAGCAGGTGGCCAGGGCCCCAGGGCGAGCTGGACTTTCCTGGCGTTCGCTGCCTTTGCTCTGGTTTCCAAGGTCGCCTGCGTCACCTTTGCTTTGTCCTGATGGTCACAGGGACCACGAAGGCCTGCCCAGGACCCTTATAGGAGGAGGGTCTCGTTTGAAGGGAAGCAGATGGGCTGGGCCGGGGGAGGCGGCTGCAGCTGCAGCCGGAAGCGTGGTGTCTGGCCGGCCGGAAGGCAAGGGATTCTGAAGAACCTTCTCCCACCTCACCGAGGAGCTCCGTAGGGGATTTATAGAATGGAAGGCCCAGAGCAGGGAGCCCTGGGTTCAAATCCTGCCTGTCCACTTTTTCCTAGAGTGACCTCTCCCCCAATCTCCCTATGTCCCTCACGGGATGGTGTGAGTGGGCGATCCCGGGGACGTGGTTAGGGCGCGGCTGGTGTGTCCATCACCACTCGGGGCCGTTGTGGGGTTCCCTGGAGTGCTTTCTGCACAGGTCTGTAGGTGACAGGCACGCCCCCCTTGGTCCAAGAGCTGACAGTGTCTAGAGCTGGCTGTGTGTCACTGGGCTGGGGGGGGGGGAAGCATCCTATTAGAGAGGAGGGAAATCTGGGGAGACCCCATGCCGGGAGCCCTGAGTGTCAGGAGACTGGGATCAGTTTCCTGGTGTGGACTCTGGTGGGGCAGGCGTTAGCGAGGGACGGTGCCCCGGTCCCGTTATCTGCCTTAGACCGGCCTCCGAACGCGAGATCGCCGGGTTCTACCTGGGGACGCGCCGTGGGCTCACCACGCCTCCGGGGCTGGTCACTCCCAAGGACTGCAGGATCCTCTCTGCTCACCAGACAGGAGGAACGCTGAGACCCAACGAGCAGACGCTGCTGACGAGGGGAGCCCCCAGCACGACAGGGCAGGCGGCGGGCCAGCCGCAGCCCAGAACATTATAGAAATAAAACACACGTGAAAGGCGCCACCAGAGTGACTAGTTATGGCCCCGAGGCTCTTAAGGGAAGTGAGGAAAAGCTACCGCGGGGCGACCTGAGGAGGAGGTTGGTGAACGGAGGAAGGAGAGAGATGCGACTGTGTGTGTCCGTGGCCTGTCACGCTGGAGGCGGCAGGAATGTTTATGTGCAGAGCAGGGTGATGTTTGAGAGGAGAAGAAGCCATCGACGGACGACGATGATTTATTTATACATTTTGTTTGTTTTGTGGTGCCCGGGAAGCCCTCCACAGAGCTGCGTCCCCAGCCTTTTGAGATTACATTGATTTTAAATTTTGAGGTAAGAGTTCATTAAGCTATTAAGTTGCCCAGGCTGGAGTGAAACTGGCGATCCTCCTGCCTCAGCCTCCCAGAGTGCTGTGAATACGAGTGTTGCCACCCATTTCCATTCTGTTTTTCTATCTTTATATGCAATTCAGTTTTGTTAAGGTGCAATTTTCATGGTATGAGATTCACCCTCTGCAGTAAGTCAGTGAATCTGGACAGGTGCCCCTGGACAGCGAAGATGCAGACTGTCCCGTGATGCTCCCCTGACGCTCCCGGTCTCTACCGCCTCTTTCCCATCCACTCTTAAACCTCCACCCTTTGTCTTCTGCGTCCATAGCACCCCTGGAGAGTCCATGCCGAGCCCCGAGGTCCGGTCCAGGGGACCCTGTTGGAATGCTTATTCACTGAGTGTCCCCAGGAGAAGGTCAGGGACGGTCACGTAGGTGGGCTGCCTTCTTGGAAAATGTGTAGAGTGTAGCAAGGACAGAAGAACCCTGACCTGCAGCCCTGGGCCACTGTGGAGGCCAGAGTGGAACTGTGCTGGAAACTGGGTCTGACTGGAAGGAGGAGCGGGGTGTGTGGCGGGAGACTGGGGGACCTGTTGGTGGCTCGCTCCACCTGGCTTGGACGAAGGTTATTTTTCCCTAACTACAAGGCTGATCGAACAACGTAGTGTGTGTTTAAATGAAAAACTGATTACAATAAAAACACCTTGCCTCTAATCCCTGTCAAAATCTTCTCCTTGCTTCACACACGCTCCTCGTCCCACCGGTCTTGCCCCTCTCTGAAGCAGCTCTGAGCGTCCTCTTTCTTGGGTGTCTCTCTGAGACACGAGCAAACCCCGGCCAGCACCGGCCAGCGGGAAGGCAGCCTGTGAAGGCGTAATGGTGTGGCCTTACTCCTGGCTCTGGCGTGTGTGACTCTGGCCCTTCCCCAAAGGCAAAACGGCCATGATGGGGAAACGTTTTGAGTTGATTCAGGACATGGGGCAGCCATGCAGCACAACTGAAGACACTCAGGAGAGGGGACTTCCAGAAGGGCCTTAGAAAGTGGCCAGGACGGTGGGACGGGCATTCGCAGAGTGAGGGAAAAATTTAAAAACATCAGCATTCACCGTATTTGCTGATGACACCTTGCACGTATGACCCAGAATATTTAAGAAAGAATGAATGCCATTTTTTTGCAGACTCTCTCTGCAAAAAAAATTCAAGAGAAGAAAACGCTTCTAAACTTACTGGTACTCTAACGCCAAAATGAACAAACATGACATTATATGAAAGAAAGGCAAAGGCCAATATTTCTGGTGAATATAGGTGAAAAATATTCAAGGACAGCACTAGCAAACTGAGCTTAACAGTATCCTGAAAGGATCACACACCCTGGCCCATGGGGGCTATCTCTGAGATCAGGGAGGGTTCAGTAGGCACACATCACTAAATGCTTTGATAGGGGAAGTGCTTTGGGTGGTGCTGGGCCCTTCTCGGATTACCCTGGGTGGTGCTGGATCCTCAGATCCCTTTGGGTGGTACTGGGTCCAGAGATCAGTTTGGGTGGTGCTAAGTCCTTCTCAGATCTCCTTGGGTAGTTCCGGGTCCTCAGATCATTTTGGGGGGTGCTCAGTTCCTAGGTCACTTTGGGCAGCACAGACCATTAATGATACCAACTCTTCCAATCCATGAACGTGGTCTACCTTCTCATTTGTTGCGTCTTCTTTAATTTCTGTAAGCTGTGTGTATGAACCGCTCACTTCTTTGGTTAATTTTGTCCTCCTGGCCTTAATTTCACTTTTCCTGATTTCAAAACATATTCCAGACTCTACATTACAATCATCTAGATGGCACCACACTGTCATGAAGACAGACATGGGCCAATGGAACGGAATATCCCAGAACAAGATGGTGCATTTGTAGTCACAGGATTTCTACACAAGATACTAAGACTTTGAAATGGGGAAAGGGCAGTCTCCTCAACAAATGAAAAAACTGGATCCGAAATTGAATTTTTTTGACCCACACAGAAAATAATAACATTGGACCCTTATCACTGGCAGAATAGATGCAAGACTTCTTGGTTCGATCTGATACTACAAAGCTGCTAGAGGAAAAATGGGGAAAATTCTCCTGTCACTGATGCTGGCAATGATTTCTTGGATATGACACCAGAGACACAGTGACTGAAGCAAATTTAGGCGAGGGAGATGGCCTTATACCAAAGTCCTTCTGCACAGCAAGGGCAGCAGTCAACAGGAGGAAAAACCAACCTAGGGCTCGGGAGGAAATATTTGTGAATCTTTCAGATAATCACGTTGTATGCAAAAGACCTTAGCGTTAACGAAGAAGGAATGCCTGTAGCTCAAGAGCAAAGCATTAAACATGGCGAAAAGATCAACGGAGACAGAGACAGGGTGAGAACAGAGGTTTCTCCAAAGCAGAAATACAGATCTAGAAAGACGCTGAACACCACTAATATCAGAGAAGGGTAATTTCAAATCCCAAGGAAGAATCACCTCACAGTTGTCATGGTGAACGTTCTAGGACAAAAACAGCCAATAAAAAGTAGGTGTTGACGAGGTTGTAGGTGTCCAACCAACCTACCAACCTACCAACCCTGAAACAAAACAAAACAGCCCATGTTGGCAACACTGTGGAGAAATTGAAACCCTTGCATGCCATTGGTGGGAAGGTCCAGTGGTGCTGCCATTATGGGAAACTCCATGGAAAAAAATTAAAAATAGAACAATCGCACGGCCCAACGGTTCCACTTTTGGGCGTACGTCAGATCACTAAAATCAGGATCTCAGGAAGACATCGGCGCTTACGTCGCCCAAGTCTGTTTTGTGTTGCTAGGACAGAGTAGCTCAGTCCAGGTAAGTTAAAAGAGAAGTTAATTTTGTGCAGGCCTGGGGGCTGGGAAGTCCCTCACGGAGTGGCTGTGTCTGGTAGGAGGTTCCTGCTGTGTCATACTGCGACGGAACACGGAACGTGACGCATGGCTGAGAGACCAAGAGGCTGAAGCCCCAGCCTCAAGCTGCAGGGCACAGTTCTAGCAAAGAGCATCCGCTCCACGAAGAACATTCACTCAGCTTGGGCCTGTCATCCCGGCGCTCTGGGAGGCCGAGGCAGGAGGGTTGCGAGTTTGAGCCCGCTGTGGGCAGTGTAGCCAGATCTTACCTTAAAACAAAAATAAAGAAACAGAGACTGGAGGAACGGTGCTTGCTTAGCAAGCTCTAGGCCCTGAGTCAGATTTCCAGGAACTACATGAGCTGGGTGTGGTTTCACACACCTGTCATTCCAGCACTTGGGAGGCTGAGGCAGGAGGATTGCTGTGAGTCCAAGGCCAGCCTGGACTCCATACTGAGGTCGGGACCAGCCTGAGCTACAGAGCGAGACCCTGTCTCAAACAAACAAACAAACAAACAAATAAATAAATAAAAATGTGCTGGGGGAAATCCACGTGGTGGATTTTACCCTTCTATTTTTTTTTCTAAATGTCTATTCTACAAGAAAAAAGAAAAGAAATAAGAAATAAAAATGGGCCGGGGATGTAGCTAGTGTGAAAGCCCTAGATTTAGTCCCCAGTACAAAAAGAGAGAGAGAGAGAGAGAGAGAGAGAGAGAGAGAGAGAGAGAGAGAGGAAAAGAAAAGAAAAAGAAAAAGAAAAAAAGGAAAAAGGAAAAAGGGAACATTCACGGTGTGGAGCTGGGTCGCCTGAGCCCCGCCGTGAGCCCCGGCCCGGAGCTCACCGTCAATGCCATTTCTCCTGCAGGCTTACTGTGCTTTGACTTTGCTCAATTTCCTTATGTCTTTGATTAATTTGGAACTTAATTGGTTTGATTCTTAAAGGGCAGGCAGTGGTACCAAAAGGGTCTCTCGGGACAAAAGCAAGCAAAGACTTAGCTGAATGAATTAAGCCATTTCCGGGGATGGTCCTCGTCCCTGCCCCACCCCAACACCTCAGCGGGCCACATGGACCATCCCTGGGGACGGGAGCCCAGGGGAGGCACGGGGGGGTGGGGGGGTGGGGCTGGCCCTCCCGTGAGAGGCCTCCGTTCCACTTGGGGACTCAGAGAGCTTGGGGGAAGATGGCTCCTGGTTGTTCCACCTACCTGGCACCTCCACTAGAGACAGCGGCTGGAGTCACCCAGGCATGTCCTATTGGCTGTGTGTGGTGGCACACGCGCCTGTCATCCAGCACTCTGGGAGCCTGAGGCAGGAGGGTTGCATGTTCAAGTCCATCCTGGGGCAACTTGGTGAGACTGTCTCTCAAAACAAACAAACAAAACATTTGGACCAGCAGCTTAGTTTAAAGATCCTCAGTTTACTCTCCAGACCACAGAAAGCGAAGGAAGGAAAGAAAGAAATATAGGGAAAGAGGTGTGAAGCAGGAAGTCAGACATCCATGGCCAGGACAGGTCAGAGGAGGAGGGCACAGTCAGGACACGCAGGGAACGGTGTGGCCTTCTCCATCCAGTAGTCCTATACGCATTTCCTGTAGGGAAAGTCTGAGCTTATTAAGAGTCAAGGAAACCCAAAGGATTATGGGAACACTCACCCACAGGTAAAATCACCCTCAAAAGCACGTGTGGCAAAATTAGCATAAAGCCTCCCCAACATGAGCCTCGAACATACAGACTGTGTCCCACACAGCTGGTTTGAAAGGGCCCACAAAAAGACGCCAGGTCCAAAACACGGGTCAAGACGGCTATGTGGTGTCTGGTCCCCAGTCTCCACTGGTGACCTCAGTCAGGGCCTCTTGTGAGTGGGGGGAGGGGGGTGGGTTGTACTTGACTTTTCTGTCACTTGTTTCTTGACGTAGGCCTTTGCGATAGTGTCTTTCCTCTGTCTGGTGACTTTGTTCTTGCCGTGAGATGCAAACCTGATACACAGGTAAAGGACGGACTAGGCAACAGGAGACGTCACCTACGCCTAACCCAAGTAGCCGTGTGCTATCCCACGGTGACCTCCACCGAGCCTGATCTCCGTGATCACCCAGGAGACCTTGGGAGCACACTTTCCATGGAAACCGTCACCCCTGGGTTTCGGTGTCATTATGCAAATCTCACCTTAAGAAGACGGGCCTCAGCGCCTCAGTTAATCACGGTGGATGTTCTCCTGCCCGGAACCGGGGAGGGAGCCGCTCTGCCCGTCCGGCTAATTGGAGCCGGCTCGGGCTTCTGGCAGCGGCAGACTGACTTTATGTGATTAATTTTGCAAATGTCATGGTCAAGAGGACCGGCGAGGGCCAGGCCGGCGTGGGGCTGTGGCCTGCCGCCGCCACTTAGATGTCGTGTGACCTTGGTGAGATTTTTAATTTAAGAAAAATTGGTCATTTATTATCAGCTGCCCAGAAGGAAATGAGTGACTGTCACCCGGCGGTCCTCGGCTCGCCTTCCGCTTCTTGGGGACATGTGCCCGGGGCGGGCCCTGCCGTAGCCAGCGGAGACAGGTCTGGGAGGAAAGGGCGTGATCGCACGTCCAGAGGGCTGATTCCTCGTGGCCCACAGTCGGCACCAGCGGGTCGGGCTAAGACAGCGTGGTGGGATAAAGGGGACGCATGCCTGCTGGGTCAATTGTTATTATTATTATTATTATTAAATTACTCATTAGCTTGATGTGAATTTTGTGAGGGCAAGAAACCTCCCTGTGCCCTCCCACTAGGCCTTGGATGGAGGCTGTACCCCAGAAATAACTGCGGTGAGCGGTGCTTTGAATGACATCCGCAGAGTTTATAGATTGAATTACACCTTTTCTGACCCTTTTTAGTTTTCGTTTTTTTTTTTTTTAAATTCGTTTGGCGCTGGGGATTGAGCCCAGGACCTTCACATTGAGCGACACTCCCAGCTCATTTTTCGATTTGATTCTGAGCTCCCTGAGTGGCCCATGCTGGGCTGGAACTTACAGCCCTCCCGCCTCGGCCTCCCGGAGTGCCGGATGGCCGGCCTGCACTGCCGGGCCCAGCGTCTGCTGATTTTCATTCCTCAATTTCATCAGCGTTGGCTTTCTGCTTTCCCGGACATCTGTTCCTCGGGGCAGAGGGTCTCGGTCAGGAAGGCTGGCGGCTCGGCTCAGCTCGGCAGCCCTTTGCCGCCCCAGAGGAGTGTTCCAGGAGGTGTGGAGGGACAGATTTGCCTGTGTGAGACGGACACGGCCTGCCCAGCTATCCCAGGAGGCCCAGGAGGCCCGGCCAGTCTGCCTCCCGCACAATGTGGTGTCACTTGGCCCGGCTCTGGCCCTGGACTCCTGGTCAAAGACTTGGGTGGCCTCTGCTGTCCCAGCCCCCATCTCTACCTGCCTGAAGTGGGAGCTCAGATGACCCAGCAGCACATATGTTCTGGTTCCCTCGGTGCCTGGCATGGGTGCTGAGTCCGGCTGGCCCAGGAGCTGTGGCAGGAGGTACCAGTGCCCAGGAGACTGGCCGCAACCGTCCCTCTGCCCTCCCCAGCCATGGGGTAGCCCTGGAGAGCTGGCTGCCCCTCGTGGGGCCACCGAAGCTCAGACAGCAGCCACCTGCCTCCCCAGTGGGCTGACCCTGTCCCCGCAGAGGGGGCAGGTGGGCAGGCGGGGCCTGAGCCGGGCAGGACACCTTGCTCTGCATTCCTTCTTTGATCACCCTCCCTCCCTTCCTCCGAGTGTCAATGATTCCGGGACCTCAGCTGTGCCCAGGGCCCGCTCTCCCTGTGCCGTGACTCCTAGAAGGCCTGCGCCACCCTGACAGAGACCCTCCCCGCCGAGGGCCGCCACTGAGGCTGAACCGCCCGGCCTGACCGTGGAGCCGTGTGACCTTAGCCCTGTCCGTCCTGCGGATGTGCCCAGACACTCGCGCTGCGAAGCGGACGTGAGCCCTCCGAGGGTCTGTCCCTCGAGGTCCAGGAGCAAAGGCACAAGCAGCCCCGGGGGGTCCTGTAGTTCTGGGGGAGTGAAAGGCAGTCACTTGTTGCATGTTCTGTGAGACTGATGTCGTCGTGACGCCTGCTGCCACGCCTCCAGGGCTTTGTGGAGAGGGTCACGGCAGGCTGCCTGGTTGGGTAGCTCTAGGGTACGGCACCCACGAGGCCCTGTCTGTGACACTGCCCTCCCTTGGCCCCTTATGGAGGCTGAGAGACTCTCTGGGGAGCAGCCACAGAGCCTGAAACTCACGTCACAATCTATGGCTCCTCAGCATTCCAGAGGAGCTTGGCTTTCCTCTCTCTCTCTGTCTCTCTCTCTCTCATACCAGGGATGGAACCCAGGGTGCTTTACCATACAGCCTCATCCCCACCCCGTTTTTATTTTGAGATGCTTTTACCAAATTGCCCCTTTGAGCAGACAATCCTCCTGCCTCAGCCTCCCCAGTTCCCAGCAGCTGGGGTGGCAGGCGGGCACCACCACGCCCTTTCCCTGAGAGGCTGGGCAGCTTGGCTCCCTCGCTCGGGGGTGCTGCCTGGACATCACTGGGTAGGCTGCACTGGCCTGCCTTGGGCCTTTGCACAGGTGCCGAGCCCCTGCGTGCGGCTTGCTGCCAGCCCGCATCTCCCCATCGGTAAACAAGGGGCCTGTCCCTCGCTTATAAAAAAGGCTACAATAGGCTGATGCCGGGCGCACTTTGCATTTTTTTTTTTTTTTTGCGAAAGTTTACTTCAGAGAGATTCCGAGACGTAGGATTTCTGGGAGCGAGCAGACCCGATGCTTTCTAAAGTGTAACTCACAGATCATAAAACGTAACTTCTGGGCTGGAGGAATAGCACACTGGTTTGAGAGCCTGCCGGGCAAGCCCTGAGCCCTGAATTCGATTCCCCAGCTCCTCATAAACCGGGCGTAATGGTGTACGCCTGTAATTCCAGCACTTGGGAGGCTGAGGCAGGAGGATTGCCGCGAGTTCAAGGCCAGTCTGGGCTAGTGAATTTAGGACCAGCCAGGACTGCACAGTGTAACCCTGTCTCAAAAACAAAACAAAGCAAGCAAACAAACAAAAAACAAAACAAAAGAAAAAAGTTACCTCTGTTAGCTTAATTGGATGTTTCTCAGTAAGTAGACACGGTGGCTGGTTGGTGAGGACACTTCTGCGCCCCTTCTCCGATCCTGTCCCCAGTCCTCGGCCTACGTGCCTGCCAGCTGGCAGACGTGTGGGCGGGTTTCAGTTTGGGGCTGTTATCAATCATGTCTTTGTGGACGTGAACTCATTTTATTATTATTATTATTATGATGATGATGGCACCGGGGATCGATCCCAGAGCGAGACAGGGTCTTGCCAAGTCACTGAGTTGCCCAGGCTGGGCTGGGCCTTGTGACTCTCCTGCCTCAGCCTTGGAGCACCAGGATCACACGTGTGCACCGCCAGGCAGCCTGGCTACAGACGGGATTCCTAATCCTCTTGGAGATAGATTCCTGGAGGGAGAACTGCCGCGTGCCAGAGCCCACGCTTAACGTGTAAGGAAACGGCCAGACAGCTTCCCCCGTCTACACTCCCACCACCGCCAGTGGGGAGCTGGCTCTCTCGGGGCCCTGCGGCGGGCGGGGGGTGGCGGCGTCTCAGCCCTTCTAGAGGGCGTCTGTCTAACTGGCACCTCATTCAGGTCGACGTCCCCTGAGGCCTAAAACTACTGAGCTGCTTCCCACACGCCTATCAGCTACTTCAAAGCCTTATTGTGAATGTCTGTTCAAATCATTTACTTATTTTTAATTTGCCTTATTGTCATTGAGCTGTAGAAGCTCTTTACATGTGCGGGACACAGGGCAGAGGCAGAGGTGGGGCCGCTCCTCACAGAACAGCAAACAGGACGCCGATCCAAGCCAAGCCAAGCCCCTGAAGGAAGGCAGGAAGCGGCATGTATCCTTCCAGGTCCTGCCCAGTGACCCTCCCCTCCTCCAGCCTCAGCGTTCTGCCCCTTCCAGGTTTAAGCCCCCACCACATGCCTGAAATCCAATCCGCCACCTGTAATCGCCCCTCCCGACCAGACCCCAATCTCCCAACAGTTCCACTAACCACCTGTAACTTCCAAAAACATGACTTTTGAGGGACGTCCCAGATCCAAACCACAGTGCCCTTGTATGGAGCACAGGAAGTCTCACCTTCTCTGAGGCAGAGCTGGGTCAAATGGGATATCTTCAGTTTTTTGAGGACTCTCTACACCACTTTCCATAGTGGTTGTACCAGTTTGCAGTCCCACCAGCGATGCAGGACGGTCCCTTTCCCCACAGCCTTGCCAGCGTTTGTTGGTTTCGAGTTCTTAGTACCAGCCATCCTTACTGGCATGGGGTGGAACCTCAGTGTTGTTTTAATTTGCATTTCTCTGGTGGCTCAAGATGTTGAACATTTTTCACGGATTTATTGGCCATTCAGACTCCTTCTTCTGAGAACTGTTTGTTCATTTCAGATTCCCATTTTTTGATTGGGTCCTTTATTTTGAAGGGTCTAATTTCCTTTTCAGTTCTCTGTATGTTCTTGATAATAGCCCTGTGTCTGAGGAGAAGCTTACAAAGACTTTCCCCCATTCCCTGGGTGCTCTCTTCACTCTGTCGATCGTTTCCTTTGCCGTGCAGAAGCTGTTTAATTTCATATGGTCCCGTTTGCTGATTTTTGGTGTTATCTCACGTACTTTGGGTGTTTTATTGAGAAAGTCCTTGCCTACGCCTGTGTCTTCAAGGGTTTTGTCAACTTTTTCTTCCAACAAGTTCAATGTTTGCATTTAAATGTCTAAGTCTTTGATCCATTTTGATTTGATTTTGGTGAATCGAGAAAATTGTGGGCCTGGTTTTGTTCTTCTGCGTGTGGTTAGCCGGTTTTTCCAGCGTCATTTGTTAGATGGGCCACCTTTACTCCACGGTATGTTTTTGGCTTTGTCAGAGATCAGGTAGCTAAAGGTACTTAAGGTCATTTCTGCACACTCAGTTCTACTCCATTGATCCACCTGTCTCTTTTTGTGCCAATACCATGTTTTTTAAAAAAATCATTGTTGTGTAATGTAATTTAGTAATTTAGTACCATGATGCCTTCTGCTTTTCTTTTGTCACCTAGGATTGTTTGGCTATTCTGGGCCTCTTGTGGTTCCATATAAATTTTCGGGTCTTTTTTTTTCTAGTTCTGTAATAAATGCTGCTGGCATCTTGATTTAGATTGCGTTGAATCAGTGTATCAGTTTAGGTAGTACAGTCACTTTGACAATGTTGGTTCTGCTTATCCAGGAACAGGGGATGTCTTTCCATTTTCTAAAATTCTTTCCAATTTCTACTTTTCTGTAGTTCTCAGTGTAGAGGGCCTTCCTTTGTTCCATCAGGTTGATTCCTAGGTATTTAAATTTTTTTTTGAAGTGACTGTGAATGGGATTGTTTTTCTGGTCTCTCTCTCTGTGTTTTTATTGTTGCTCTAGAGGAATGCTGCTGACTTTTGTGTATTGATTTCATATCCTTTAACTTGGCTGAATTTGTTTATTAGGTCTCATTGCCTTCTGGGAGAGTTTTGGGATTCTCTATGTAGAGGATTATGTCATCTGCAAATAAGGATAGTCTGATTTCTTCATTTCCAATGCATATTCTCTTTATTCCAGTCTCTTGCCTGGTAAGATTCCAAGCGCTATATTGAATAGAAGTGTGAGAGTGGATGCTCTTGTCTTGTTACTGATTTGAAGGAAAATGCTTTCAGTTTTTCCCATTTAGAATGATATTGGCAGTAAGATTGTTGTAAACTGCTTTTATTAGCTTGAGGTAGGGTCCTTCTATACCTATTTCACCAGTGTTTTGATCAGAAAGAGGTTTTTTTTTTGTCAAAGGCTTTTTCTGCATCTATTGAGATGATCATGTGACTTTTGTCCTTGCTTTTGTTGATGTGGTGTATTTGATTAATTGTTTTGCATATGGGTTGAACCAGCCTGTGTCCCTGGAATGAAACCAACTTGGTCGTGGTGTAATCTTTTTAATAACTTGTTGCGTTTTGGATGCAAGTATCTCATCAAGGATTTTTGCACCTATATTCATGAAGGAAATTGGCCTGCAGTTTTCTTTCTTTGTTGGGTCTTTATCTGGTTTGGGGGCCAAGAGATTCCTGCTTCCAGGAAGGAGATAGGCTGGGTGGTGTTATCTCTCTTTCTATTTCATGGAAGAGTTTAAGGAGCATTGTCACTCTTCCCTAAAGTTCTGGAAAAATTCTGCTGTGAATCCATTAGGTTCTGGGCTTTCCTTTGCTGGTAGATCTTTTATTACTGCCTCAATTTCATCCCTGTTTATTGCTTTATTCAGAGTTTCTATATTTTCTGGCTCAATTTTGGTGGGTCCTTTATAGTTTGGAGGGTCTAACTTTTTTTCCCCATTCTTTGTATATTCCAGATCATGTAGCCCTCTGTCTGAGGTGAAGCTGGAAAAGATTTTTTTTTTTCCCATTCTAGGGGTGCTCTCTTCACTCTGTTGACTATTTATTTCCATTGCTGTGCAGAAGCCTTCCAGTTTCACATAACCCCACTTGTTATTCTTGGTGCTATCTCATGTGTTTTGGTTGTTTCATTGAGAAGGTTCTTGCCTATGGTTACACTTTCAAGGGCTTTGCCAATTTCTTCTTCCAACCAGTTCAGTGCTTCTGCTCCAACGTCTAAGTCTTGGATCCATCTCCATTTCATTTTGGTGCACAGTGAGAGCTGCCGGTTTCATCCTTCTGCGAGTGCTTAGCCAGTGTCCGCGGCACCGTTAGCTGAATGGGCCGGCTTCACTCCAGCCTGTCTTATCGGCCCCTTTGTCACGGCTCAGATGGCCGAAGGTGCTCGGGTATATGTGGGCGTCCTTGGTTCTTGTCCACGCCTGTACTTGTCTGCTTTGTGCCCCTACCGTGTGGTTTCCGTTGCTGTGGCTGTGTGGTATAATTTGATACCTGGTAGTGTGATGCTTCTTGCTTTTGTTTTGTTGCTTAGAACTGTTTTGGCTATTCTGGGCCTCTTCTGGCTCCATATACATTTGTGAATTGTTTTCCTAGTTCTGTGAATACTGCTGTTGGTACCTTGATTGGGATTGCCTCGAATCTGCATATCAGTGTAGGCAAATAGCCATTTTGACCACATTGATTCTGCCCATCGAGGACGGCATGCCTTTCACTATCTAAAATTCTCCTCCATTTCTTTTTTCAAAGTTGTCTTAGTTCCATTTTTGTCGCTGTGACTCAATACTTGACATACCCAAATTAGGGAGAAAAGGTTTATTTTAAGCTCATAGTTTCAGAGGGTCTTGTTCCATCCGTGGGCGGCTGGAAGCATGTGGCAGAGGTGGAGGTGGGGCAGCTCCTCACAGCTTTGCAAACAGGAAGCTGAGCCAAGTCAAGCCCTTGAAGGAAGACAGGAAGTGGCACGTATCCTTCCAGGACCTGTCCCAACGATCTGCCCCTGCCGGGTCCGGCCTCAGTATTCTGCCTCTTCCAGGTTTAAGCCTTCACCACACGCCTGAAATCCAATCCACATACCTACAGTCTACAATCTGCCACATTCCTGTCGTCCACCATACACCTATATCTGCTCCTCTAGACCAGGCCCCCATCTCCCATGTTTCCACAGATAATCCACAGCACCTCAGGGCACGAGGCTTTTGGGTACATTCCTAATCCGAGCCACAAGAGCACTATAGTTTTCAGTACATACGTCCTTCATTTCTTTAGTTGGGTTTATTCCTAAGTGTTTAATTTTCTTTGAGTCCACCGTGAATGGGATTATTTTTTGGTATCTTTCTCTGTGTTTTCATTGTTGTCATAGAAGCATGGTATTGATTTTACATCCTCCAACTTGGCTGAATTTGCTTATTAGGTCCAAGAGACTTCTGGTGGAGTTTTGGGGTCCTCAACGGAAAGGGTCGTGCCAACCACAAATAATCCTTTTCTGTGTGTACTCCCTTTATTCCAGGCTCTTGCCTGATTGCTCCGGCCCAGGTTTCGAGCACTATGTTGAGTAGTATATGGCTTGTTCCCGATTTGAAGGGAAAGGCTTTCAGGTTTTCCCATTTAGAAGGATATTGGCAGTAAGATTGTCATAAACTGCTTTTATCAGCTTGAGGCAACAACCTTTTATGCCCATTCGCGTCAGAATTTCGATCAGGAAGGGGTGTTGTATTTTGTCAAAGGCTCTTTCTGTATTTATTGACATGATTCTGTGGTTTTTGTCCTTGCTTTTATTAATGTGATGTGTTACACCGATTGATTTATGTATGTTGAACCTGCCTTGCATCCCTGGGATGAGGCCAACTTGGTCACGGTGTACGATCTTTTTAATAATTTGTTGCATTCTGTGTGCAAGTGTATTGTTGAGGAGTTTTGCACCTATATTCGTGAAGGAAATTGGCCTGTAGTTTTCTTTCTTTGTTGGGTCTTTATCTGGTTTGGGGATCAAGATGATACCTGCTTCCAGGAAGGAGTTGGGCAGTGTTGCCATCTTTCTAGTTCGTGCAAGAGTTTAGGGAGCATTGGCACTAACTCTTCCCTAAAGTTCTGGTAAAATTCTATCATGAATTCATCAGGTCTTGGGCTTTTCTTTTCTCATAGATCTTTTATTACTGCCTCAATTCCTTCTCTGGTTATTGCTCTATTTGTTTTTTTTAAATAATATCTTCTTGGCTCAATTTTTGTATATCATATGTGTCAAGAAATACATCCATTTCTTATGAGTTCTTGAATTTGTCAGAATATAGATTTTCAAAATAATTTTTTATAATTCTCTGGATTTCTACAGTATCTCTTGTGATTTTACCTTTTTCATTTCTAACTGCATTGACGTGAATTATTTCTTTCTTTCTTTTGGTGAGTTTGGCTAGGAGTTTCCCGATCTTAATTATCCTTGTGGAGAACCAACTCTTTGGCTCACTGATCTTTTGTTTTTGTGTTTGGTTTCAATTTCACCGATCTCCATTCTGATTCTTACGATTTCCTTCTTTCTACTGCTGTTGGATTTGACTTGTTCTTGTGTCTCTAGGATTTTGAGCTTCATCATTAGATTGTTCATTTGTGATTGCTCTGTCTTTTTTTCATAGCTACATTCATAGCTATAAATTTTTCTCTTAATAGTGCTTTCATTTTGTCCCATAGATTCTGGTGTAAGGTGCTTCCGTTGTCATTTGACTTTAGGAAGTGCTTGATTTCTCTCTTGGTTTCTTCTGCAATCCATTGCTTGTTCAATAATGTATTACCTAATCTCCATATTTTCTATAGCTTCTGTAGTTTATTTTGCTATTGATTTCTAGTTTCGTCCCACCGTGATCTGAAGGTGTTTGGGGAATGACTTCAATTCTTACATAGTTATTTAAGCATGCCTTATGTCCAGGGATGTGGTCTATTTTGGAAAAAGTCCCACGTGCTGCTAAGAAAAGGTATAATCACTTGACATTGAATAAAACACTCTATAGATACCTGTTGAGTCCATCTGTTCCACGGCGTGATTTGGCTTTGATGTTTCTTTATGGATTTTTTTTGGGTCTGGATGACCTGTCTAGTTGTGAGAGGGGGACCCTGAAGTCCCCTCATGTGATTGCACTGGGGCCTTTCGGACAATTCACGTCTAGCACTTTCTGTTGTATGTTGTATGTTGTATGGGTGCATCTCCATTTGGTGCATTTATGCTTGTAATTGTGAGTGCTTCCTGTTGGATTATTTCTTTTACCGGTACATAGCGTCCATCTTTGTCTCTTCTGATCTGTTTTAGTTTGATGTCTGCAGTGTTTGAGAACAGTATAGCTACTCCTTCTTGTTTCCGGGCTCCAGTAACATGGAGGAGTAGTTTATATCCCTTTACCTTCAGTCTGTGTGTTTCTTTGTGGGTGAAGTGTGCCTCTTGCAGACTGCAAATGGTTGGTTTTTAATTTTTTAAAAAATCTACTCTGCCAGTCAGGGTCTTTTGATTGATGAGTCCAGGCCTTTAATATTATGAGTAATTATTGTAAGATGTGTATTCTGCCATTGTCCTGGTTGTCTAGTGTTGGTTCTATGTTGTTTTCTTTTTGTTACACCTTCCCTTTCCTCAATGCTGGGCCAGGTGCTATAAGTTTCTTCAATGTTTCTTGGTCATAAACATTTTTTTACTTCTTCAATTTTCTGGGATAATTTTGCCGGTACATCAACCTAGGTTGACATTTGCTTTCTTTTATAGTTGAAAGATTTTACTCCAAGCTCTCCTGGCCTTTAAGGTTTACATCAAGAAATCTGCAGTCATTTGAATGGGTTTGCCTGGGTAGAATAATGTGTGTTTTTCTCTTGCTATACTTGCTATCTTGCTATCCCCTCTTTGTGTTGAATTTCTGAGGTTTTGGTCATGATGTGCTGCAGTGAGTTTCTTTACTGGCCAAGGTCGTTTGGTGTTCTACAAGCTTCTTGTACCTGAATATGACTTTCTTTCCTAGATCCGGGACAGTTCTTCCATGATTTCAGTGAATACATTTTTCATACCTTTGGTGCTGTCTTCTGCTCTTTCTCCCACACCCATAATCCTGAGATTGGGTCTCCTTGAATCACCCATCCGCTTTTGTGTCCAGTTACTGTGCTCATTTCTAAGTTTGGCATTGCGCCTAATTATAGCATTTATTTCCTCAGCGTCGTCTCCAAGGTCTGAAATTCTGCCCTCGCCATCTATGAGTCGTCTTCCCCTGCTGTCACATGTATTTTTTTATATCCTGAATTTCCTCTGGATTTCTTTTCAGATTTTCAGCTTCTCTGTCAAAGTGCATTCCATATCCTGCATTCCCTTATTTACCTCAGTCAGCTTTTTATCTGTGTCTTCTATACGCCCGGTGAGCTTTGCGGTCACTAGGACCATTACTTGTTTATTAAATTCCTCTTTAAGCCTGCTGATCGTTCCTCGCTTTTCTCTAAGAATGTTTTGTGTGAACTGAATATTTGCAGAAACCAACTGGTGTATTTGCCTTCTGACTTCCTTTCCTATGAATTCCACCGTTTCAATGCCCGTGATTAGCTTCTGGGGTCTCAGGTGTTTCTGTGGGTGTCCTGTGGGCGTGTCTTCCAGGATTCTATTGCTAAGGGACTTCACTTCAGTGGCCTAGCTGAGAGGTTTCTTTGAATGTGATGAGGGCCTGTGTGTGGAGTTCTGTGTTGGGAGGAGGCAGTGGGGGGACCCAACAGTCTGTTGGCCTGGAAGGCGTCTTGTTCACGCCTCACTCCCTCAGCAGAGCTCTCCCATCTGTCCTGGTTCCCCCCATCCCCAGCGCCATTGTGGGGTTCTCTGCCCTCTGAGGTGCTCCCACTACCACCTGAGACATTCAGAAGGTTGGTGACCTTTCTCTTCCATCTGCAGCTATCTCTCGTGACAGTTTCTTCCTAGGCATCATTTAAGGGTGTCCCCAAAATCCCTGCTGTGGCCCATCCGTGATTTCTTTTACTCCAAATGGTTCAGACTTGTGCCACTTTTTGCAATGGCTCTTGCCTGTGTCACTGTTATGGTGGTTGCTGAGGGATGCTTCTTTGAAGCTCACCGAAGGTCCAGGAGGCCTTTTCCGGGGGAAGATCATAGTGCATTTGCGGTTTGCAGGCTAGTTTCTGGATGCTGGGGCTGCCTGCTGATGCTAATACCTGCGTCTCCCGGATCTGTGTTTGCTCAGTCTGAGGCTCCCAGCTTGCCTCAGTCCGAGGATGCCCACTCATGACCCCTACAGTTGGCCTGCAGCAGCTTCCTGGGCTGATGTTTTCAACCTTCTGGAGCCTCCTTTCAGTTCCTGGGGTTCTCTTTCTTCTCTTAGCTAAGTTGAACAGGTAGTTTTTTTAAAAAAAACTATGTCTCTCTTTTTTTTTTTTGGAATGAGCCTGTGGAGATACTATTGAGTTGTCCTGTGACTAGGCCACCGTCTTGTCCAGACGTCTTGACTTCTAAATTTTATTTTGGAGATAGCATCTCACTAAGTTGTCCAAGCTGGATTTGAATTTGCAATCCTCCTGCCTCGGTCTCCTAGGTAGCTGGTCTTATGTTATCTTTAGAATTTTTAAAATTATCATTTTATAATTATTGCACATTAAATAAGACGATCCACTGAAATTTAGCTAGAGATTCCTCATCGGATACAGGATCCGCCCGTGTCTTCTCTCAGTCTGGCTTGAGCTTCCATTTTCTTAATGACTCTCTTGAACACAAACCATTGTTAATTTCAATGGAGTCCAATTTATCATTTTTTCACAGTATGATTTGTGCTTTTGGTGTTGTTTCTTAAAAATTTCTGTCCTCTCCAATGCTTTTTCTCATAGACTTCACAGATTCAGCTCCTACATTTAGGGTCATGGTTCATTTTGAGCTAATGTTTGTACACAGCGTGAAGTAAGGGTTAACGTTCATTCTTTTCCCCCCTTTCTTTCCTTCTTTGTTTTTTCTTGCAAGAGGTTATTGAATGCGTCCAGTGTCCTTTGCTGAAAGCAGTATGTCTTCATTCCTTTTTTGTAGCTTTAGGAAAGGACTGCTTTCGTTTCAGAAGGTCTCAATCCACTCATGGGTGTCTGGCAGTGGTAGAAGGGTGTATTAGTTAGGGTTCCACAAGAGGCAGAATTGACAGAAATTATAAGAAAAAGGGATTTATTTGGAGGGCTTACAGGTCCAAGGACAGAGGACAGTCCAAGATGGCGGCCTGCACATGGGAGAGACGGGGAGTCTTATGGCTGCTCAGCCATCAGGTAGAACACCTGTCCGGGACCTCGGGACAGCCTGTCTGAGTCTGCTGTGGATCTTGGTTGTTCAAAGAACAATGGTGAAGACTGGAGACTGGAGCGAATCTGTGATGAAGATCTGTGATGTGTAGCAAGTAGACGTGTAGCAAGGTGACGTCCATAGACAACCACGAAGGGCAGAACTTCCCAAGGAAAAGCTGTAGCCGCCTTCTTCCTTCTTTTTATATAGTTCAAGCTTCCGGTTGGGCCGCCCACATCCAGGGCGGGTGTTCTTCCTGCATTTGCTGGCCTATTCACACACACACACCCCCCTATAAGCTCTACCCTGGGTCTGGTTCCTAATCTCTTCAAGTTGACATAATCCTTTTAACAGTCACAAGGGTCTGGGGTAGAATAGGGGTTCATGGCAGTGCCAGAGGAAGGGTCAAGGTCGGGGTGGGGGAGCTGGGGCAAGAGCACCTCCCTCTCCAGGCTACACTTTCTGCAATTTGCCACACCCCCAGCGATCCTCATACCCTCGGCAAATCCACTACACCCTTGGGGACCCCACCACACCATCAGTAATCCACCCCTCCTGACCAAGCCCTACCTCTTAACAGCATGGGGAAAAAATGGGTCAATGCACATGACGAAATCACCTTCCAGACAGGAGGCTTTGGGGGACATTTCAGATCCAAAGCATCACCACACACTACCTCCCTTGGAATAATCCCGGCAACTTGGCAAAAACAGCTGATGAGGGGCTGGGGGTGGAGCAGCTGCCCAGCCTGTGGGTGGCCCTGGATTTAACCCCAGCTGCACAATGGCCATGGGACACCGGTGGCTTCCCCGGTGCCGTGTGGGGCGGAAGGGCTCGTATTCTTCCTTCTGTAGCTCCACCCTTCTGTCCGCTGTTAACTAACGCAGGACAGGCAGTTTCCTGCTTTCATGGCTACTGATCTCCTGTTTACTGCATCTATTGTTTTCCTTGTCCTTTCTTTAATTTATTCATTTATTTTTTCGAGACAGACTCTCCCCCTGTAGTCCAGGCTGGTTCTGAATTCACCACATAGCCCCAGCTGGCCTCGAACTCACAGCCTTCCTGCTACCTCAGCCTCCCAAGTGCTGGGATTACAGCTGTGGAGGTGTGGCCACAGGCCCAGTTCTGTTCTTTTTCCTACACTTTCCATCATTTTATTGATATGTATATATGCAATACATAATGCTTACATTGATCTTGAGTATTTTGTGCACATATACATACCGTGGCAAAATTACAAATCCTTCCCCTCTCCCTTTTTCCTTCCCACCGCTCCCCTCCCCACTAGTTCCCATTATCCCCCTCAATTAGTTCTATGAAATGATTGTGATCGGGGTTTCTCATACGACAGAAACCATTCAATGTTGAACCTTCTGCCCCTGACTCACTGCACTGAGCACGATGGTCTCAGGTTGCCTCCATTTATCCACAAGTGCCTCAAAACTGTCTTTCTAGACGGGTAGTACTCCCCTGTGTACAAATACCAGGCCCAGCTCTTGTCTACTATAAACTCTTCTTGCCTGGGGATCTGGCCCTGGCCTGGGAGGGTTGCGTTAGACTCCGTGCGCGAGGCATCTGTGAGGTATGATCAATAAATACGGTGAGTATTTAAACTAAAATGACTACAGTAAAAGCCACAGCACCCTCCCACCTCGCTCTGAGCACACTGATCCGCCATTGTGGCCGCTGTCGGAGCTGCTCTGGGGTCTTCTGTCTTGAGTGTTGCTAGTTGTACCGCCATCCCAGCTGTGCGTCCTGGGTTGATCCAAAGCATTGACCTCTCATGGTCATGTCGACTTTGGAGACGGGCTGACGGTCGCGCAGCACCAGATCTAGTGCCTAAGGTGGACGAGGACACACTGTCATGTCTTTATGAGCCTGTGTCCCCATTGGCTGGCGCTTGGCAGCGGCAGTCACTGTCTTCTTTACCACACTTCATAAAGACGCTCAGGAAAGAGGCTTCCAGAACCGCTGCAGAAAGAGCAGGAATGATGGGATGGGTGGAATTGTGGTTTGTACCTGAATATGCCCCCCAAAAGTCTCATGCATTTTAATGTTATAGGTGGTCTATGGAACCACGTGTTGTTGGGAGATTGGGGCCTAGTCTGGAGGGGTGGATTACAGGCATGTAAGGTGGGTTACAGGCATGTAGTGGGGGCTGACCACACCTTCCACACCTGGATCCAGGAGGGGCTGATCCCTGGGCTGAGACCTGGAAGGATCTATAAGCTGCTTCCTGCCTTCCTTGGAGGACAAGTCTCAACTTGTCCTGACTCGGCATCCTGTGTGTGATGTCATGAGAAGCTGCCTCCACCTCTGTCTCTGCCATGTACTTCCATTGCTGCTGGCCACCCCTGAATGGACTGTGACCTTCTGAAACTGTGAGCTAAAATAAACCTTTCCTCCCCTAAATTTGTGAATGTCAGGTATTGAGTCACAGCAACGAAAAAGTAACTAAGATAGGTGGGTTCAAAGTGTGTGTGTGTGTGTGTGTGGATTTTGAGGGGGATCTGGGCTGTGTGTCTTACTGTAATAAATTCTTAAAATTTAGACATTCACTGTAGTTTTTGATCCCCCCTGTAGACTGTCCTTTGAGAGTGTTTCTGCCCCTCACCCCTTTCCACCCTGTTTGTTGGGCCTGTGTGGACTTGGGTGGTCCTCTCCGCCAGGATGGCAGCTGTGCTGAGGCCAGGTCACTAAGGACCCCTTAGCTCAGCACCAGGCTGGGAACTCAGGCCCCCTGACACAGCTTCATTTCTTAGGGGATTTACAGGGCCCCTGACACTTTGATGGCCCCGGGAGACACCTGGAACTGCAGCGGTACTGCCTGGGGACCTGGTTTTGCTCACAGCACAGGGAGATGGGAGATTTTCACAAAGCCGTAAGGTGGACATACCCAAGACAACCACATTCTCACTTTAATTAAATTCAAATCCAAACATTTGAGTCCTTTCTCCCTGCCTTGAGTGGAAGGAAAGAGCCCATTCCCATCATTCCTTTGGGCGTCCTGCCCACGTCCCCTCCCACAGTCAAACTGGAGCCACACACGTAAGCCAGCAGCTGGGTCAGTATGCAAAGGGACCGCCATGGACAAATAGACCAGGAGAAGTTGTGGCCCTGAGGCCGGTGACGGAGTGTTCCGTCATGGTGTGTGTGTGTGTGTGTGTGTGTGTGTGTGTGTGTGTGTGTGTGTTACTGGCGACTCAAGCCCAGGACCTTCACACTGAGCTACATCCCCAGCCCTTTTAAGTGACAGGATCTTGCTAAGTCGCTAAGTTGCCCAGGCTAGCCTCAAACTTGTGATCTTCCCGCCTCAGCCTCCCAGACAGCTGGGACGACTTTCTACACCGCCGGGCCTGGCATTCCTGGCATTGGAAGGAATGTTACTCACCAGGAAGTGGGGACAAGGACCTCATGTCTGGGTTTTCTAGAACCCACAAACACACACACTACCCCTAAATCATACCCTCCCGTGTGCAGTTCAGTGACCTACAAACACAAGCATGCCACAGGCTGGGATTCCGGCCACCCATGTGCCCAGCTCCTCCCCTGCCCCAGGCCCGCAGTTCGAATCCCCAGAGAGCCGAGCAGGTGGGGGCAGGTGCGGTAGGAGAAGGGCCTGTCTCAGGTAGAAATGCAAGCCCACTTGGTCACGTCTCCATGTCTTTCAATGTTTCCAAAAATGTCAGTAAGCTGGATTGTCAAAAATAACTCTCCCAAGCCAGGCCAGGTATCTTCGGCCTCTCAGCTCTGTGACAGGCCGAGGCAGGCGCGTTGCAAGTTTCCACCCAGCCGGGGCAACTGAGGAGTTCCTTGAGACTCTGTCTGAAAATCAAAAATAAAAATGGGCTGGAGGGGAAGGTCCTGGGTTCCGTCCCCAGTGCCACAAACAGAACAAAACCTCTGTATACTGCAACAAGATAAAAAAAATAATTTTAGAAGGCTCTGTGGGCAAGGTGTCTAACAGGGACAGACGTGTGGCGTGATGACAGTGAGGTCCAGTTGGTAATAGTTCATAGGGCATCAGAACTGCAGGGCCCAGGGCACAGGACTGAGAGGAGGGCACGAGGCAGCCGGGGTCGGAGCGGGGAAGCAGCCCCTGGGTCTCCGCCCCGGGAACCCTGTGCGAGACAGCTGATCCAGTCTCTGCATCAAGAGATCAGTGGCATATTATCCATAATCCCGTCGCTGATGGAGCACATGACGCTCGAGCGCTCGGGGGCGGCTCAGGAGCTCGTCGGGACCATGCAGCCCTTCCCGGCCCTAGCAGGGGAGCTGGGGGCCTGTGCGCGGCCCTCGGGGATAGGCGTGGAGGACAGGAATGGGTCTGCGGCCGGGCTATCAGCAGGGCCACCGGGCGGGCATGGGGCACCGCCCCAGGGGAGGCGGCTGGGACCCAGCCGGGAGACTTGTAAGAAGGCCCATCTGGTCGCTGAGGACCCCGATGACTCTGATGGCCTTGTGCGTGGCCCAGGAATCGCCTGCGACTCATCTCGGGGAGGCTGGACTCCTCCGGATGGCCAGCAGGCCGGCCTTCCCAGACTTCTCAAAAGTGAGGTTAGCTGGGCCAGGCCGGCTGGCCTGTTATCCTAACACCCTGGGAGGCAGAGGCAGGAGGATTATTGCAAGTTTGAGCCCAGTTTGGGCAACTTAGCAACTTGGTGAGATCCTGCCTTGAAATAAATAAATAAAATAATAATAATAATAAAAGGCTGGGGACGCAGTTTGTGCGAAGGTCCTGGACTTGGTTCCTAGAACCCAAAACAAAACAAACAAAACCCAGAAATTAGTAAGTGTGGGTGAAGCTAGGGAGGAATAGGGCGCCCTGGGCGCCGCGGGTGGGAGGGGGGATGGCGCCGCGGCTGAGGGCAGCACGGCGGGTCCCCAGAGCGACAACGAAGTGACCTTGTGACGCGGCAATCCCATCTGTGTGCGGGCTGCAAAGGGCTGCGGGCAGTGACTCCGGGAGACACTGGCACACTCGTGTTCACGGAAGCGTCACTCAAAGAGCCGCCCACGGGTGGGACTCCAGGTGTCCGTCAACAGGTGAATCGACACGATGCCAAGCTGCTGCCCAGGCTGGCGGGACCTTGGCATCCTCCTGCCTCAGCCTCCCAGGGCGGTGCGTCACAGGCCTGGCGGAGAGACTGACACGTGCAGCAATGTGGCCGAGCCTTGAGGACGCGATGCCAAGGGAAAAGCGGCCCCACAGACAAACCTGAGTCCCAGGCGGGGGCGGGGGGCGGCGTTCGGGGGTCGAGGCCGGATTGCGGGGCGCAGAGAGCTCCGGAGGTCAGGAGAGAACGTTTTCCATTCACCCCAATTGCAACTGAGCACAGACAAAGCGGGCGACGCCGCTCGGGCCTCGCGGCGCTTCGGTAAGCGCGGTAAGCGCGTGCGCGCAGCTCCTGTTCCCCATCTGGCTCGCGGCCTCCACCCGCTTAGGCTGGGTTCCTCGCCCCCTCCCCGGCGTGCGCCCCGTCTTTATCCTGGACAGCCGGGCCCGTGGGTTGGCCAGGATGGCCCCAGTCGGCCTCTGGGCTGTGACGACATGCCCAGAATGATGACGTAAAAGGAAGAAAGGCTTCCTGTGGGTCGCCCTGCTGCTCCGGGCCAGTCTTAGCGACCCGCTGGCAGCGCGTGGGGCGTGGGGCGGAGCCAACGTGGAGGGGCGGGGCCAGGATTCTAATTCTGACAGCCCCGCCGGGGACACGCCCCCAGGCCGCTCCCCGTGACGTCACCCGAACCCCTGCAGCTCCCACCCCCTGCGGGGGCACCGGAGCTGGGACCCGGGCTCCGCGGGGCGCTGTGGCAGGGTGGCCGGATGTCTAGGCGGCAGCAGGGCAACGGGATCGCCATGCCAGCAGCGCGGCGGGCGCCGGGGGCGGCACGGCGCGATCGGGGCCCCACGGAGGGCCGCACGGCGCGATCGGGGCCCCACGGAGGGCCGCACCCGGCTGTTCCCGCTTCACTGAGAACTTAGCCCCGCCGCGGGGCTGGGGCCTTGAATCTGAGGCGGAGCCACACACGCAGCCCGTTGAACAACCCCTTTATTTAGAGCCACAGTTTTGCGACCGGGCTGGGCCGGAACTCGTGACCTTCCCGCCTCCGGCCCCCAGCGCCGGGCCTCGGGCGGGACGCGCTGGCCGGCGGGGCGCACGGCTGTGGCCTCCCCGCGCCCCTCTCCGCCTGCTGACCCTGCCCACCTGCAGGTGCGTCTTACGTGGTGTCAGGACGTCCCTGCTCCCCACGCCCTCCGCAAGCACGTGAGCTCGGGAGTGAGCGGGTGGTTCCAGCCGGGCCGCCAGGTGGCAGTGGGCGCCCGGGTTTGGAAGCTGGAGGTTCTGTCCCGCCCAGCGTGGGACCCGCAGAGGCCGCGGTGCCGCCCAGAGGTGGGGGGGGGGCGGGGGCGCTGCCGCTGAGCAGGGTGGGAGCCCGGGGCTGAGCGGCTGGGGTGTCCCCAGCTGCTGTCACGTCAACGGCAGCAGGTGTTAGGCACCAGGTTTTTTTTTTTTTTTTAGCAACTTAAACATTTAATTTTAAAAAAGTTAATGTGTTTACAAGTTGTGATCACAAAATATGGCAAACGTTTGAATGAGAAAACGTTTGTTGCTGTTAAAGACACGTGGGCGTGCGCCCCTCTCAGGGTGCCCCCGCTTGGGGCACCCAAAAGCAGCTCTGGGGGTTCCTGGGCGTCCTCAGTTGCGGGGTTGTGGCTGCCCCCGCGTCAGGAATGGACTCAGAACGTGCACCTGTCCTGGTCATGCTGACTTTGGGGCCGAGCCAGCAGCCACGCGGTGCCAGATCCGGTGACCCAGATGGATGACTTCGCAGTGCCAGGTCCTTGTGACCCGCCTTTCCGTTGGGTGGCGCTCAGCAGCCAGCAGCACCGTGGTTTTCTTCGGACCTTGTCAAGACACGCAGAGAGGGGTCTCCAGAACCGCTTCAGACGGTGGTGGCGGCCGGGTGACGGGATGCGCCGGGAGGAGGTGGGGGGATTCACGGCCCGTGTCTCTTATCGTGTTACGTATTTAAAGCCGAGACAGCCCCCACACGCCGAGACCGCCCCTTGTCCGTGCCCGGCGGGCTGGGTAGCTCTCCCTTGGCACGTCGCTGCTCGGTTCCGAGAACGGGGCACTCGGTCGCTTTATTATTTTTCCTCCGGTCGTTTGAGATGAAGAACTTCGTCATCTGCTCCTGTGTTTCTAGTAATTACCCTCGGGTTCTTGTGCCATGCCTACAATCAGTATTTCTACTCGCTGCTGGGTGAGGCCAGACTTCCGGCAGGACTGAGTCCCCCCTTTCCCACCGGCCTCCGGTCCCCCTTTCCTTTGGAAAGTTTTATCTTTGACGGACGCGTGGTCCTTGCGTGTAGCTCCGTGGTACCGTGGACGCTCCGACGCCTGCTCGCACCGTGAGCGTCCAGCAGCGCTCAGAATGACCCAGCCAGGTCCCCTTGGTGCCCGTCAGTGGCTTGATCTCGTTGTTTGCCTTTCTTCCCTCACTGTGGTTGTTCAGTTGCTGTCTGCTTTCTTAAATTCATTACCTTTTGATTGTTTTATTGGAGTCAATCCTTAAATAATTTTTCCACAAAAGATTTATGAGCTGGGCCCTGTGGGGGCATTCCTATAGTCCTAGCACTCTGGGAGGCTGAGGCAGGAGGATCACAAGCTTAACCTCAGACTGGGCAATTTAGTAACTTAGCAAGACCTTGTCTTAAAAAAAAAAAAAAAGGGCTGGGGGGTGTAGCTGAGTGTGAAAGCCCGGGGTACCATCCATTGTACAAGGAACAGCACCCCCCAAACCAAAGTAAACTAAACAAACAAAAAATCCCCAAACTGAAAAATAATGGGTGGTGAACTCTGAGCTGTCCTATGCCTGAGGTGGTCTTATTTTGATCTCTCATTTAAATATTGGTATATTAGCTTTTGGCCTTGTATCAAAGGTGAGGTTCAAAATAGGTTTTATCTGCAGACTTGCTCACGGCGATCTTCCCGCCTCAGCCTCCGAGTGCTGGGATTACAGTCGTGTTGTCTTCGGACGTTGCAGGCTTTGCTACCGTGTCGTCTGGCCTCATGTGGCCAGCGAGGCTGGACCCAGGCGGGGTCTCTCTGCCCTTTCTTCCTTTTCTTCCTGCTTCAGAATCTTTCAGAACTTTCCTTTCATCGTTAATGTTTTTGAAATTTTCCACACGTGCTGCTGTGGTTTGGATGAGGGGCCCTCCGAGTCCACACGTCAAGGCCTGGACCTGCGGGTGGCGCTGTTCAATGGTGCTGTCTGTGGCTCTTTAAGGGGTGGGGCCTAGAAGGGGCGGGGCCAACAGGGTCCTTAGGTCACTGGGGGTGTGGTCTCAAGTCTCTATACCTCAAGCTGGCCCCTGCCATCTGCTGCCCTTGGCAGAGGTCAGACCATTCAGCTTTCTGCTGTGCAATGGGGACTCATAACCTCCAAATCCGTGAGCAGCGTAAACCGCTCTTGACTTTAGAAGCATTCTGTCTGGGGCTTTTTATTACGGTGATGTCTTAGTTACTGCTTCATCCAACATCTGCCATTTAAGTTTCCGAAAGTGACAGTTCCATTCACGGGTGGGCAGTGGCCAAAGCCCATGGTGGAGGCCGAGGTGCAGGCTGCTCCCCTCAGCATTGCAAAACAGGAAGCCCGGTCCCCAGGAACATTCCAGGTCCTGTCCCAGGGATCCGCCCCGTCCGGGTCCAGCCTCAGCACTCGGCCCCTTCCAGGTTTAGCCCCTAGTCCACCACACACCTGTAACCTGCAGACCAGGCCTGCGTCTCCCAACAGCACATGGCTCCATGCATGATCCATACATCCGAATCCATGAGACTTTGGGGACATTCCAGATCCAAACCCAGTAAGGAACGTGATGCCCACGGATGCAGGTGCTGCGTGTCTGTGATCAGCTGCTCTGACCTCAGCACACACACCTGTGTCTTCAGTTAGGTGGGATGATGATCTGTCTTACCTTATTTTCCGTCCTCCAGCTTCTCAATGCTCTACACGGGAAACTCGTGTCACATGGCTTCCTGGCTGCCTGGGCTACGGGGCAGCCATTTCTTTTCAGATGCATGAATCTCTCAGTTCACGTCACCTGTGGAGTGTTAGTCTCTAACGGATCCTTTAAAAGAAATTCCGCAGCCTCCACCACCTGCCGCAAGTTCGCCAGGCAACGACATCCTTCTCTCAGAATTACACCCAGGGCCCAATCCTCCTGCGTCCAGGGGTTCTGCAGCCTTGGGTTCAACCAGCTGTAAACGGAAGTAGCTGGGAAAAGTTGCAGCAAGCTGGACGTGCGCATTCCCTTGTCATTCTCCTCTAAATGATCACGTGACGGCCACAGGGTGACGTGGGTTCGGTACTGGAGTCACTAAGAGATGATTTAACGCGTGTGGGAGAGCCGGGTGTGGTGGTGCCCGCAGGAGGATTACTGGGAGTCCGAGGCCAGCCTGGGCTACATAAAGTTCAGGACCAGACTGGAATATGGAGCAAGATCTTGTCTCAAAAACAAAGTTACGTGGGCAGTCGTGTGAAGGTTCTGTGCCAACACCATGCCATTTTATAGCAGTGCCCAGTGCGTCTGCAGATGGTGGCACCTGCAGGGCTCCCGAAGCCATCTCGTAGGGGTACAGAGGGAGGCCCTATCACCCAGCATTCCAAATTCCCCGGGAACAGTGCACCCACGGCTGACCTTAGCCTCGGTCACCTGCATCAGGACGTGTAGGAAGAGGGCTAAATTAGAAGTCGTGCTACTTTTAAAAAACATTTCTTCAAGGATAAAGTTACCAGTCTTGAGACTCAGTTCGAATTAAAGCAAGTGGAGCCTCACTCCAGCCCCTAGGAGCCGACACAGCCCGCCAGGCTTTCGCTAACTGCGCCTGAGCTGTGCCGCTGCTGGCTGGCTTGTCACCCAGCTGTTGGGGAGCCTAAATTTAGACCGCTCCTTGCTCCAAAACTGGGACAATTCCATTTTTGTGCATAAAGGGATGACACAGAAGTCTGTTCAGCGGCGGCTTTTCATTCATACAACACTTTAGTTTAGCCAAGGAAATAAAGATGTTAATTGCGGTGTTATTGATAGCCCTACGAGTTGGGAACGACCCAAGTGGCCAGGAGGAGGGAAGACAGTGAGCCGTGGTACAGTCCACCACAGAATATTACACAGCCATTAAAAAGGGCGGTGATCAAGACCCACAGGGAAGATGGGAAAACTTATATGAGGCCAGTAAACAGCAGGATGTAAAATTACGTGCATATTGTTGTTGAGTCATGCATGTGTAAGATACGCTCGAAGTCAAGAAAATATAGAAGTCACTTGTGGTAATGGATCAGGATGCTCTACATGGTGAGGTTTGTTTGCCTTTTAGAGCCAAACTTTTGTGATATGAAGTTGTTTTCAAAGTATGGTCTAGGGAAATATTTAGTAGAGATGGGGTGAGGGGTGGTGAGCTTGGTGGGTAGAGATGGAAGTCTTGGGCTCTGCCCTGGACTCAGAGTACCCCAGTCTGCTGTGGCTTCAGTGTGGGATCTGTCCCCACGCCTGACGTTTTTTGCTGTGCATTTTGTGATACTGAGCTACATTGCCAATCCATTTTTAGGTTTTTTTTTTTTTGAGACAGGGTCTCACTCTGTAGTCCAGGCTGGTCCTGAACTCACTAGGTAGCCTGAGCTGACCTTGAACACATGGCAATCCTCCTGCCTCAGCTTCCTAAGTGCTGGGATTGTGGGTGTGTGGAGCCTCACACACCCAGGTTTTTGGCTCACCTCACCCAGATTTTTGATTTTGAGAGAGGCGGGGCTTGAACTTTTGATGTTCCTGTCTCAGCCTCCAGGAATGCCAGGTCACAGGTGTGTGCCACCATGTCTGGCTCATTATTGTGTTTTCAGAAGGAGAGAGAGAGAGAGAGAGAGAGAGAGAGAGAGAGAGAGAGAGAGAGAGAGATTGCAGGAACCGGAGGTCGTTGGGAAGTTGATGAGGATGATGAGGGTGGCAGAGATGGGAGGCGGGGACCAGATCTCAGGGAAGCTTTGTAAAAAAACGAAGTAAAAACGCAGCCCAGGCTCCACCCGCACGGGCTCCCCCGGGCCTGGCAGAACTCAGATAGCTGCCAGGGAATGCAGCCTCCCTACCCCGGCAGGGCCCCTGTCCCTCCTCAGTCACGGCCTGGGCCCGGGCTGTCCGCCGGCGGGACCTGGTCAGTTCAGTCTGCGCGCGTGGCCTGCCTCTGTGACCACGCCCATCGAGGGTGGCTGTGATCAGTCACATCTAGGAACCTGAGGTCCTTTCTGGGTCTGCTCTGAGTCTGCTGTGGTGGCTTTAAACATTCCCTGAGTAGATTTTAATAAAATTCCCAGCATCAATTTATATTTTATGATACCTTTTTGTTTTACATGTTAAACAGCATTGGTTTTGTGTAATACCTGATTAATACCTGATACTTTTTTTTTTCCGGTATTGGAGATTGAGCCCAGGGTTTTTGCACAGATCTACGTCCTCAGACCTTTTTATTGCTTTTATTTGTGTTTTTATTAGTTTCATTTTTAAGGCAGGCTGTTGCTGAATTATGAAGTTGCCCCGGCTGGACTGGAATTGGCGTTTCTCCTGCGTCTGGGATTTCAAGCGCGTGGGGCCCACGGGTGCCGGGCGCTGTCCGAGGTGCTGAAGAGCCAGGCGGGCTCCAGCCAACAGCCCCACTGGGCCGAGTGCCCTAGAGTGGGGGTGCGGGGGGGGGCGGGCGGGGGGAGCCTCTTTCTGCAGAAAGTGGGTGTGACCTTTGCCAAGTGGAAAGCGATGCGACCTCCAGGAAATCATTTCTGGTGCGTGGGGGAGTGGGGTGGGGGGTGGAGCGGAGATCAGAATGAAGAGATTGCAGTCAGGGGCCCCGCGAGAATGACCGAGCGCATTTATGCTGTGTATAAAAATCCCCCTGGTGGGGAGTAGGGTGGGGAGGGAGGGAGGGCTGGGCAGGGGGAGGAACAAAGGAGAGTGGGAAAGTCCTTGTCACCTTGACAAGATACGTATGCGCACAAAATGCCCAACTTCATTGTAAACCTCAAATTTTGCACATATACGTATCAATAAAATGGGGGGGGAATCCCCTTAGCGAGGGAGGGCACCTGTCTAGGACACCCCGGCCTGGCTCTTGTGTGCCGAGCGCACTTGGCTCTGGCCACGCAGCGGGGGGAGGAGCACGCGCTGGCAGCCACCCCAGGCACCACCCGCACCAAGTGGAACGCGTTTTCCAGGCCAGTGCACAGCAAGGCCGTTCGTCCTGCTCTGTGGACACCTGCGCGCTCTGGGCTTGGGTCTCTGCACCTCGATTCTGCGCCTTCTCAGGCTCCTGCTTCTGGGCCTGCGTGGAACAGACTGATTTTTAAGAAAGTTTTTGCCACCCCTATGGATTCTTTGATGGTATCTGTTCTGATCTGAACAAACGTGCAGAGTTAAAGCTGTACAGAGACCAGAGGTAGTACACGAGGAAAGCCGTGAGGGTGAGTTTCGTTTTGGTTTACGGGTCCTCTGTGGTCTCCGCAGACCCGTGTTTGCTGTTGCCGGCGCCACGGAAGCCGGGTGCCCGTGGCAGCCTGGCCCCCTCCACACTGCTGCCCTCAGGGCACGCTGCGAATGGCGACCTCCGGCAGGAGCTGACCCTGGGGCTTAGGGCCTTCACCCTGAGCGGCAGCCCCAGGCCTTTTTTAGTTTTGATTTTAGGTCATGCTAAGTTACTAAGTTGCCCCGGCTGGGCTGGAACCCGGAATCCTCCTGCCTCAGCCTCCCAGAGTGCTGGGGTGACAGACTTGCGTCACCCGGCCTGGCTCCCAGAATTATTTCTGATGGTCCTTACAGGGAGGAGGCCAGGAGGGACGCCACACTGAGCCCCAATCGCAAGGCAGAGCCCACTGTCTGCAGCCAAGAGACTGCGGGGCCTCCCAGCTATCGGAGTCCCGAGGAACACAGTTTTGGTGCGGCCGACTGTCCGATTGCTTATTCTGGACATTTTGAAAGTGGGCACCTGTGAAACTAGGTGCTGAGTCATTGTCCAGCTCCGGTGGTCCCATCCTGCCCGTGGTGGTCGGAGGGGTGTGTTGCCGTGGTGGACTTTGAGATCTGCCCAGTGGTTTGGGGGGACACATTTCTGGGTGTGTCTGGAGGGTCCAGGGAGGCGTGGTCTTGAGGACTGTACCCCGCCCTTCACCCCCTCCTCTCTGGCACCATTCCCCAGCTCTGCTGCCTGCCCACCAGGAACTGGGCATCTCTGCTCCCAGCACCCTTCTGCCATGATGCTCCTGCCTTGGAGCCGTGGACTGAGTCCCCTGAAGCCGTGAGCCAGATAAACCTTTCCCGTTAGTCTGTGAGTGTCAGGTATGTTGTCCCAGCAACCGGAAGCCAACTACACACCAAGGATTCAGGTTAGTAATGTGGTAGGAGGCACGTGTTCTGTGCCATTGTATGAATGCAAATCAGTAAACATGAGGACCAAGAAATCGTGTTTGATTTTGAGGATGCTTCCAAGTGGAATCTATGTGATATGCTCTAATACAGTATCAAATTAATATATTAATATTTATAGCACAACACATAATGCCAATATATCATTCTATATTATAATTATAGCTAAGTCAAATCATACACAACAGACGTTAATATGTGTAATATATTTTTATGTGAGTTTGCTGTTGATCTGTTACACTAACATTAGTTATGTCTGATCATTTTGTGTCATGCCGTATGCTCTTTGGAACTGTATTATAGCGCCGGGATGCTCTGTTAATTTGTTCTGAGACATTGGGGTCTTTCCCTCCTGTGGCCTGGACTTGGCGTGGCCCTGGACTTTATCTGTGGCTAATGATTAAGGAAGTAAAGAGGAAAAATTGGGGGAATCATGTCTTCTTTGCTTTTCCTGCAGCCCCAGCACTCACCTCCTGGGCCACCTGTGTCCGCCTGCCACAGATAGAGGCCTGAGGCTCCCGGTGACAGCCTGTGACAGCCAGGCAGGGGTCAGTGCAGCTGGCACCTCTGGGCCTGTCCCTGGCCGGGAGCCCGTCCTGTTTCTGCCGCAGCAGCTCATTTCTGTGTGTAGCATGATGATGTCAGCACAGTGGAGCTGCTGGGATTCCTTAGCTTCGGGGAGCCTCAAACCTCTCAACATGATTGTGGCTAGAAGGACATTTCTTGCCTCTGAGGCACGTGAGCGGAGGGTCTGGCCTGGCATTGGCGTTCTGGGAATGTGGCCAGTTCTCGGCTTTGCCCCGCCACCAGGTGGGAGTGGTGGCCTTGTTCTCTCACAGATGCCTGAAACCACTGGGGGTCAGGGCTGGAGTGTAGGCTGCAGGGCCCATTCCAGGGGCGCAGTGGGCTTAGGGGGCTGCATGTAAGGGACAGGACGCAGGGGATGTGCTGCTGTTACTCCGAGAGCCACGTACCCACGCACCCTGCACCCTCCCATCCCGACTCCTTGTCTCAGGACCTGGAGGGTTCAAACCGTGCCCTGTCAGTTTTTTATCTTGATTTTTTCCTGTGGTGCTGGGGGTTGAATCCAGGGACTTCCCTCTCAGCTACCTCCCACCCCAGTTTTTTAAAAAATTAATTAATTGATATTTTGAAATAAGGTCTTTCTCAGTTACTAGGTTTCCCATGTTGGACTCAAACTTGTGATCCTCCTGCCTCAGCCTTCTAAAGGTGTTGAGATTACAGGCCAGACTACCAGCCTGAGTGCCCTGTGCCCTTGTTTTTTATATTTTTGTGAAGAGGAACTGCCTTGGATTATGTATTAAAAGTATAGTTAATGTAATATAAGAACTAAAACTTCCTATTCAAAAAATTTCCCTACAATGTGGCCTAAAAACCCATGCGTAATGCTGTAGGAGAAAAGCATATTGGCACTGTGCCCTGGTCCAGAGACTTTGCCTATAGCTGAGATTGAGGGCGGTAGACTACTTAATCTGGATGCTAATGAGATTAGCATTAAAAAGAAGCCAAGTACTTAGAATCAGGACTATAGGAAAAATGCCTTGTGGGAGTCTCACAAGACAACTAAACCCCACTCTTCACCCACTCAAGGGTAGAAAGACAAAAGAGTTTGCTCTGAGAAGTGTACCCCAGGGCCCCCCAAAAAAGTTTTCCAGAGTCTACCACCTGGAGTTTAACCATCCAAGAACTCAAAAGCCTCTTCAGGGTTTGTCCAAGGGGGGTAGGCTACTGTTAGAGCCAGAGGTGGGCCGTGGCCATGTCCACCCAGTCCTGGCTTTACAGGCTTGCAGGGTGCAAGAGCTGTGGGTTCATGGAGGCTTCCCCCCAGATTTCAGAGGAAGGCCGTGGAGGCCGGGCGGTGTGGGCCTGGGAGGGCAGTGCGTGACGTTGTGAAGGAGACGCCTAAGGTGCAATGGAGAGCCTGAAATTTTAAAGACGTCGGAAATGTGGATCGTCAGCTGAGAAAACCTGCATCTGTGGGCAGATCCAGCCCAAAAGAAAAAAGAAGATGGAGGTTACAGCCAGCAGCAACACTGTAGCCTTTTGAGGTGCACAGCCCACCACAGTTTATGCCGAGAGCTGGACACAGAGCTACTGGATTTATCCCTTGCCCTGCTGGGTTTAAAACTTGCTTTGGGCCAGTTGCTTTCTGTCCTCCTGCTCCTCCTTTTTGGAGTGAGAATATTTACCCCGCGCCATTGTATATTGGAAGTGCCTAACTCTTCGGCGTTCACAGAAGCCCGCAGCTGAGAGTTTGCCTTGAGTCTCAGAGGAGACTTTGGACTTAAATGTTTTCAGCTGTGTTGAAACTGTACCTCTTAGGGAAGGACTAAGTACATTTTCCATGAGGAGGTTTTCATGAGTCTTTTTGCAGCCAGGGTGAAATGTTGTGGTTTGGGTCTGGAGTGACCCCCAAATCCTCATGCACCTGTGGATACTGCGTGCTGTTGGGAGGTGGGGCCTGGCTGGAAGGCGCAGGTGTGTGGGCTGGGCCTGGGGGCGCGTGTGCTGGTTCTGCCCTTCCTCTCTGACTTGTCTCTGTTCTGCCACTGTGAAGAGCTTTCCTCCAGCTCCAGCTCTGCCATGTGTGTCCACCATTGGTGGCCGCCATTAGTGAACTGAGACTTTCTAAAACTGTGAGCTAAAAAAACAAAAACAAACAACCCCCCCCCAAAAAACCCCCAACTTCCTTAAGTTGTAGATGTTAGGTATTCTGTCCCAGCAATGCAAAAGTAACCGAGACCGAGCCCACGATGCCAGCCGAGGTTAGAAGCACGCCTTTATCAGTGGTAGAAGAGGTGCTTGGAACAGCTTCTCTCCCTCCTGCCTGGATTCCTGTAATGGGCATCACAGCAGAACCTTGATCCTAATGCTGGCAACGGTGGCAGGCCCAGAGCCCAGAGCTTCAGATAACCCCAGAGGAGGCCAGCCTCCATCAACAAACACAAACTCTTTCTCCTCTGCTGAGATGTGTGTTTGGTTGTGCAGCAATAGCTAACTGATACACAGAGCGGAATAACTGCTGGGGACGTTGGAATGAAAGAGGAGATGTGTGTCACCTTCTCAAATTTACCTGGACAGAAGTCAGAAGCCACAAGTCCCTGTAAAGCTCTTCCAAAACCCGGATTCCTTTTGGCCTCCTTGTGATTTGCGGGATGTTTTTGTTACATTTTTGTGGCTGTGACTCAATACCCGACATCCACAAGTTTAGGAGAGGAAAGGTTTATCTTAGCTCCCAGTTTCAGAAGGTCACAGTCCACTCAGGGGCGGCCGGCAACAATGGAAGTACATGGCAGAGACAGAGGTGGAGGCAGCTGCTCACGACGTCACACATGGGAAGCCGAGTCCCATCAAGTCCAGTCTCTGTCTAGAGGAAAAAGCTGTAACAATCTTTCTTCTTCCTTCCTTTTATACAGTTCAAGTTGGGCCTCCCACATCCGGGTGGGTGCTCTTCCCTCATTGGCTGGCCCACAAATCACTCACACTCTAATCCAGCCTGGTTCCTGACTGCCTCATCCAGGCTGGTTCCTTTTTACCTAATCTAGGCATGGTTCCCAAGCCCTAATCCAGGCGTGATTCCTAATTGCTTCAAGTTGACATCATCTCTCCGATGGTCACGTAGCATAACGATGTCATTAAACAGCTTTAGAAACTTTCACGGGAGCCAGTGGATGGGATCAGAACCGACGCCTTGGCAAAATTTCAAAACTGAATCTGGGAGGCAGGTTCATTTATAATAAAATAACTTAAAAGGTTTAGTTTTCAATTATTAAACATCTAGAGCCAAAGTGCAGTCACGCAATTTAGTTCTTAGCTATTTTCAATAATATCTCCTCAGTCCTTTCTACCTAAACACGACGTCAGTCAGCAGCCATGTGGGCCCTTTTCCGCAGTGGTGTGCTGCGGGGACAGAGGGGCACTAGGGCAAGTGCAAGGCGCCCCCGCCTTTTGGGTGATTTGTAGTGTCGAGTGAGCACAGACCACTAAGGAAACCAGTCATTCACTGAAATGCTGACAGAATTTTATTAATGGACTCTTTGGTTGCGTAATTTTTCTAAATGATTATAATAATTTGTATTTACTTCCAACAACATACAGGATGTCAAAAACCAGAAAGACAAAAAGGGATCGCCAGCAACTCTCATACTCAGATCCCTTTGTTGTTGACATTGGGATGAACACTTCTTTGTACATTTTCAAGGTACATGTGTTTTTATACACAAATAATTCTTTTTGAAAAGAAAAACAGTATCCGATTTCTTTTCCCCACTTCATAGGACATGCCATAGTGACGTGTCAGTAGTTGTGGGTCCGTGGCATACCTTCGAGGGTCACAACATAGCTGTCCGCATGGTTCGCCACGGTTCTTTCATTAATCTTCTCCGTTTTTCTCTTTGAGCCTAGGGCCTGCACACTAGGCTACACTTCCCATCCCATTTTTAATTTTGATTTTTAGACAGGGTTTTCCTAAGTGGCTAAGTTGCTTAGGCTCAAACTCGTGATCTTCCTGTCTCAGCCTTCTAGAGGGCAGGAATAATAGGCCTGGGACATTGGGCCCAGCTTCCTCTACCTCTATCAATAATTATTTAGGCTAGTCTCTGGGTTTAAAATCCTTAAATCTTTGTGTATGGCTGGTGGTCATGTTATGGTCTCAGGAGCAGTTCTGGTGAGTAGGATTTTCAGCTCAAAGCTGTGTGCTTTGTGGAAAGTCTTTGGTCTACATGTTAAAGCAGCTTCTAAGGATACTATATATTTTTAAAAATTTTTTATCGGTATGTATTTGTGGTATATAATAAAGGGTACTCTGCCAGTGCAGCAGAGAAGAGGGCCAGGGAGCTGTTGGTCCCTCCCAGGCCACAGACTCTAGCTTGCTCTGCACACCTGTGGATCACCCACAGTGGTAACGGCTTTTAAAACACCAGGTGCTGGTGAGGACACTGTCATGACACCTCCAAGCTCCTGGGAAGTTTCAAGGGCTGAAAAGCAGCAGCCGATACACCAGGCCAGTGCCGTGAGCGCTTCCGATTCCCAGGGCTGCCTGCTGGATTGGGACTGGGCACCCCTTCCCCGGCTCACGTCTGTGGCATAGTCTATCCTGGCCCGTCTTCTGAGTGAGACGAAAGGTTGTTGTGAGCAAACGAACACGCGCTGGGCCACTCGGGTGCGGGTCTGGCCTGCACGTGCTGGTCCCCGGAGTCTCTCTGTGTGGGTCCCCACTCTGATGGTGTTGGAAAGTGCTGGCTTGGTGAAGCGTTGGCACCCAGGCAGAGGCCTTGGGGGCACCGTCCTTGGAAGAGATTAAGGTAACTTTCATGGGACTCCTGGCTGGTTCTCACAGGAGGGCTTTTCTGCCAGCAGGGGTGGCCCTCTGTAGGCTCTGGCTTCCTGCCTCAAGGTTTGGCCCCTTCTTCCTGAATGTCCTTCTGCTGTAATCCCAGTGCCAGGTGGTAACCCAGCCAAAGGGACTCTCCTTGGGACGTGAATCAGGGAGAATTTCTTATTTCTGGATTGCTGGCCTCCAAAAGAGTGAGCTGAATAAGCCCCTTCCCAGCCTAGTGGTATAACACAGTGGTATGTTACAGCAGTGGAAAGGGGCCCGCATGGTTGCAGACTCCAGCTCATACAGCTCTGTGGAATCGGCAGATCCCCAAACGGTGGGGCCACATCGCGTCCTGACAGGTGGCTCTTGTCTGGTCTCTTTGCTCTTCCCTGCCTAGTGGGATCCGTTCACTTTCAGGTCCCCAGGCCCGTGTCTGACTCACACAGAGAGAAACAACTAAAGTGAACCAAAGGGAAATGCAGCCAAAGCAACGGAGCCAGAAGAGCAGACGCTGGCTGCCGCGTCTCCAGTTCATATGACAAATGGATTCCTTAGGTTCTTCTAAATGAATCTTGCCTTTCCCCATCTGCCTTCCGTGGTCCCATCTGGGGAGCCATAAGGCAGGCGGGGACTAAAAACAAACTCCGCCCTTAAATCTAAGCCGTGATTTTATGCCTGGCCCTGGGGAGCGGGGAGGGGATTCACACCTCTCTTCTCCATTCCCGTGTCTTGTTCACTTATTTTGCAGTACTGAAGGTCCAACCCGGGCCTTCACCTTGAGTTAGATTCCCAAACTATTTTTTAGTTCTTGGTGTTGAGACGGAGTCTCACCGAGTTGCAGAATTGCCCAGGCTGGGCTTGAACTTGTGATCCTCCTGTCTCAGCCCCCGGGAGTGATGGGAGGACAGTCCTGAGCCACGGAGACCAGCTCCTGTCTCTCATTTAGTAGGGGGCATATCTATAGCAGAAGGCACACAAAGGTGGAAAATAAAATTATTAGAGGAAAAAAAAGCCTACCAGCAATGTGCTTTCCCACAGCTGCTCTCCCGAGATAGAGGGTGGACAAGATAGGCCCCGAAACAAAAGCACCAGGAGGTGGGAGCTGCTCTCTGCACCACGGTGGCAGGCTCCATTTAGCAAGAGGACGTGGCCACTGCAGTGCTGATGCTCTGGATGCGAAGGCCAGAGAGGCCTGTGGGGAGGTGGGTCCGGCCGACCGTACGATCCTTTGTGATGTGGAGATGTCAGTTGGCCAGAAGGTGAGCAAGAGGGTGAGAGGTCTGCACCCTCATGGCCTGGTGTGAGCAGGGATAAACACCTGGGGAGCCAGAGGCACCCACCGTGCCTGTGCATGCCACGCAGCGGCTGCGGTGACTCTTACCGAGTGTGTATGTCACATGGCCCTTTTGCTCTGATCCTGCTCCTGTGAATACAAAAGCTAGCACAGAGAAACAAGTTATGAACTGTTCTTGAGCCAGAACAGAGTGTTTTTTGGGAGGGCAAAGACATCCTAAAGGATGGGGTGGGCCCCTGTCTGCACAGCACCCCTTAGCTTTCCGAGCTGACCCTCACTCAGAGCCTTTGGCGAGGATTCTCACATTTAGAGCAAAACCAACTCGTTTTTGGTGTGTCGGGGTCCCTCTGTCCCAGATTGTGGGTCAGCCACGTCTCCAAGGAGAAAGGATGAAGGTACGTAGGTACCAAAATATGGCTGCACAGGGTGCTCAGCACTCCTGTACGCATGTCTGGGACGCTTCCAGCTGGCCTTGCTGTGTCTTTCTGGTGGAAATACACCTACATGGTTATAACTTCAGCCAAGTGCGATGATACAGACTTGTAATATCTCCCCCCACCTCTTTTTTTAATTAACAAAAGCCAAGTGGAGTTGCGATGGTCTGGACATTAACGCGCGTTATGAGAGCCAGCTGGAGTGGAGCAATGTGGATTCAGTTAGGGCTGAAAATTTCAGCACCAAGGACGGCGCCCACCACACCGTGGGCGTTCCGGGGACAGGGTCCAGCGTGGGTCTGTGGGCCTGTGGGCGGAATCCTGGACCGAAGTGCCGTTTTCATGGAGGGCAGCCACGCCCTCTCATTTGCACACATTAGCTGCACTCTCCTGCCCCAGGGAGGTAGTTCCAAAGGTGACCACCTGCCTGCCAGGCCCCGAGCGAGCGCGTTTGCCAGATCTGCAGCTGTTTGGTGCCGGGCACCCAGCAGGGCAGGCCTTGAGGCGACCGCTCTTTCAGAGGCATGCCCCCCTCCATGGCTCCGCCGGGCGCTGGCCTGCGACCTCAGACGGGGCAGAGGGACACAGGCCACCTCAGGCCCGCGGCGTGGAGCGGTGTGCCAACACAATCCTCAGTCCTTCCGGGGCTCAAAATTCCCAAAGCTCAGTGCACTGAGGGCTTGGGGCCCTTTCGGCCGTCTGGGGGAGACTCTCCGCCGCCGTGCACTCCAGCCAGCCTGAATTCCCCTGCGTTTTGCGCAGAAATATTCATGAGCTGAGCACGGGTCCCTGCCTGCACCTTCAGGGGTTTCCGTGCAGCCCGCGGCGCGGGTAGCGCGTTATCTCTGCGGGCTGCTGCGCTCTGGGTTCCCAAGCACATCGGCCCCGGGGCAGCAGATAAGGCACCTGCGCCTCTGGCGCTAGCTCGGCACCATCTATCTGTGACTAAGTCACAGGCAGAGCACGTGTGGCTGTGCGGGGATGAGGCGCGGCCCGTGGAGTGGGGGGGCCGGCGGGTGTGCCGAGCTGGGCTGTGAGTGCACAGCGGGCACTCGGAGCAACCTGGGGAGAAGGGGCAGATGGTACTTTACCCGGCATGACCTTAGGTCTGCTACAAGTTAAACTCATTCACCTCTGTCCAAAATTGTGGCGTTTGTGTTATATTGGTGGCATCTTTTTGCCCCTTTCCAACATCTTTCTTTTTTTGACTAATGGTCCTTGCCTTACCAGTTGGTTTGATTTCTGTGGCTTCGTTTACCCAGGGTCAACCTCAGCATGAGAATACGGTAGAGTACAATAATATGGAAGAGAGAGAGAGAGAGAGAGAGAGAGAGAGAGAGAGAGAGAGAGCGCACTGGCCTAACTTTTTGTTTCTCCTTGTGGTGCTCGGGATCGAACCCAGGGCCTTCACCCTGTGCTGCGTCCCCTGCCCTTTCACTTGAGGCAGGGTCTCATGAAGTCGCTGAGTCGCCCAGGCTGGGCCCAAACTTGTGATCCTCAGCCTCCCAGAGAGCTGGGGTCATAGGTGTGTGCCACCACACCCAGCTCACATAACTTTTGCTTTAGTATGTTGTTATAAATTTTCAATTGGGTATTATTAACTGACATTAGTAACCTCTTACTGTACCTAATTTATCAACTAGACGTCAACACAGGCATGTGTGTGATAGAGGAAATAGCACGTGTGTATATGGGTTTGGTGCCGCCCGTGACTTTCGGTACCCAGAGAGGTTTGGGAACGCATCTTCCATGGGTATGGGGCCGGGTGTGGGGACCTCGGGCTTGTTCTGATGGTGGGGCTATACCCCTGAAGCCCTGGCCTAGTCTAGTTCCGACACTTGGCCACTCGAGTGACGGAAGCCCCCCATCCTTTCTTTCTTTGGTATCTCTGGCTCAGGAGTCACCGGGCCGTGTGTGGACCTGGGGAGTGGTCACGTGTCAGCCTGAGCTGCAAGGGAGGCTGGGAAGCGAGACTCCATCTACTTCAGCCATGGGTGGGCCTTGGGAGCAGCCTCTACCCCTCCCCGCCTGACAGAGGGGGCTTGCCCGACGCCATGGGAGGTTAAGACGCTCTTCACTTCTGGTGCAGAACGCGTCCCAGCCGTGTCGCTAGGGGCAAGGGATGATGCGGGAACAGAACAGAACTGGAAAGCCAGGGCGACCGACGGAGCTCCGCTGGTCGCGATGTCGTCCTCCTCTGGTGCCTTCCACTTTCAGAAGTTCTCTCTCTGTCTCTCTCTCTCTCTCTCTCTCCCTCTCCCCCTGTGTGTGTGTGTGTGAGGTACAGGGGATCCAGTCCAGGACCTTCACCCCGAGCTACATCCTCAACCCACTTTTTTATCTTTGGTACTGAGGCAGGGTCTTGCTAAGTTGCTAAATTTCTCGGGCTGAGCTTGACCTTGTGACGCCCCTGCCCCAGCGTCCCAGAGTGCGGGGACGACAGGCCTGCGCCTCCCCGGGCCGGGCTGCTCCTGCGCTTTTCTGGACTGTCCGGTGCCTTCCCGGAGTGGGAAAAACAGGCTGTGCACACTGCCTTGGATGGCTTTCCCTGTGAATCAAAGGCCCCGACCCAGGTCCGGTCCAGGTTAATGGTCACGTCGCTGGCCCCATCCCCCCCTCTGCTTCCCTCAGGGCATTTAGCCTGTCCTTGCCCCTCCTGAGAGTAACGACTTGCGGATCTACAGGCTGAGCTTGGTCCTGACCCCGAGTGGCAGCTTATGGGGAGAGGTAGACCCCCCACTCCGGGCGGGGGGCGGGGCGGGGTTCTTCTGGGATTCCAGTGAAGGGTATGAAACAGGAAGGGAAGTGGGCTCGGGACTTACACCCACTTCTATAGCTCCCGGAGGAAGAGCTGTTTGTGGGAGAGAGGTCTGTTGGGAATTTAGCTTCTTGGGTAGTAGAGGATGAGCCGGATCTGGTAGTGTACGCCCGTCGTCCCAACACACGGGGAGACCGAGGCAGGAGGCCTGGGCAACTGGGCAACTGAGCGAGAGTCTGTCTCTAAATAAAAGGTATCAAAGGGGCTGGGGACGTAGGTCCGTGTGAAGGTCCTGGGTTCGATTCCTAGAACCACAGACAGGAAAAGGAAGGAAGGAAGCAAAGAATTCAAGTGGCTCTCGTGGAATGGAATCCAGTCAGAATAAGGTGCCCAGGCACGAAGGTGAACGAGCTAAGGGCGCCGGCTTTGGCGTTTGCCATCTGGTTCACGGTCGAGGCAATCGTTCCTTTGAGCGACCTTGCAGCCCAGCTCGGGGCCGGCGCAGTTGGGTCACATGCGCCCCAGTTTGTGGTTTCTGCAGGGGTGCCTCAGCTCAGTGCCGCTGCAGGGGAAGGGACGAGGAGGGTGTGGAGGAGCCTCCGCCCTGGGTGTGGGGACTTCCCCCAGCGCCCCCCGATGGAGGGACAAGGAGGGGCACCGAAGGAGGCGTGGGCAGAGTCCACGACGGCTTTGCAAGAGGCAGAGAGAAGCCAAAGTCTTCCTCGCCCTGGTGCCCCGTTCCTGACACGCTACTCAAGACGTGGGCACCTTCTCATTGCCCACCCCCCACCTCTGTGGCCTGTAGTTTTCTCTCTGGTTGTGGGGACAATCCAAGGACCTTGGGTGACTCGTTTTCCTGAAGGACCTCCTGCTGCTCCTCTTCCTCCTCCTCCTCCTCCTCCTCCTCCGCCAGCTGTTGTACCTCGGAGCCAGTTGGCCATGGACCGAATCCCCTGAGCACCGTCAGCCACACTAAGCCTCTCTCCTTAAAGCTGTGGCCTGTTGGGTCTGGGTCTCAGCAGTAGGAACGTGACTAAGACAGTTCCCGTGAGAGGGAGTCACTCCCCACCACACAGAGCACCACGGCGGCCCCCAGGTTGGCCTGGAGGCCGAAGAGGAGGTGGGGGGGGGGCGAGGCTGGACTCTTGGTGGGATCCTCTGGAAGAGGCAGGGCGGGTGTGGGAGTGGCCCAGGCTGGGCTCGGCAGATGGCTCTGTCCCTCTGGGCTGGGCAGGCGGTCTCTGGTGGCCGGACATCCAACCCTGGGCAGTTCGGGACAGGTGAGTACTGACTCGTGAGTGTCAGAGGAGCAGGTGTTCAGTTGGCCTGGCTCAGTCATGTCTCCAGGTGACTTGTGCCCTACCTTTAGGAGTTAACAGCCAGACCTGGTGGCACAGGCCAGTCATCCTGGCACTCTGAGAGGCTGAGGCAGGAGGATGGCACATTTGAGCCCAGCCTGGGCAACTTAGTGACTTAGTAAGACTCTGTCTCAACATCAAAAGTAAAATACGGGCAGGGATACGGCTCCTGGGCTCGATCCTCAGTACCATACACACACACGCACACAGACATGCACACACGCATGCACAAATGTGCAGGTGCTGACTCACACGCACTTGCTGCATAGCTCAGGTCCTGGAGCTAGTGTGCTCTGTGCTACTCTGGAGACTCTGTGCTTCTCCTCCCACCTGTGGACCCCACCTGGCTCAGATGCCCCTGCCCTGGTGCCAGGATCCCTCCTTGACTGCATGGCCGCCTCCCGCCTTGGGCAGCCTCCACTGACCAGGGCCGTCTCCCCTGCAGGACTGCGGTGTTCTGTTCAGGAGGGACCGTCTGGGTCGGGTCGGCTCCAGCTGCCCTGCCTCTGTCTCCGTGCCGTGGATTTCATGGCTGTGGCGCCAGTGAGGGTCTGTACTGAGATCTGGCTCTGTCCGGCCACACTCGCCTTCCTAGTGCTGCAATGCAAGCTCTCTGCGCGGCCACACTCGCCTTCCTAATGCTGCAACGCAAACTCTCTGCGCAAGGCCAGCTCGCTTCCCCTGTGTGGTTATTTATGTGCCATTTATTTTTGTTTCTAGGGATCAATATGAAAACTCATACAAATGCCCACGTATGAGGTTAACCCACACGGGGCTGACCTGGCAAGTGTGAGGCGCTGGGTTTGGTTCCCCGGCGCCACGTGTGCCTGGCACTTGGCTAGCTGGAGCAGGAGGACTCCTGTGAGGTCAAGGCCAGCCTGGGGTACGTAGTGAGCTCACAGCCAGCCTGGATTATAAAGTGAGTCCTTGTCTCCAAAGAAAAAAAAGAGAAAGAAAGAAAAAGAGGGAGAGATTAACTAATGCTGAGATGCTGTACTTGGCGGGGAAGAGGCTGACGCCATCCTGTAAGCATGTGCTCACCCCATATACATTTATTTTGCACCTGCTGTGTACCAGGTTCTGTGCAAAGTGCCGGGGAAACAGTGGTGAGCAGAAAGGCAGATGTGAACCTGTGGTCCCAGTTCTCTGGGAGGCTGAGACAGGAGGCCGTGGCGAGATGAACAGAGGGGGCAAGTCCTGATTTCCACAGTCCGGAGCGGCCCCTCGTGCACCTGCAAAGGCAGTTGTGAGCAGGGAAAGGAAGCACGTGCAAAGGTCCGGGGGTGGTGGTGGGAGTTGGTGGGTCACTGTTGGATGTGTTCTGGAAACTCATGCCAGAACAAAAACATACTGCCATTTCATTCCATGCCTCGCCATAGGGACCCAGCCCAAGACCTTCCCACTGAGCCACCCAGCCTTTCACATCTTTTGTTCTGAGACAGGGTCTCTTTAACCTGATGAGTCACCCAGATTGGGCTCGAACTTGCCATGTTCCTGCCTCAGCCTCCCTGAGAGCTGGGATTACGGATGCACACCACTGCCCCACCAGCTTGCGGTGACATTTCTTCAGTGACAGGTTGCTCTAGAACTGGTTTCTCCGGAGGTTGTAAGTTCTCTGAACATCGGCTGTGTCTGGCCCGTGTTCGCGGTTCCCACAGTTTCCTCCGGAGCGAAGGAGCTGGAGGGAGGGTGGGGGAGGCGGCCGCCACCAGCTCGCCCAGCGGTGCCCTGAGGGTGGACGGGCCCGCGGGCTTCTGCCCAGGGGAAGCAGTTTCCTTCTCTGAGTTGGAAAGAGAGAGAAGTCAAACTCACAACTGCACAAGCGCCCCGCCCAGACTTTACACTGTGTAGATTTACCAATCCTGTTGCAGACTCGTGGTTCACTGAGCGGGTTCTAACACTGGAGGTGGTGACGGGGTCCTGACACTCGTGGTCTCCCTGTCAGGTGTCTTGCAGGAAACAGCTGTGTAGTTGATTATAGCCGGCATGGCGGCTGAGCCTGGGGTCTGAGGAGGCAGGGCACCTGTGCTGCGGGCTGTGTGTCCTGTGACCACGGGCTCCGGCTCATCCGATCACAACGTCAGAGGGGGAAAGGTCGCTGTTCCAGAGCCAAAGCATGCACTTTGGGTGAAGTCTGTGTGTAATTAGTCCCGGCATGTATGTGTGTGTGGATGTGTGTGTGGGTGACTTGATTGACACGGATGAATGTAAATGGCAAATATGGTGGATGGTTAAATAAAAACATTGATTGTAGTCCAAGACTCAGCCTCAGGTCCCCCTTGAGCACGTGTGTCCCTTCGTCCCTGCTGCTCCGGCCCTGGAAGGCCTCTTTCAGGGTGTCTTCGTTTGTTCTCTCATGGCTGCCTCCATGTCCCGAGTCAGCTGAAAAGAATACTGATCTTTTGGGGTCATTTGACTTTGGGGAAGGGCCAGAAGTCACCCGGTGCCAGGTCTAAGGTGGGCACGGACGCACTGTCATGGGTCCCCAAGCCTGGCTGTCTGTCCACGGCACCGATGGTGGCAGTCACTGGGGTTTTGGCCACAGGGTGTGACGCCACCCAGGGAGGCGGGCTTCCAGCGCTGCCCCCGGAAGGGAAGGCAGGCTCAGGGGGGGTTTGTGGCCCGTGTCTCTGAATTCTTCAAACACTCCCCATGTTTGTTGATCATGCCATGTCTCCCCCCCCCACACACACACACTGGAGGGAAATGGGTTTTTCTTGGTGTTGGGCTGTAGGACACAGGCAGCTACATCATTTCTGAGCACTGTTCTGTCGACCTTGGCCGTGTGACCTTGGGAAGCCGTGCCTCAGTTTCATCCCTGGGGGTCTTTAGCCATTCCCCACAGTCCTGTTTGAGGTTGTAAGGGGACCTGCGGTCCCAATCTAACCCCTCACCTGCTCCCACACAGCCTGGGAGCTACCGTGGTTTTTATGTTGTTAAGTGGTGAAAAGATAATATTTTGTGTCACGTGAAAATGATTTGCAGTTGAGATTTCAGCCTCCTCAGCTGGGCCACGCTGGGAGCTGGCCCCGTGCCCTCACTGAAAAGACTGGGAAAGGGCTTCTCGCAGTATCTGGCCCCATGCAGCGATTGAAATAATGTATGAACAAAATATTCATGATCATTTCAGTTATTAAGAAAGCGAACGGCTTCTTCCCCCCACCTTCTCCTTTTTAAATCTCTCCATTCTTTTCTTGGCAGGAAGGAGAAAGACTGCTCAGACTGTGGGCAGGACTGAAATCTCACCACTTTGATGGGCATTTCTTTTGGTTTGAGACAGGGTCTCACTCTATAAATGGTCCAGGCTGATCCTGAGCTCACTGTGCAGCTCAGGCTGGCCTCAAACACGTGGCAATCCTCCTGCCTCAAACTCCCCAGTGCTGAGATTGCTGGTGTGCACCTCCACGCCCAGCCTGTGTGGTGCTGGGGACTCGAACTCAGGGCCTCGCACGTACTAGGCAGGCACTCTGACTGCTGTGTTATTCCTCTAGCCCCTGAAGGGCATTTTGAAGTGGCCATTGTCCCGGCCACTTTGATTCCGTTCACTGAGGCAGCCGTGAACGTGCAGCTAGATTTGTTCAGGGATAGGACTCCAGAGCTGCGTCAGGACGTGGCCAGGACGGCGGGTGAGCATTCGCAGCAAGGAGGGGCTCTGGGGGACATAGTAGCAGTGTGTCTTTTATTCTGATAAAATTAAAAAATTGAGCACCCACTGTTTTTTTTTTTTAATCACACCTCACAGTGAAGCTCCCTGTTCCCACCACTCCCTCACCACCCGATCCTGCTACTCTGGTTCTCCTGTGCCCGTGGAACTTGCCAGACGTGGAAAATATTTGCACACCATTAATCTCTGTTAGCACGCTAGCCCCGTTGGGCTATTTTATCGCCTTAAAAAACACACTTGCCTGCTTCATCTTGCTTATCCAGTGCCCGAAATAGAGTCTGGCCCGGAGCAGGTGCTAAGTCAGTATTTGTTGAATGAGCAAATGGTGTGATGAATGAAGCCAAGTAGATCGGTAGCCGCCGCGTGTGTGGGCACTTTTCTCTCTCCAGTTCAGAGACACATGGTCACAGAGAACACAGACATAGCGCAACTGGACCCCAAAGCGTGCGATGGCCTGGAGAGAAGAGGCTGGAGGTTGGAGCAAGCCAGTGTTGGCCCAGGAGTGCTACTAAAATAGGCCTCAAGACCAGGAGCCAGGCGAGCCCCTCTACGACCGTACCCGCTCTCATGGGAGGAGCGCATCGGCTGCAGACGTGAACGCCGTCAATAACACAAGGTCAGAATCGGTAAAGCAAGAATCGGCAGATGTGCAACCGGGAATGGACAAACAGATCGTAAACATAGAGCCTTCCACTTCTCAGGCAGATAGGAAATAGGTAGAGCCGTCCATGTATTTCAGGACAACAGTTAACAATTTTGTTTTGATTAAACAGATATAAATCGTATGCAGGGCGAGCTTTGTACAAGTCTGGGCTTGTTTTCGCTTGCTGTGTGTCAGAATGTTTCCCTCAGGTGTTATTTGTTTATTTTTTCTTCATGTGTGACCCTGAGGACTGAGCCCAGAGCCGTCACACTGAGCTACATCCCCGGTCTAGTTTTTTAAAGAAATTTTTATTTTAAGTCAGGGTCTCACTAAGTCATTAAGCTAAGGACTGTCCCTGGGGAGGACGCTGAGCTAGGGTCCTCCTGGAGCCTGGCCTAATGCGGAGGCAACAGGTTTGCCCTGGGCCCCGAGTTTGTGGGGGACAACGCCTGCCAGCTGCCTCCTGGCCCGAGTTCCCAGCTCACCACTCCAACTGTCAAGCACGCCTGATACCCACCGCAGAAACCTCGTCCCGTGATTCTCACAGACACATAACGTGATTGAATAATACGGTGGATGTTTAAATTAAAAAATGATCACAGTAAAAGTCTCTTGCCGCAAATCCCCATCCAACCCACATGTGCTGTTGTCCCGGCCACGTTCTGTGGCGGCTCCGGAGGCCTCTTTCCTGAGCGTGGTCGGGTGTGCTATTCTGGCTGCCTCCGGGTCCTGAACTGGCTCAAGACATTTCACAGTCACTGTGACTTTGGGGAAGAGCCGGGGAGTCCCTGGGTGCCAGCCGTGGTGAGAATGGCAGCCGAGGACGCCCTGCCCTCGGGTTTTGGTTTGACAGAAACTGCCGTAAGTGTTCTGAGCTGACTCGGGACATCAAGGCGGCCGCGCAGGGACGGTCGGCAAGGGCTTGCGGATGGGATGGCGTGATGTTGGGTCGCTGTGCTCCGAGTGAGCGGGCGCTGGGGGGGCTAATGGCCCCACGCCGCGGAAACCAAACAAGAAAATGTGACTCCACTGAGCCGCAAGGAAGGGCACATTCCAGCCATCTGTAGAAACACGGGCGATTCTCAGGGCCGCGCTGGCAAGTGCCAGGAACCACGCCAGGAAGGTAGAATACCCCAGGGTGTCTCCTGAGAAGCCCAGATAATTTCAAGAGCAAAATGAAAGCCTGGCGACCGGGAAGTAGGAGGCGGGCTTCACGGAGGTGGCAGGGGACGCGAGAAGGGGCGGCGGGGATGACCAGGGGTCCACATGTCTCGGGTGAAGGTAATTACCGTTCCTTGCAAACGCACACGCGTAAAACCCACAGCATGGCAAGAGGACTGGAACTCAAGCCAGGAGCTGGCTTCCTGACCCTGTCGCGAGGTGCATGCAACAGTCCTTTCTGCAAATATTTTGCCACAATTTCTGAAGAGCAGGCGAACCCAGAGGTGGCACACAAGGGACCCACGGGCCGGCAGGAGGTGACGCACCCTCTGTGCCACTGCAGCCCCCACGGGTCGCCCGGGGAGCCTCCAGACCCCAGGGTTCCGGCCCGCTTCACCTGTGCGTCTGTCCCCCAATTAGACGCCTTACCCTCGCACCCAGGAGTCCCTCCAGGCCGAGGCTCTGGCCTCCACGCGCACCTCCCGGGTACCTCTTCAACTCCCCTGCCCTTAGCAGCTGGCTAATTCCTTACCAGTTGGCACGCCTGGTCGGCGGTCGGGGCAGCTGAGTGCTGGGAACGCCGGGTCCCCACGCTGCTTCCTCAGTTGGAGTGTTTCCTGGACCGTTTGCTAGAGAACTGGACCATCACCCGCTCCGCTGCCTCCGTTTGAGAAAGCCGTGGTCTCTCTGGATCTGCACACCAGCGTTAAAAAATATCCCTGTTGTACACACTGGCTCTTGATGGAACTCAGAAACCCCAGCTTAGGCCCAGGATGAGTCACGTGGAGGTCCAGGTTTTTGTATAATTTGAGCAGCAGACGACCTCTGGTAAAGGGGACAAGACAGAATTTGATTTGTTCTTGGTTAAAAAAAATAGAAATTTATTTTGGGGACTGTCTTGGCTATTCTGGACCTCTTCTGGTTCCAGATACATTTTTGGATCATATTTCTAGGTCTCTGAGTCACGCTGTTGGTGTCTTGATTGGGGTTGCACTGCACCTGTGTGTCAGCTCAGGAGGTACGGCCATTTTGACAATGCTGTTTTTGCCTATCCAGGAACAGGGGATATCTTTCCATTTTCTAAAATTCTTTTCAATGTCTTTTTCCAGGGTACTAGAGTTTTCAGAATAGAGGTCCTTCACTCCCTTGGTTTGGTGATTCCGAGATACTTATTTTTCTTCCAGTGTGGAAGGGATTGTTTCTCTGATCTCTTTGTTTGTGTGTTCATTGTTGCCGTAGAGGATTGCTACTAGTTTTCAAGTATTCGTTTTATATCCTGCAACTTGACTGAATTTGTTTGTTAGGTCGAAGAGTCTTCTGGTGGAGTCTGGGTCCTCTATAGAAAGGGTCATGTTGTCCTCAAATAAGGATAGTTTGACTTCTCCCTCTTCCGTGTGTGCTCCCTGTGTCCCGTTCCTTTGTCTGATGGCCTGGCTAAGGTATCGAGCACTGTATCGAACGGAAGTGAGCAGAGTGGACACCCTGGCCTTGTTTGTGATTTGAAGGGAAGGGCTTTCAGGTTTCTCCCATTTAGGATGATATTGGCAGTGGGATTGTCATAAATTGCTTCTATCAGCTTGAGGTAAGATCCTTCTACATCCATTTTCATCAGGGTTTTGATCAGGAAAGGGTGTTGCATTTTGTCAAAGGCTTTTCCTGAATCTATTGAGACGCTCGTGTAGTTTCTGTCCTCGCTTTTGTCAGTGTGGTGTGTTACATTAATTAATTTGCGTACGTTGAACCAGCCTTGTGTCGCTGGGATGAAGCCAACTTGGTCACGGTGTGTGATCTTTTTAAGCATTTGTTGTGTTCTGTCTGCAAGTATCTTTTTGAGGATTTTTGTATTTATATTCATTAAGGAAATTGGTCTATAGTTTTCTTTTTTGGTTGGGCCTTTGTCTGATTTGGGGATTAGGATGGTACTTGCTTTGAGGAAGGAGTTGGGCAGTATTTCCTCTCTCCCAACTTCGTGGAAGAGTTTAAGAAGCATTGATGCTAACTCTTCCCTAAAATTCTGATAAAACTCCACCTGGATAGAGTTTAGCCATGTAAGAACTCAAAGGCTTCTAGAGCATTTGTCCATGGGGCCAGGCTACTGCTCAAGCCAGTGGCAGACTTTGGAGATTTCTATGTAGTCCTAGCTTTATAGGCTCTCAGAGCTCAAGAGTTGTGGATTCATGGAGGCTTCCACCCAGATTTTGAGAACAGCCTTGGAGGCATATTTACCCCATGCCATTGTGTGTTGGAAGTGCCTAACTCTGGCTTTCACAGGAGTTAAGAGCTGAGAGTTTGCCTTGAGGCTCAGAGGAGACTTCGGACTTGCACTTAAAAAAAAAAAAAAAAAACAGTGTTGAAACTTACGACTTGGGCAACTCTCAGAGAAAGATCGAATGCATGCTGCATACGGAGGTAAACATGAGTCTTTGGGGGGCCAGGGGTGGAATGTTGTGGTTTGGATCTTCTAAAAGCCTCATGTACCTATGAATCACATGTGTTATTGGGAGGTGAGGCCTGGCTGGAAGGGGCGTTGCTTGGGGCTTGACCTGGAGGGGCGTGTGCTGGTTCTGCGCTTTCTCCCAGACTTGGCTCTGTTCTGCCATGCTGCTGTGAGGAGCTAGCTCTCTCTCTGTCTCTCTGGCTCCGGCCCTGTTCTTCTGTTTCTAGCTGTCTACCTGGGAATGGACTTTGACTGTCTGAAACTGTGAGCTAAAATAAATCTTGCCTCCCTAAAGTTGTGGATGCTGGGTACTTAATCACAGTCACAGAAAAGTAAGTAAGACAAACTCTGTTCAGGGTTTTTCTGCCTTCTTGGTTCAGCCTTGGAATATCACGTTTCTCCCGAGTTCTTGAATTTATTGGAATATAGGTTTTCAGAACAGTGTCCTTTAATCCTTTGGATTTCACATCGTCTGCTGTGATTTCACCTTTTTTTTATTTCTAATGCATTACCGTGAGTTTTTTTTTTTCTCTCTCTTGGCAAGTTTGGCTGGAGATTTATCAATCTTATTTATCCTATCAAAGGACCAAGACTTTGATTTACTCATCTTTTCAATTTTTGTTTCAATTTTATTAATCTTCATTCTGATTCTTGTAATTTCTGCCCTTCTACTGCCTTCGGGTTTGGCTGGTTCTGGTTTCTCCAGGACTTTGAGTTGCATCATTAGACGGTTTATTAGAAATCTCTGGGTTGCGCTCAGAGCTACAGACTTCCCTCTTAGGACTGATTTAATTGTGTCCCGTAGGTTCTGGAATGATGTGCTTCCATTATCATTTGAGTTTAGGAAGTTCTTGATTTCTTCTCCTGTTTTTTTCTTTCTATGATCTATCACTTGTTCCATAACATATTATTTAGTCGCCAGGTATTTGTATAGTTTCTGTAGTTTGTTTTGCTGTTGCTTCCTCCTTTCATTTCACTGTGGTCTGAAAGTATGCAGAAGATGATTTCAATTCTTTGGATTCAAGCACGCCTTATGTCCAAGATATGGTCTGTTTTAGAAAAAGCTCCATGTGCTCCTGAGAAAAAGGTCTAGTCTGTTGACACTGGATCGGATAGTCTGTAGATATCTGTTATGTCCGTTTGCTCCATGGTGTGATTTAATTCTTTTCTTTGTTGGTTTTATTTTTGCCCAGGGGATCTGTCTCCTTGTGAGAGTTGGGTATTTAAGTCCCCTAGTATGACTGTGTTGGGATCCATTTGATCTTTCATGTCCAGTAGTTTCTGCTTTATGTAACTGGATGTGCCTGCTTTCGGTGCATACATGTTTCTAATCATGAGCTTTTCCTGTTGGGCTGCTCCTTTTGCTGGTAAATCGTGTCTGCCTTTGTCTCTTCCGTTTTGGTTTGACGTCTGTAGTGTTTGGGAACAGTGTAAGCTATTCCTGCTTGTTTCTGGGCTCTGGTAGCATGGAGTGTGTTTCCACCCTTTGGTTTCAGTCTGTGTGATTGTCTGTGGTTGAAGAATGTCTCTTGGAGACAGCACATGCTTGGGTTTTGTTTTTTGATCAAATCTGCTGGTTATGTCTTCAGATTAACAAGTTAAGATCATTAGCATTGAGAGTAATTGTAGTAAGATATTCGCTGAATCCTGTCATTGTCCTGTTCTTTTAGCGTTGGTTCTTAGATTTGTCCTTTTGTTTCACTTTCTCTTTAGATGTTTCCTTTTCTCTATGTTCTTAGGTTCTGCTCATCTGTCTCTAAGATTCTTCCAAGCACGCCTGGCAATGTGGGGCTAGTGGTTGCAAATTTTCTTAGAGTTTCTTGGTCACAAAAAACTTTTACTTCTTCCATTTTCAGGGACTCTTTTACCAGCTACAAAAGCCTAGGTTGACACTTGCTTTTTTTTTTTTTTTTTTAAAGCTTGAAAGATTTTGCTGCAGGCTCTCCTGACCTTTAAGGTTTGCATTGAGAAATCTGCAGTCGTCTGAATAGGTTTGCCTTGGTAGAATAATGTCTGTTTTTCTCCCACTGCTTTTAATAGTCTCTCTTTGTGCTGAATTTCTGAGGTTTTGATTATGATGTGTCATGGAGAAGTTCTTCTCTGGTCAAGGTTATTTGGTGTTCTGTGAGCTCCTTGTGCCTGAAAATTAATTTCTTTCCTAGAGTCAAGATATTTTCTGCCACAGTTTCAGTGAAAATTCTTTATAGCTTTGGTGCTGTCTTCTGCTCTTTCTCCCACACCTATAATTCTGAGGTTAGTTCTTTGAATCATCCACCAGCTGTTGTACGTGAACTACTTTTCTCACTTCCTACGTTGGTGTTGTGCCTGATTGTAGCATTAGTTGCCTCAACCTTGTCGTCAAGGTCTGAAAATCCGTCCTTGCAATGTTCAAGCTGACCTTCCCTTGCTTTCAAGAGAATTTTTCATAACCTGACCTCCAGCTGGATTTCCTTTCAGATTCTCCATTTCTCTATCAAAATGTTCCTTCCCGTCTTGCCTTATTTACCACAGCCGGCTTTTTATTTGTGTCTTCTATATGCTCAGTCAACTTTGTGTTCATCAGGACCACCGTTTAGTAAATCCCTCTTTAAGCTTTCTGGTTTTTACTTTTCTCTAAGAATGTCTTGTGTGAACTGACTGTAGAAACCAACTAGCCTATTTGTTTCTTGACGGCCTTCCCCGTGAGTTCCACTATGTCAGGCCCATGACATTCGCTTCCGGGCTCGCAGGTGTTTCTGCGGGTATCCTGTTGCCTTGTCTTCCCATGATTCTATTGCTAAGAGACTTCACTTTCATGACCTAGCCGAGAGGTTTCTTTGAACATATATGAGAATGTGTGTGTATGTGTGTGTGTGTGTGTGTGTGTGGGGTGACCTGAAAGTTTACTGGGATCTGTGCTGGGAATAGGCAGTGAGGGGGGACCTAATAGTCTGTTGGCCTCTGAAGTGTCTTGTTCACCTCCAGATCGCTCAGCAAAACTCTCCTGCCTGTCTGGGGTTCCCTCCCCTGAGGATGGAGAGCCCCACCTCTGAGGTGCTCCCACTGCCAGCTGAGCCATTCAGGATGTCCGTGGCCTTTCCACCCTGACTGCAACTGCGTCTTGTGCCGCTTTCTTCCCTGGCACTGTTTAGGAGCATCCTCCAAATTCTGGATGTATGTCCCGTCTGGATTCTTTTGCTCTCAGCAGTTAAGACTTGGTCTCTTTTCAAAATGGCTCCTGCCTACGTCACTGCCTAGTGTGGCTGCCAAGCACTGTTCCTCCCAAGCTGGTCTAAGGTCCTTTTCAAGGGGGACCAGGGGGAGCTCACAGTGCATTTGCAGTTTGCACTAGCGGCAGGGTCATTTCTGGTGGCTGTGACTGCCAGCTGCTGTCAATTCTCATGGCTGCCATGTCCAAGCTTACCTCAGCCTGAGGCTGCCGGCTGCTACTGATTCCCGTGGCTCCTGGCTCGGGGTCACCCTGGTCTGCAGATGCTAGAAGCTCATGGCCCCTCCCAGCCACCCTGGGGCAGCTTCCTGGGCTGGTGTTTTCTTTAGCTTCTGACACATCTACAGAATTTCCTGCCTCTCTGTGACCTCCCTTCAATTCCTGAAGCTCTGCTCCCGCTCCTAGCTAAGTCAAGCCACCACCTTGTCCACAGTGGAAATTTTTAAAAAGAAGAGACTTGTAGATTGAAGTCTGTGAGTTGTCAGTTCTCGTTCCTGGGAATAAATTGGTCAATCTGAAAGTGACTTGAAGAGCCAACCGCTTGAGGGTTTTGGAGGACAGATGAAATTTTGCTCCACCGTGGCTGAGGTTTAAAATGAATTAGCTAATTAATTTTTGGAGACAGAGTCTTACCCTGTAGTCCAGGTTGTTCCTGAACTTACTATGTAGCCCAGGTGGTCTTTCAGCCTCCTGAGTGCTGGGATTACAGGCGTACACCACCATGCCTGGCTTCATGTGGTGCTGGGAACTGAGCCCAGGCCCTTGTGCTTGCTGGGAAAGTACTGTAATCACTGAGCTACACCCCTACCCCTGGTTTGGGGTTATTTTTTTGTTTGTTCAGGAGCCCATGTCCAATAGGACCCCAGGGATCCGTGTGGAAAATGGGCTCGTGAGCTCTGCATGGGTTCCTCAGCTGCATACGTCCTTCCGCTGTGAGTTTTGCCGGGGTCTCCATGATGGTGGAGCCCTAGCAGCCTTCCTCCAACCAGGGCCCTGGGAAATCCCATAGCCCCCTTACTAAGTTACAAAAGAGCTGTCAAAGCTCATGAAGGTTGAGAAGACAGAACGGACTTCTGACTTCATAAAATAGTGTTTGTGTGAGCAGGGGCAGTTCTGATGTTACGGCACTAGGAGGCCATGACCAATACGACGGCATCTGGTTATGGAACAAAAGTGCATTACTTCCCCTTCCCCTGCAAAGCCCGTCATCATGTGATGAGAATCTGTGCTCCGAATAATTAAGGACGCTTTCATAGGTCCCAAAGAACTCATCAGCTGGTGGGAGACCCCATTTCTCTACCCTAGAATCTTATACCCTGAAAGCCAACTTGCTTCATCTATCACTGAAATGGGACATTTGAGAGAACCAAGGATAAGACTGTCTCGTTTGACTGACTGATTGATTGTGTGTACTGGGGCTCGAACCCAGGGCTTTCACACTGAGCTACGTCCCCAGGGTCTTGCTAAGATGCTAAGTTGCCCATGCTGGGCTTGAATTTGTGATCCTCCTGCCTCAGCCTTCCAGAGTGCTGCGATGATGGGTCTGTAGTACTTGACTCACCTTAAGAACACATGCCATTAAGCCAGGTGGGTAGAGCCTGCCGGAGCTCTAAGGGTTTTAACATCTCCCTTCTCAGACTCACCGCGCACAGATGAACTTGACTCGTGTAACACCACGGGAAATACTTCCTTTGTTGTCAAGGAGCAGTCCTGCCTGTGTGCTGTGTTTAGGATCTGGAGTGTCCCCAAAAGTCTCATCATGTATGTTAATGTTATAGATTGTCTGTGGAACCATGTGCTCTTGGTGGATTGGGGCCTAGTCTGGAAGGGCGGATGACAGTTAAGTTAAGATTAAAGGCATGTGACTTAAGACTAAAGGGGTGTAAGTTAGGATCAACGGTGTGTAGTGGCCACACCTTCCACCTGGATGCAGGAGGGGCTGATCACTGAGTGGAGACCTGGAAGAATGTATAAGCTGCATCCTGCCTTCCTGGAGTACAAGGACTGGGACTAGGACTGGTCTCAACTTGCCTGACTTGACTTCCTGTGTGTGATGTCCTGAGAAGCTGCCTCCACCTCTGCCTCTGCCATGTACTTCGGTTGCTGCTGGCCGCCCCTGAATGGACTGTGACCTTCTGAAACCGTGAGCTCAAATAAACCTCTCCTTTCCTAAATTTGTAGGTATCAGGTATTGAGTCACAGCAATGAAAAATAACTAAGACACTGTGAAACAGAATTTTTTTTTCATAGTGTTGGACATAGCATGACTTGGAGATGCCACTCTGCAAAGCATGGTGGAAGAGCTGGGCAAGAACCCCAGTGGAGAGGGCAGCGGAGGGGTCAGGACGTGTGGATAGCGAGGATCCGTGGGTCAGGTCTTGCCCTGGAACAGCCGTTTGTCCTCTGTGGCATTTGGAGCGTCTAGCTGTGCTGTGGCGCGGGGAGCTGCTGAGATCTCTCTCAATGTGCAAGTTCCTGGTGTGGAAATGTCCCTGCCTGTCACCCGTTTGGAGATGGGGACTTTCAGATTGTGGTGTGGACGATCCTCTCTGAAGTACAGAGCTGACCGCCTGAGCCTCCTCTCCATCCTGCCTTCCCATCAGGCCGCGGGGCATCTTGCTGGACCCCAGGGTGCCCACTGCACAGAGGGAGTGACCACCCTGGGGGAAGCTGCTGGTCCCTTGGTCATCCGTGTGTGGGTGGCAGCTTCTGTCTGGATAGAGTAGCAGTTACCGACCATAGCAGACTGCCTCAGAAATGGGGCTGGATCAAGACTTTGCTGTCATAGAACATGGCACTGAGAGGCCACCTGGTCACTGCAGTGCCACGCCCCGGGCTGAAGGCTTCTGTATGTTTGGTGTGTCACACTTGAGATCTCAAGTGTCCCCAGGGGCCCCTGTGAGCTGAAGGTGACTGGGTCATGGGGTCCATCGTCGGACCAGTGCATGGCATGCTGTGAAGAGGTGAGGCGTGGCTGGAGGGGGCCGCTGGGACTGTGACCCGGAGCCACGTGTCTCTCCCTGGCTGCCGCTGCCCCCCTGCTTCCTGGCTGCTCTGGGTGAGCGGCTGTCACCTGTCACACTGTCTATTACCCCGATTCCACCTTGGAGCTGCTGACTGGGGACTGAACCTCCTGGGAACTGTGAACCAAAATCTCCCCTCTTCGGAGCTGTGAGTGTTGGATGTTGGATCCCTGTAACAGGAATGTGGCTAATGCAGATTTTGATACCAGAGAAGTGGGATCGTTGACTGTGTGGCTTTGGAACTGGTTTGCAGGACAAGTTTGGAAAAATTTAAAGATGCAATCCCCCACTTCATTAAAAATTAATAGTATAATAGCAGTTCAATGAAGGGAGGGAAGCCTTCTTTATTATTTCATTTTATTTCATTTTTTGAGGCAGGGTCTCATTCTGGTCCTAAACTCACCATGGAGCCCAGGCTGGCCCTAGACTCTCAGCAATTCTCCTGCCTCAGCCTCCTGAGTGCTGGGATTATAGGGGTGCACCACCACGCCCGGCTTGTGTGGTGCTGGGGAATCAAACTCGGGTGCTTAGCACTTGACTTAGCACTTGCTAGACAAGCACTTTAACTGCTGAGCCATTCCTCCAGCCCCAGGGAGGGAAGTCTTAAAAAAAAAAAAATCTTGCCCTCTGGGAGGCTGAGGCAGGAGGATCCCAAACTTAAGTGTAGCCTGGGCAACTTAGTGGCTTAGTAAGATTCTGTCTCATAACAAGAAATACAAAATACAAGGCTGGAGGTGTAGCTCAGTGGAAAAGGCCAGGCTCAGTGTCTAGTACCAGGAAAAGTCTTGACTTACACATTGGACCCTGGACGGCATTAAACCAACATGGGAAACGGACGTAAGCATGAACAACATACAGGTCTACAGGGTTCCCAAGGAGGCAGAGGAGCGCTCCGGGCACCTGGGGGTCCAGAGTGTGTGCTTCATAAGAAGACGACATCACGAACTGGATTTCACTTAGGTTAAACGTGTTTGCTCTGAGAAGACCTCGTGAAGAAGATGGAAGGCGAGCCACGGGCGGGGCGACACGGTGGCGGGCCACGGACCAGAAGCACGCCTCCTGCTTGAAGATACCTGGGGAGTCTGGAAACTCCCTGGCGGAAAAGGGACCGGACAAGCCACGGGGCCGTGTGTGCGAGAGACCGATCTGCCCCTGGAGGGCCGTCCCTTGTCACCTGCAGCGACGGACATGCCGGGCACGGCCACCACAAGACGGGCCGCTCCCCCAGCGTGGCAGCCGGTGCACAAACAGGACAAGCAGACAACACACCAAGAAACCAGGAAGCCAGGCACCCACCTGCCAAAAAGGGCGGGGATGGCCCTACATGCCCTCCCGACCGACCAGGTTGGTTCTCTGACCCAGAAAGAAGGCATTCTTGGGCAACAGTATACTTTTTTTTTCTTGAAATGGTCTCTGCTGGGCAAAAAGTTAGCATGGCAGACTGACTCTGTAGACTCCATTTGTTGAATGAGGGAAACACATATGTGGAAGGCTGAGATGCCGCTGCGGGGCCCAGGGAGCAGCTGGAACTCCCGCCGACTGTGCCCAGGCTCTGCAACCTGCCCCAGCTGGGTGTCTGAGTGGCGCAGCCTGGTGGCCCTGCGTGTGCCCGCTCCACACGCGCTGCTGTGGTCTTTCTTTCCTGCTGACATGTCCTGTGTTCCTGTGTCCCTTCTTTCTGCATCCTGTACTTTTCCCTGTAAATGAGTTGTTTCTTTAAAACTGGAAGTACAGCTTGTGAGACACTCATTTCAACTGAGCAGGACACTGTGCAGAATATCAGAGCCCAAGCAGGGACCCTCTGCCCTGTCACCTTGGAAAGGACAGGGCGAGGTGGGAAATGCTGGGAAGGGCCGCTGCCCGACTGTGTGTGAGGGGGCCTGGGCAGGTGTCCAGGGCCCGAGGGTTTGCACACAGGCCCTGGTTTGGGGAAGCCAGGAGACCTTGGGGCCACCAGCAGGAGGTGACTCTCTTAGTTACTTTTCCATTGCTGTGACTCGATACCCAACATCCGCACATTTAGGGGAGGAAAGGTTTATTCTAGCTCACAGTTTCAGAAGGTCACAGTCCATTCAGGGGAAGCCAGCAGCCATGGAAGCACATGGCCGAGGCAGAGGTGGAGGCAGCTCCTCATGACATCACACACAGGAAGCCAGGTCAGGACAATTTGAGACTCGTCCTCAAGGAAGGCAGGAAGCAGCTTATGTGTCCTTCCAGGTCTCCTCCCAGTGATCAGCCCCTCCCAGATCCAGGTGGGGAAGGTGTGGTCAGCCCCCACCACATGCGTGTAATCTGACTTACATGCCTGTAATCCAATTTACATGCCTATAATCCACCCCTCCAGACTAGGCCCCCATCTCCCAACAGCACATGGTTCCATAGACAATCTATAACATTCAAATACATGAGACTTTTGGGGGACATTCCGGATCCAAACCACAATAGTGACCCAGGGACCATTTCTCTCCATTTTGTTCCCATGTGCCCTAAAAAGAGGTCTGCGGTGATTCTTTCTTGCTGACTTTAGGGCAAATATATGTGTGTGTGTGTGTGTGTGTATACACACACACACACACACACACACACACACACACACACACACACACTTCCATGTGGAGGGAATAAAAATCACATATATCCCATAAACAGGAAAACAGCTGCCGAGGCCACTGTGTTTTGGGGACAATAAAAATGAACACGCTTGAATGCCTTTTCTCCAAGGTGCACCCCAGCCGGCCTTTCAGAAAGGGGACGTTGAGGGCAAAGTGAGCCGCAGAAGCAAAGTAGGTGGTGAGGGGGGAACTAGCTGCTGATTCTGAGTCAACCTTGACACCCAGGAGACAAAGTTTAGGTCTCTCATAGCTACTTCTTTTTCTTTACTGGTAAAGGGGGCCAGGGCCTTTGCACTGAGCTACACCCCCAAACCATTTTTAGTTTTGCTTTTGAGAAAGGGTCTCTCTAAGTTGCCCAGGCTGGACTTGAACCTGTGATCCTCCCACCTCAGCCAACTGGAGCGCTAGAATGACAGGCGTGTGCCACCACTCCAGGGTGCGGTGTGCCTTGATAATAATCCTGCCAACCAGGAGTCAGGAGGCCTGAAAAAGAAAGGAGGAATGTAGTAGGAGCCTCACGTGCGTCCCTGCCAGGCCCAGGAAGGGCGGGCCAAACCACGACTTTTGGTTCAACCTTCATCCCTGCAGAAAAAAACCAAACAACACATTCAACAAGAAGATAAAATGGAAAGTTGCCCACAGTTGTGTCGCCTGCAGAGAGCCTGTTACTGACACGTGAGAAGTTTCCCTTCTGTGTTTATTTCTGTGCATACATGTGCCATTTTTACAACATTGAGATGACTTTGCACATAGAGTTCTGTGGTGTGCGTCTCTCCTTATAATGGATTCTGCTTTTTTTTCCATTTAATGTTCTTCTAATTCAAGCAGACTTTCTGACTTGAATTGAAGAAGGAGTGAACTGGTTCTGGCTGTGTCCATTTGTTTGTGGCAGCTGTAGCGTTAGGGGCCCTGCATATTAAAGTGTTACCTGTCAAGATGCCATGAATTGAAGGATTGATGCAAGTTCAGTGAGATAAAGAACAGGCAGTAGAAGTGCGTGACTGCAGAGGACGCTGTGTTCGTCCCTCTCCCTTCCCCGAGACCAAAGACTCAACACCCACAACTGCAGGAAGAGAGATTTCCTTGGCTCACGATTTCAGTAGGGTCAGTCCCGGGTCAGCTGCCTCCACGGAGGGGCTTATGCAGCATTCACGTGCTGTTAGGAGGCGGGGCCTGAGCGGAGGCGGGTCACCGGGGTGTGGCCTGGGAAGGTGTGCTCTCCACCGTGGCTCCTCTCTCCTCTCTCTGCTTCCTGCCTGACCTGGGCTGAGCAGCTGGCCTCCGCGGTGCCGTTCTGCCATGCCCTTTGTGCCTGGGAGCCAGTAGACAGAGGACTGAAACCAGGAGTCAAAATAAGCCTCTTCTTGGTTGTGGGTGTCAGGTATTGTGACAGGAGCGCAATAAAGACAAGGACCGAGGCTGGGTGCCTGGGGCACACACACCCAGCGACGTCTCCTGCCTCTGCTGTCTTGCTTTGGGACAAAGGGCAAAGACTGAATTTCGCGTGTCAAAGATTCAGAGTTCCGTGGGTTGACTCTGTGGATTCAGCCCTGAGGGGGAGGTGAGTTGGCTGTGCAGCCCAGGGCAGAGGCTCTGACCCACATTTATTAGGAGGAAAGGAAGGGGTATAGTGAGCGGAAGAAGTGCTTAAGGGCAGCAAATCGTTGACAGAGGCTAAAAGTAGACCTGAAGCTCATGAGTGGCGTGGATCAAGGTTGCACAAAACACAAGTGGATGACAAACAGAAAGACAAGGCAGATCGTTTTCATAGCGATCATCTTTCTAGCAGGCAGGTAGGGATGGGGGCGGGTCCGGTTCTGCAGAAACCGCTCTGCCACGCTCTGCCACGGCTGCAGCTGCACCAGGCCGCAGGGGAGATTTAGGGGGCCCTGGTCTTAAGACACCGTTGTCAAGGCAAGTGGCACACTTCTGCTCAGTCCAAGAGCAGCAGCTCCTGCATTCCCACGCTCTCCTGCTCGGGGCCAGTCTGCTTGGCCTCCTCTGAGCACCTCCAGGGGCACTAGCTGGGCTCAAACCCTTGGCTCAGGGCTGGCCGGGGACAGCCGAGGCCAGGACCTAACAGGTGGCCAGCTGTTTGCAGAACGTGGCAGCCGCTCACACCTCGGCTAACGGCAGGGAGCCGGTGCTGACCCTTGGGGTCCCTACTTCCTCTCAGCTGCCTTGGGCTGCCTGCTCCCAGGGGCTTGGGGTGGGCGGACAGACGAAGCTCTGAGCTTGGGCGGGGGCCACAGACCAGATGACTCCCCAGCCGCCTTCTGTCTCTGCACCCAAAGCCATGGCCAGCGTGCTTAGCCAGCTAGTGGCCCCTGCCGGACCGGGGGGTAGTCCCCCCTCAACTGTACAGGGGGGCCTCTTTCTGCTTTTAGACTTTTCTTTACCGTTCAGCAATTTGCACTTCATACAGAACTACATGATTTTACAAAACTTTGTATTTCTTTATTTATTTTCCTTTGCTCTTGGGATTGGACCCAAGGCTGCGGCCTGGGATTGGACCCAAGGCTGCGGCCTGCGTCGCCCCAGCCCTGTCTTGTTTATCTTTTGTGATAGGTTCTTGCTAAGTCCCTAAACGGGGGGATTTAGTTCACTCAACTTTGAGTTTGGCTGAGTTTAAACCTGAGATTCTCCTGCCTCGTACTACCAGAAGACACTTGAGCTTTTTTTTTTTTTTTTTTTTTTTGATACTAGAGATTGTGTGCAGGACTTTCACACTGAGCTACATATCCAGCCCATTTTTATGTTTTATGTTGAGACAAGATCTTGAAGGTCATGCTGAGTTGTCCAAGGCTCAGACTTGGAATCCTTCTGCCTCAGCCTCCCATAACGTTGATCGTAAGCCTGTGTTACTGGGCCTGGCGGTGTTATATTTTCACTAAACGATATTGCCATATGTTGTGGTTTGGATCTCAAGTGTCCCTCAAAAGCCTCGTGTTGCTATGAATACCGTGTGGGGTTGGAGGTGGGGCCTGGCTGGAAGGGGTGGATGCTTAGGGCTTGACCTGGAGGGGTGTGTGCTGGTTCCGCCCTTCCCCCAGTCTCTCTCCTCCACCATGCTGTGAGGATCTCTGCCCCAGGAACTCCGCTTCCAGCTCCAGCGGTGGCCCACCATGTGATTCCCCCATTTTCCAGCTGCCCACCCACGAACACGCTGAGACCTTCTGAAACGGTGAGCGGTGATAGATCTTTTCTCCCCAAGCTGGCGCTGTCGGGCATCGAGTCACAGCGATGGAGAGGTGAACACGATGCCACACCTCAGCTCCCTGCATCCTGTGTGTGGGTCTCACGGTGCCTGATTGCTGGGGGGTGAGTGATTAATTAAAACCGAATATAAGCAGCCTACTGTGTGCGCCCGACTCCGTATTTGGTCATTTGCTTCCGGCAGTCGGAGAAGCCGGACACGCGTGAGTAAATATGAAGAGAAGAAAGTGTGTAGGAACCCTGAGTGCGCCCACGGCAGAGCCAAGAGGACGCTGGCTGAGATGGTGTCGCTTCGGATACGAGCTGGGCAAATCCTGAAGTGGGTCTTGATTTCCAAAAAGTCTGGTTGAGTGAGGTTGAAGCTGGCTTCTTCTGTAGCAACTTTAATCCCCCTTGGAACGTGAAGGGTCCTGGATGGGTAATCATTTAAGTATTTTTGTTGTTGTTGTTGTTGTTTGGACAGGAGAACCTTTGAGAAGAAAAACAGAAGTGGAAATAATTTTAAACATACTTATTTCCTGGTTGATGAATTGATTTCATTATTAATGGACCTGAAAAAAGTTCTTTGAAAAAAAAAGCTTGTATTTTAAAAATCACTCAAATCTAGGGGCATCGAAGTGAAGATAACTTTAAGGTTTTTCATTGATTCTGTGATAACATGTAAGAATTATTCTTGGTAGTGATTCACATATTTATTTCCCATCTATTTTTTAGCCATATCTACTTTCTATAACCACATCACTGGTATTTTTCTGAAAAGATGAAGTTTTAAAATGTTGTTATTCCTCATAAAACTGTAACTTTTGCCAAAGCGACTCTTAATACGTTTGGAAATGTTGACTGTGTCTATTAATTCCCCCAGTTAATCATAATATTTTAAACTGCAAAAATCCCCCCTACAGACGCTGAGGCATCAGCTGACCCAGAGTAACTCTGACAGAGGTGAGTCAGACATTGATTATTTTCATGTTAAAATGGGTGAATAGTTCGACCCAAATTTTTTACATAATCTGCCTTCCTGCCTACACCCCAAATACCTTCTGTTGACAAATATTTTTACGAATCCAAGTTTGAGAGTTAAACTTCTTCTAATTACAATTCTTGGAATGTTTTGCTAATCAAAGGTGCCAAGAAATTGTAGGGCCTGAGTATCAATTTACCAAATTAGGAATAGGAGTTGCTGAGGAAGATTCTCGCTCAGGGATGCTCATCATGACCTTTGGAGTTTAAAATTAAATCTTGCCCGCGGTTGGGGCTCACGTCATTGAAGTTGTTTACTTGCAGCCTGGCTTTTGTGGGGACAGATTTCAATACCTTCCTGATTACAGATTATATTGCCAATAATTGCATTTTGCAAAGATCTCCAAGGGTTGAGGATCTCTTGGTACTCTGTGATTACTTTAATCAAAAATTTGGGACTGATTTAGAAAAAAAAATAATGCATTCAAGACATATAGGGCTCCTTTTCCCAAAAAGGCTACTGTCACTGTCAGGTGCTTACATAGTATTGGGCTTAAGTGTGCTCAGAGATTCCAGTGCCTCTTGAGTCTACGGATGAGACAAGTCGGGAGACCGAGCATTTGTCCTCTAAAAATTTGCCATCTGCATCGCTTAAGTACCACTGTGGCTCGCTCTGTTTAAATGCGGTGTTTGTAGATTGGGACAGCCCAGCTTGCTCTCGTGGGCCGGACATCCCGGCGGCTCTGGAAACACTGGGCTCACAACCAGCATCCAGTACGGTTTCCGGTTGACATCATTCTGGACGTTTGCTCTCGCCTTAGCGTTGCACATTGAAATCACTGTTGAATTATCACAGCCGAGGAAAATGATTTTATCCTCAACGTTAAATTTTTTAACTGACTTTTCAATGACATTTGTGATAACGTCAGTCAATTCACCTTTGGCCTGATGAATTTTTAACGGGGTTCCTTTGATAATATAAATCAGATGGGAAAAAATCAAGCTCCACCGGCGTGATCTGATTTTCTGCACGGAACATCTTGTGACCTCGTCACCACTAGAATTGATGAAAGTGGCGGCCAGATGGGGGGCTGAGGTGGGGCTGGGTTTATAAGAGCCACAAAACGTAAGTGTGAGCCGGAACGGAAGCCCCACAGCGCCACTTCTGGTGTAGAGGTTTCCAGACTCCTGAGTCACTGTTGGTCCCGATAAGCTCTTCAGCTACTGGGGTTGGCATGCACAAGGGGACCGTGGCTTTGCCTTTTGTGCATGTGGAAGAAACTGTGGGGGGAAACTGAGGCAGGTGAGCTCGAAGCACCCTGTGGTGTAAATATGGGCGGTGAGCAAAATGTATGGCGAATGGCGAACGTTTACATTTAAAAAAAGTATTATAGTAAAAGACACACGGCTGCGAATCCTCCTCAGAATCCTCCCCCTCTCTTTGAACCTCCTTATCCCCTCATCCTTGTCCCTGCCAGCGGCAGTCCTGGGCGTCCTCTTTCCTGAGGGTCTTCACGAGGCGTGATCAAAGCTTCGGTGACGGCTGCTGCCCGGCACCAGCCAATGGAAAGAGGCTCATAGAAACAGGGAGAGGCTTGGGTGTTTCCCACGTGCTGTGACGGACGTCTCCCCCGAGGTTAGAGATAGGGCCCGTGTGGCTCTCGGCTTCTGACAGAAGGTGCCATTTGTTGCCTTTGACCTGCAATTTAAGAATATTTATTCATGTGTCACATCGCTTAGGGAAATCAGGTAGTGACACAAAGTTAATGGTGAAAATCGATCTTTCTGACCACGCAATTTGACTCCTCACAGGAAAACACTGGGAATATTTTTTTAATTGGGGTAAATTATCAATAATCTGAATTTGTTCTTGTAACCATGTTTCAGAACAGCCACACAACGTTCACACGGTGTACAGCCATTTCCACCAGCCGTGTCCACGGGTTTAGGCTCTTCCAAACCAAAATTCTGTACCCATTAAAAACCAGCTTCAAAGCCAGGTGTGGAGCACAGGAATGTAACCCCAGCACTCTGTGAGGCTGAGGCAGGAGGATCACGTGCTTGTGCCTAACTCAAGCAATTTAGCAAGACCCTGTCTCAAAATAAAAACAATAAATATTTTATTTAACAAGACTGGGGATGTAGCTCAGCTCAGAGGCCCTGAATTCAATTCCCTGTACCCCCAGAAATGACCGAGTGGGTGAATGGCTTCTGCACTAGAAAGAATGGGAACCTGGTAGAGGGGTCCCTTCCCGCCTGCCCCCCAAGAGCTCAGCATGTGGCTGGGACACAGAAGATGGCCCCTGGGCCAGCAGGGTGGGTGGAAAGGAGCTGTCCGGCTTAGACTGCACTGCGGCGATTCATTGGGGAACGTCTTCTCTGGTGCCGATGTTTGGGACCTGGTGCTGCTTCTGCCCAGAGGGCACAGGGAGGGGCACATGGTCTACAGTGCCACCACAGGTCCTGCATTAGCCCCCTGCCTTTGTCCCCTGTTACACGTTCATGTGTGCCATACCCGAGGACCAAAACCCCTTCTCGAGGGTCCTGGGGGAATGAGCTCCCCACCCCCATTTTCCGGGAGGTCCGACCTCCTCCTCCAGGCCCAGGAGAGACCCGCCCTCCCCTGGCCTCGGTCCCTTCCACCTGGCGCCCTGTGCCATCGCTCACCACGGACGCTCCCTTTGCTGTCCTCTGTCACACACGAGTTCATATTCAGAAGATTTCTGCTTATTAAATCACTTGAAATGGGCTTTGGAAAGAGGGAAGCGACAGCTCTGCTGTGTTTCAACTGCGCCTCCTGCGTGCGGCGGGGTCCAGGCGCCCGGCTGCCGGCTCTGCACCGGGCAAAGGGGAGTTTTCTTGGCCCGCGTAGAAGACATACTGTCAGTGTGTATAAGGGACAAAACTTACTTGTTATTTTTTATTACAACATTAAAATGAAATAAAGCAACAAACCCTAGTCTACTAATTAGATAAGAAATCTTGCACGTCTGCTTAGTAATAGGAAACGCCTACCGGGTGATTTGGATCTGAGATTCTCCCCAAGGCCTCAAGCTTGGGAGGGGAGTCGGCTGCTCTCCTGCGCTGGGGGGAGGTGGCCTGGTGGGGAGGGATGGGTCACAGGGCGTGGCCTGGAAGGAGGGTGACCCGGAAGAATATACACTAGCCCTGCCCTTCCTTTCTCTGCCAGCTTCCTGTCCCACGGTCATAAGCCGCTGGCAGACGCTTGCACCGCTAACAGCTGCCCGTGACTGGAGTGAGCCCTTCTGAAGCTGTGAGCTAACATGTACCTTTCCTTCCTAAAATTGTGGGTGTCAAGTATTGTGTCCCAGCAATGGGAGAGTAACCGAGACCAGGCCGTCCCAGGCACACATGGGTGGGTGACTTGGAGCACTGTTGCTGCTTAGTTACTGTTTTTCATCGCTCTGACCAAACACCCGACATCCACAACTTGGGGAGGAGAGATTTATTTTAGCCCACAGTTTCAGAAGGTCACAGTCCATTCTTGGGTGGGTGGTTGAGAAGCAGTGGACCTTCTTCTGCACCTCGTGGTTCCACAGACTGTTAACCTCTCTCTCTCTCTCTCTCTCTCTCTCTTTTTTGAGACAGGGTCTTGCTCTACAGTCCAGGCTGGTCCTGAACTCACTGTGGAGCCCGGGCTGACCTCTGACTCATGGCAATCTTCCTGCCTCAGCCTCCCGAGTGCTGGAATTACAGGTATGTGCCACCACACCTGGCTAATCTTTATGTGGCACTGGGGAATGGAACCCAGGGCCCTGTGCATTCTAGGCAAGTGCTCTAACCATTGAGCTACGTCTCCAGACCTGTCACATTTGCTTAGCTATCCTTAACCCATTAGCGAGTGATGCGTACTGTGGACTTGGTCTCTACAGAGTTTTAGTCATCAAGGCCGGAATAAGAGAACCTTGCGATCACGTGGGTCACGGACTGCCAGTGAGTTGTCAGTACATGGCCAGAATGCTGATGCAATTCCTGTGGTCCCTGAATTTACTAATGCAACAAACTCTGACGTTAAGGGAAGCCACAAATGGTCTGGCCTGTGTTAAGGCCAGACATCCACTCAAATCATTACATTTCAAGTTTGAAGCCAGGCCTGGTGGCGCAGGCCTGTCATCCCAGCACTCTGGGAGGCTGAGGCAAGAGGGTCACAAGTTCCAGCCCAGCTCAGCTCAGCAAGCTCAGCAAGTTAAGGAGACCCTGTCTGAAAACAAAAATTAAAAAAGGACTGGGGGTGTAGCTCAGTGTGAAGGCGTTGGGCTCAGTCTCTAGCGCTGAAAAAAACAAAAAAACCAAGAAAATATTTAAAGATCTGAGCTCCGAGTATGAGATGCATGGATTTGGTGGCCATGATGTAGCGTTGCGGTTCTCAGAGTTCCTGGCACTGCAGGGAAAAAGCTGTTCTCTGGCTGCCTGGGATCACTGGTTGGAGAGAGCAGGAGTTTAGGTGCTGGGTGAAGGGTGAGGTTTCTGAGTTCTGTTTCCCCTAGCCCCCAAGGTGGGTGGGCAGAGTTGGGGACGGAGCCCCAAGGGGTGGTGGTCTCAGAAGGATCTGGTTGGAGCCAAGTGCCGAGGGGAGACCTGCCTGCCTTCCAGACCAGGAGGAGCCCTCTGTGCCATCCAGACGTGGGGGCAGAGGACAGAGAAAGCTGTACGAGGGACGGGCACACCCTGTCACCTGGCCTGCCATGGCTCCAGAGGGGACAGCAGATGAGCTGTGGTTTCCTTTGGTAGAGGTGGACAGAGACATTAGCAGAGGCGTGCCAGAGCTCAGGGACAGCTGGCGACAGAGGCCGCGGGGCCTGGCACACGCTCTCCTGCAATCTGGTCTCTCTCTCATTCTGGCTGGGCTTTGATTTGCTGGTGACTAGTGGAATGTGGCAGAGGTGACCTGTGACCTCCAAACAAGGTTGCTGGGGCAGATGCTGCTGTGGCCTCTTCCTTGCTCGCTGGGACCCTTGCCTAACCTTGAGGGTTGGTCTTGATGGGGGTGTTTGGATTCCCAGGGCTAGCAGGCGCCTAGGCACCCAAGTGCCCCCAAGGAGAGGCACTGGTTTCATGTGAAAAGAGACTCGTGGGATCCGGCCTCTCTCGCCCACCGGCTGCTGTCACAGCCTGTCTCTGGGACGGACCTGGAACCAGATGCCCTGCCACCTCCTCCCAGATTCGTGGCTCACAAAGGCCACGGGTGGCGGCCGTGGAACGGAAGGGCTGCTTTTGCTTTGCTGGGTTTGCTTTGTTTTCTTTGTGGTACTGGGCATTAAATCCGGAACCTTCGCCCTAAGCTGCATTTTCAGCATTTTTCTTTTTCTTTTTCTTTTTTCTTTTTGGATTTTGAGATAGGATCTCGCTAACTCACTGTAACAAATTGCAGCTGAAATGTTCCCCCAAAGCCTCGTGCATTTGAATGTTGTGTGTCATCAATGGATTCCATGTGCTGTTAAGAGGTGGGGCTTGGCCGGAAGGGGTGGATCTCTGGGATTTGACCCGGAAGGAGTAGACACCTGGGACATGACCCAGAAGGGGACGCTTTGCCTTGGCCCTTTCTTTTGGCTTTGTTTTTTCCCCGCTGTGATCAGCTTCCGTCTGACCAGGCCTCTGACTGTGCTTTGACCATTGGTGGTGGCCCGAGAACGCACCGAGACCTTCTGAAACTGAGCTAAAACAAGCCTTTCCTCCTTTAAGCTGAGGATGTTGGGCTGTGCTTAAACTTGCAACCCTCCTGCCTCAGCCTCCCAGCGTGCAGGAGCACAGGCCTGTGCTGCTGGGCCCAGCTCACGATGGGATGTTTCCAAGTCTTTGAGTTTTGGCTTGGCTTGTTGTGTAGCAGTAGAAAACAGAAACAGAGCCTGGAGTGACTCAAGACTCCCTGGAGTGACTGGGGCCTGCTTTCTACTACCTGAAGGGGCCGAGGTCTAAATGAACCGAAGTAGCAGTACCAACATTGCGTTTCGTGTCTCCCGGGCCTACAGGAGTCGCCCATCACCAGAAGGGCCCTGAGAGACCTCCCGGGTGTCAGATAGGTACACCCTGCCACCTGCACACCTCACTAGCTGGAGCTCTGGGGATGTGGGCAGGAGCCAGAGTCCTGGGGGGTCCGCCTGAGCCTTCCCACAAGACGAGTTTGGGAAGCAAGACTCCTTGGGTATGACTGTGGGAGAGATGATGTCATCTCGAGGCAATCAGGACCCGCACCTGGATTAGGGTTTGGGAACCACGCCTAGATTGGGAATCGAGAAAACCAGCCTGGGGGACGCCGACGTGCTACACGCCGCAGATCGTCAGCACAGATTCACTCGAGTCTCGACTTGTGCCTGTCTGCCCATAGCAGATCCTCGGTCTCCCTTTCAGCCATCAGACCCTCCAGCTGTCGCACGTGCAGGCCGCCATCTCGGACTATCTCTATCCTCAGATTTGTAAGCCTTCCAAATAGATAATTTTTGTTATAATTTCTGTAAATTCTGCCTTTTGAAAGAACCCAAACCAATACGGGAGGGGTCTGAGGCATGCTAGGAGACCAGCACTCATCCCACCAGGGCATCCACACCCCAGAAGTCCCTCAGGACGGCCTAGGGCACGGTGCTATACCGTACTTGCCCCACTGTAGATCTGAAATGTCCTCCAGGTGACTGGGCCATGGGGTGCTGTGTCCCCCAGTGGCTTCAGCCATGGATGAATTTGTTAACTGAATGCGCTGTGAGGAGGGGGAGCTGCCTGAGGTGTGTCACTACGGTGGGACCGGGAAGGGCGCTTTCTTGTTCCCAGATCCTCCCTTCTCCCTCTGCTTCCTGGCCGCCATGAGGTGAACAGCTGTCGTCCGCCATGACCTTCTGCTGTGGTGTTCCTGCCTTGGAGTAGCCAGCCTGGACTAAACCCACAGAAACCATGAGCTGCATAACTCCCCCACCCCTTGAAGTTTCATCCCAGTAACAGGAAAGCGACCGCTACGACGCTTAGGGACTGGTTTCCATCCATGGTAGCTGAGCCTGCAGGCGCAGAACCTGTGGATACAGAGAGCTGTCTGCACACTTTCAGACTCTCCCACGTGCCTCCTGCCCACCCCTCCCGATGGCACTAAGTCCCCTAAGACTTTCCTTTCATCAGATTCTGCGGAGAAAAGCACAGTCTATGTTTGAGAATTGATCCAGAGCAGTCTTAATGTTATTTTTATGGATAGAGGCTTAAAATTAAATCAGCATTTCCCAACCAGTTTCCACAAACCCACAGGGGTTCAAAAATACACACTGTGGATACGAATGGCTAAAAATGATCATAGCATGTGCTCCCATTTTGGTAAGAAAATCCATACTAAGCTCGTTATTTAAATGTTGTTATTAGTTTAAATTTGAGCCATTTGCAAGGATCCAAATACCGCACCCTGAGCAAGACCGCCAAAGGGCTGGGGGCTGAGTAGCCGGGCTCTCTCTCCCACCCATTTGTCACTGCCTCTTGTCGCTCATGGTGTGACCCAGGCCAGCATGGTGCAAGTGGTCCTTACGCAGCTTAAGGTGGCCAGTAATCGCACATCTCGGGTGGGGGCGTCCCCCTCTGCCGTCCTCCATCATGGACACAGGAGAGGCCACTGTTCAAAAGCGAAACAGGAGAATGGAAAGAAACAGGGATTCTTCACACTTGTCCCCAGAAGCGCCTTCCTTGGCCTGTGACGGAATCACTGGATCAGAATGGCACGTTGAGATGTCCTTGTGTTTTGAAGGACTGACGCTGCAGAGAGAGAGGGCCCCAGCGACTCTCGTCCTCTGGGGGCGCCGTCTTGCTGACGCCTGTCTTCGCACCGTGCCACTCATGGAAAGTGCCTGCCGGCGGCCACCTGATACATCCCCGCGTAGCTTTTCACTTAAAAACAGAACACGAGACACTCTAAAGATAGTTTGTTGGTGGTGCGTGGCTGGTAGGAGTGGAAGATGCCGTTGGCATCTGGGAGATGGGAGGGTAGGTCCTTAAAAAAATTAAGATCTAATTACTGTAAGGTCCAACGATTCCTCTTGAAAGCACTGATGTCAGGCAGGCGCACAGGTATTAGCACCCCGTTTCCTCCCAAATGCAGGAAGAGCCCAAATGTCTGCTGAGACTTCCTTCTTGTGGATAAAGTGCGATGTGTCCATGGAATGGAATGTTAGTCTTTCGAAAGGGGAAAGTCTTGACCAGACCTTGAGGGTGTGATGCTGAGTGAACTAAGTCATAAAAAGACAAATAGCACGGGAAACCATGTCCAGGTGTGTGGATTCACAAATAGAACCCTGGATGCAGGTGGCTGGGGTAGCAATATTAGGGTGTCAGTGTGTGGGTGCAGGGTGAATAGTTCAGGAGGGGGTGGTGATGATGGGTGCTAAGTTCTGTTGTTGTGTTTTACCACAGCATAAAACACACCTCCAAATCTAGAACTCTAAGTCCTTCATTTAAAAACCTTTACTGCTCGCAATACAGGGTATCCCAGAAGTTTGCTAATTCTTCCGTGAGTGGGGTGACGTGTGGGTGCCGAGTACACTGAAAGTATTACTGGTGTAATTTTCCTCGTAGCATTAGCTTTGCTTCCAATATCACAGAAAAATGAATCCCAAGCAAACAAATCTTTATATTCTATTATATTTAGATTATGTGTGTGGGACTGCCAGCGCAAGGGCCCATATAAATCAGTTAATTGTTTGGAAAGTCAAGATTCAAGAATTTCAAATACCAAGCCAATTTTTGTCTGTCATCTTTGGGGTATGACAAACAGTTGAATTTTAATTTATATCCCTATGTTATATACTTTTAATTTTGGGGTGTAAATGATTCAAGCTCTTCATATAGTTAATTGGGAAGTTCACGTTTTCATGTAGTAGATTTGGTTACATATGACTCAAAGTTATATTAGGATGAAATAATTTAACATAAAACCTTTTTTTTTTTCACTCCAGGCATAAGTGCAGACCTGTGTGAACAGCTGGTGACCCGGAGTCTCGTGGCTGAGCTGCACCTGGTCCGAGCTGGTGGGACAGGGGCTCATGGGGGATGGATGGCCCTCCTGGTCCCATGTAGCTATGGATGGACCTGCTGCCCCTCTCCTCCCTGCCCAGCCTGGGGTGCACAGGCTTCAGGCTCCACCCAGTCCTGGGTGTACAGGATTGGGGCTCTGTGGCACCATTGCCCCATCTCCATCTTTAGCACCTGTGGTCTTTAGCTGTGACCTAAAGCCACGTGGAACACAGATGCCACTGGCTCCTGCTCAGAGTCCTTGTGGCCACAGCAGGGACCTTCTCCCCAAGTGTCCCTGTAGAACCCAACTTGCCTGGGGTCATACGAACAGCTGAGATCATACGAACCCATGGGTTCTCCTAGTCCTGCCTTCCAGCTCTTCGTGTCCCCAGGAGTGTCCAGGCGTTGACCCTAAGTTCTGTAACCCTCAGTTCTCATGGTGGCTCTGCTGGCTTCCAGGACCAGACCCAACAGCCATGCCAGGAAAAATTACAGTGTGGTCATAAATGTATTCCTGTGAAAGGGCATTAGGAACTGGGGGACTCTGGAGAACTCGCAGGAACACGTAGAGCTACGTGCAATTTGTACTTTCTTACGTTGTGTGGATTTTCAAAAAACCAGACCTGTACAACGTCCCCCGTGGCACACACTTGGAGGAAGCCCTGGCCACGCGCGCCAGTCAGTTTTCCTTGGCTGTGACGCAGTGCCTGAGGCAGCCAGCTGATGAGAGGAAGGCGTATAGTTTTGTGTCATGGTTGCCGAGGCTTCGGCCCATGGTTGGCTGGCCCTGCTGCTCTTGGGCCTGAGGTGAGGAAAAGCATTGTGGGGGCTGCTGTAGTTTGGATCTAGTACGTCCCTCAAAAGCCTCCTGTTCGGAAGGTGCTTCTGTCCTGGGGCTTAACCCACTGATTTCCTGTGCTCCTCAGAGCGGGTCTTGACCGGGAAGGGCCGGGTCTCTGGGGCTGGACCTGGGAGGTGGTAACTCCCTCATTAGACCCAGGCCAGCATGGCGTAAGTGGTCCTTACGCGGCTTAAGGTGGCTTGTAATCGCACATCTCGGGTGGGGGCGTCCCCCTCTGCCGTCCTCCATCATGGACATAGGAGAGGCCACTGTTCAAAAGCGAAACAGGAGAATGGAAAGAAACAGGGATTCTTCACACTTGTCCCCAGAAGCGCCTTCCTAGACCTGCGACGGAATCACTGGATCAGAATGGCACGTTGGCACTCCCTCTGCTTCCTGTTATGCTGTGAGCGGCTTTTCTCTGGCTAGGCCTCCATCAGACCCTTTCTGCCACCGCCAGGCAGCCATGGGTGAGTGGAGACCTTCTGAAACCGTGAGCTATAATAAACTTTTCCTTCCTTAAGTTTTGGGTGTCAGATGTTCTGCTCTAGCAAGGAAAAAATACCTAAGACAGTGGCAGCGTGTGACAGGAAAGACATTCACCCCACAGCAGCCAGGAAGCAGGGAGCAGAGGGGCTGGCTGTCACTATCCAGGCCACACCCATCATGACCTCACTTCCTTCCATTAGACTTAGGCCCTGCCTCCTAAAGGTTCCACTGCCTCTCATTACCACACGGGCTGGGGGCCAGGCCATCAGCACAAGAATCTTCAGAGGCTACCTTAGTGACATGGCCAACTTGTGTCTTGGAATTCATTTGAAAGAACTTTGTCTTAGTTATTGTCTCATTGCTGTGACTTGATACCCGATATCCACAAATGTAGGGGAGGAAAGGTTTATTTTAGCTCACGGTTTCATTCCGGGGCGGCCGGCAGCCATGGAAGAACATGGCAGAGACAGGTGGAGGCGGCTCCGCACGACATCACACACAGGAAGCCAGGTCAAGGCTAGTTTCATAAGAAAGGCAGGAAGCAGCTGATTTGCCCTTCTGGATGTGGAAGGTGTGTTAAGCCTAAATACCATCCGCAACACTGTACCCCGAAAGCCACAAGACACCGGGGCAGCCGCGTCCCTGGACCCCATCCTGCGCCTGGCCCTGAGGCTGTTGTGCACGAGATCTTGTGTGTCTCTGCCAACTGACGTTTTTCAAGTTTTCAGCCCAGGAGATCCCAGCACCCTACCAAACGCCGGTCCTGCTGCTGCCTGCTTTCCCCACCACCCCCCAGTTCCTTGCTGGTGCTCGGATGACAGTATCTGCGTCCCCCACCACTGCCTGGGCTGTCGGCTGCAGCCTGGAAGGCCACTCCCCCGGCAGCACTGGCCTCTGCCCACGTCCCGACTTCCGTTGCTGCTGTCACGGTAGCTGGGTCTTTCATGTCTCTCCACCACCACGTTTGGCGTTGGTGCTGGACTTGCCCGTGGGCGTCTCGCAGCTGATGTTGATTTGCGTGTGTCCAGGTGTGGTGCCGGGCACGTCCCGTTCCTCTGCCCGCTGCTCTGGTGAGTGGCCGACAGACCCTGGTGGCATCACACACACCTCAAAGGCCCTTGTCCCCTGCTGCCTGGCGAGTCTGATCCTTCCTGCTGGAGTCACTGTCCCTTGGAAGGGTCCCCGTGTCCTAGGAGGAACAGATCCACCCTCTTCACCCTCCCTGCCTCTGGTCTCCATGGCTCAGGTGTACACCTTGGTGACAGCACCAACCTTAGAGCTCGTCACCTGTCTGGTGTGTGTGTGTGTGTGTGTGTGTGTGTGTGTGTGTGTGTTTCAGACAGGGTCTTGCTCTGTAGCCCAGGCTGGCCCTGGACTCACAGCAATCCTCCTGCCTCAGCCTTCCGAGTGCTGGATTACAGGCGTGTGCTACCACGCCCAGCTGACATGGTGCTGGGGAATCAAACCCGGGTACTTGGCACTTGACGTAGCGCTTGCTGGGCAAGTGCTTTAACCACTGAGCCATTCCTCCTGACCCAGCACTGGGGCTTTTAAAATTGAGCTTTCCCACCGCTGCACTCCCAGTCTGAGTCTACGCCGTGCGTGTACCAGTCAGCCAGTGCTGTGGGCACGCGGGGTAACAAGCTGCCCTACCCGCTGGCCGTCAGCAGTACCTGTGTGGGCTCAGCAGTGTGCCGCCTCCCGGGCTTGGTGGAGTGTCTCCGGGTGGGGTTAGCTCGGCTGTGACTCTCGTCCTTCACAGGCTACTGGGGCACACCGGGGTTTGTGCGCAAGAACGCGAGCCCAGCCTGTGCGGGTAATTTCGGCCCTTGCACCTGACCTGCTGACCTCTGCTGGCCAAAGTGTGATGTGGAGCTGAGCCCAAAGCCGTGGGTAAGTAATGCTCAGCCTGCCCCGAGCCGGCGCCAGGGCGGTGGTGTAGGTTAGCCTCGGGGTGGCCAGCGCAGGCCGGGTATTCGGCCTAACCAAGCTGCTCATGGTGTCGACATGTACCAGGCTTTTGGGAAGGTCCCTTGCTGGTGGCGCAGAACTTAACAACAGCAAATTCGTGTGCCTGGGAGACAGAACTTTAGGAAAAAGATGGCTTGGATGGGGTTGGTCCCCCAAGGGCTCAGGGGCTCAGGGGCACCAGGCCGTGCTGGTGGGGGGACCCTCTCATGGCGGGGCTGCGAGGTGGGCAATTATGCTGGCTGGCCCTGCCTTTGAGAGGGTGAATGTGGTGCTTGGGGAACCCTGGCTAGTTCCTGCGACTCAGGGAACACGCACACATTATCCATCCACATCTGAAATGATTTCTTTAAGGATTTTTATTTTTGCATTCCTGGGGATTGAACTCAGGGCCTTTACACCGAGCTACATCCCCAGCTCTTTGCTTTCTGTTTTTAATTTAGAGACAGGGTCTTGCTGAGTTGCTAATTTGCTGAGGCTGGACTCCAGTTGTGTCCTCCTGCCTCGGCCTCCCAGCGTCCCGGGGATACGGGTGTGTACCACCCACTGCCGGCTCCTGGTGCCTTTCACATGTTTCCCTTCTGTTTCTCTGATATGATGTGATATAGCCAAGGTGTTTCCACCGCAGACCACACGGATGGGGCTGCCCAACATTAAAGAGTCAGCCCCTTAAACTGAGAGCTACATGAACCTCTTTGCTGTATAAAGCATCCAGACTCAGGTAGTTTGTTATAGCAACAGAAAACAGATACAGGGAGACCGCTGTATTCCTCAGTGTCGCTCTCCCCCAACTCCACAACAGGCTAACTTTTTCTGGAAGCAGAAATATTGGTGTGTGTGTGTGTGTGTGTGTGTGTGTGTGTGTGTGGTACTGGGGATGAGGCCTGGGCCTCTGCACTGACCTACATCTCCAGCTCATTTTAATTTTGAGACAAGGTTTTACTAAGTTGCCCAGGGTTGGGCTTTGACTTGCGATCCTCCTGCCTCAGCCTCCCAGAGTGCAGGGATGACAGGCCTGTGCCACTGGAATCGACTAACCCCGAGGTCTGTAAATCAGGACCAGGGCTCACGGTCAAGCAGCCTTGCAGGCCGCACCCGGCAGCCCAGGCGGTGCAGCCACTGGTCAAACCCGCACTGGCTCCCACTGGCGCCCCTCGCTGTCCCCAGCGTGTCCAGCCGAGCGGCCACTGCATTCCTTTGGCTCAGCCTGTTACCCTGTCCCTGAGAAATGAATGCTGGCGTATGTGTGAGAATTATTAATGAGGCAGGCAGGGGGAGCAAGGATTTTGGTTCATTATTGTTCCTTTATTAATGTTTGTTCTTGCAATTATTTGTGGAATTCTATTAAAGGAAGTGGAGGTAGAGGGGCCCTTTTCAGCTCTGGCTCACGGACGTTAGTCTTGGGGATTTTTAATGCAGTGAAGTTTGTTTTGAAGGTTCTGTTCTTCTGGCCAAGCTGGTGCAGCACTTCCTCCATAATTTGAAAAGAGGCAGAGGTTGGGAGTAATGCACATAAATATTTATTTCCTGAACAGCTCATTCTTACCTTTAAAATGATTTGGGGAAATTCGAGGGGAGTAGATTTGCATTATGTAGCAGGAAACGCTGAATAATCAAATCAGCACCTGAGAGCACCTGCCCGCGGAGTGGAGCCGGCCGGTGGGTGCTGGTGGGGCGGGCGGCCGCAGGGAGTCGGCCGGAGGGAGGATGGGGAGGCGGGTGCCTCTGGAGAGCCGCGCTACAGCTAGCACCCGGGCTCTTGAGAGGAGGCCGTCAGGGCCGTCCCCTCCTGCCAGACCCCTGATAGTCACTCTGCTGCTTCGTGTCTTCAGGAGTGTTACTCGAGGTCCCTCCTGTACGCGGGATCCCCCCATATTTGTCCTCTGCGGCTGGTTTCTTTCTCCTAGCACGGTATTCTCAAGACCCACTCATAGAGTAGCCAGTGCCACAGGGCCCTGCCTTTTCAAGGCTGCACAGCATTCCAACGTGTGAGTTTACCACTGTGCTGGTATTGGGATCTGGAATGTCACCCCAGAGCCTCGTGTATTTGGAAGTTGTGGGTTTCCTATAGACTCCATCTGCTGGTAAGGGTGAGGTCTGGTCAAGTGGCGTGGGTTTCTGGTGTGTGGTGGAGGACAGGTGGGTGGTAGATACAGATTGCAAGCATGTGGTAGATTAGGGGTGGGCGGTAGAGTCTGGCCACCAGGCGGGGCGGTTCGCTGGGTCATGACCTGGAAGGGAATAGGCTAGTGCGGCCCTTCCTCCCTTGGCTTCCTGTCTGCCACGCTTGCTGGTTTGCTGTTCCTCCTGCCGTGCTTCCACCATTGCTGGTCGCCTGTGAGTGGACCGAGTCCTTCTGAAAGTGAGCTGAAATACATCTTTCGTCTCTTAGGTTGAGGATGTCGGACATTTCTGTCACAGCAACGATTATGTAACTAAGACACACTGGTCACCCATTCGTCCGCTGGTGGAAGTGGGTTGTTCCTGCTGTCTGGCTGCTGTTGGTCATGGCAGCTTGGCTGTAGGTCCTGTTCTGTTTGACCAGGCATTGACAGGTGCCCTTGGAGACACCTTCCTGCTTGATTTTCCACCTGCCAGGTCAGTTTCAAGCTCTCGGACTTGACGTAAGACACATTTTAGGCACATCAGATCACCTTTTGGCCTTTTCTTTCCAAAGATACGCAGTGCTAGTTCTGTCTTGTAGGTAGAGCTCTGTCATATAGCTAAGCCATGGGGATACACCACCTTATTATTTGGTATGTTTTTTTTTTCTTTTGTGGGACTGAGGATTGAACTCAGGGCCTTTGCAGTGTGCTACATCCAAACTTTTTGTTTTTAAAAACTTTTTTTTTTTTTTTTTTTTTTTTTTTTTTTTTTTTTTTTTTTTTTTTTTGAGACAGGGTCTTCTGAAGCCACTAAACTGCCCGGACTGAGCTTGAACTTGTGACTCTCTTGCCTTGGCCTCCCGCAGGGCTAGAATGACAGGTATGCACTACAATTCCTGGTTCTTTTATTTATTTATTTATTTTTGCTTAAAAAAAAAACAGAAACTATGTTGCCTTTAAGATTTTTTTTTTTTTTTAGCAGCTAATGTGGTTTGGATCTGCAGTGTCCCCCAAAAGTTTCATGTATTTGAATTGTCTATGGACCCACGTGCTGTTGGGAGATTGGGACCTAGTCTGGAGGGGTGGATTACAGGCATGTTAGCTGGATTACAGGTGTGTAGTGGGGGCTTACCACACCCTCCACCCTGGATCCAGGAGGGGCTGACCCCTGGGATAAGACCTGGAAGGACACATAAGCTGCGTCCTGCCTTCCTTGGAGGACGAGTCTCCCCCTGCCTTGACTCGGCTTCGTGTCTGTGATGTCGTGAGCAGCTGCCTCCTGTGAGCTAAAATAAACCTTTCCTCTCTTAAATTTGTGGATGTTGGGTATTGAGTCACAGCGATGAAAATGTAACTAAGACAGCAGCCAACCGAGGAAGGGCCCTGTCCACGTCTTACCGAGCCACTGTGGGAGCCAGGTACACCGTGGGGGCTGGTGTGGCTCGGCCTTTGTCTTCTTTGGCTCTGATTGTTCAATGACGAATTTCTAGGTCTTTCTGGTTTTTTTTTTTTTGTTTTGATTTTGAGGCAGAGTCTTATTAAGTTATGAAATTACTAACTTGCCCAGGCTGCTCTTGAACTTGTGCTCCTCCTGCCTCTGCCTCCAGAGGGTGGGAACACAGGCTTGGACTCCTGGGCCCATTGGAAAGCATCATTCTTGAGGGTCCTACTTGCAGCAGTTATTAGAGGGTCTACTTCACCTGAGCGGAGTGTGAGATGAAAAATAAGAAAATGCTTCTGATTATTTTTAAGTGCATAGAGTGATACTCAACAGGCTGGACTGCAGTAGAAATGACGCTTCTCCCCAGGCTGGTCAGGATGATAATAATAGACCCGGCACCGTCCCCAGTCCTGAGTACACAGGCAAAGCTTCCAAGCACAGTGACATACTCATCGATGAATCTAGTAAAACCTTCAAACGTGCCCGGACCAAGCAGGTTATTATATAAGGAACATAAACAAATTCAACTGGAATGCTAATAAATAATTTAATTAATGTGGAAATTTAAAAATCATCTTCCTTGTATGCTAAAGGGCATTTGACAGCTTTCAATTTCCTTTCTAATTATGAAAAAGACCCTCATACATACAGATGGATGGTGCCTTATTCACCACAGCTACATGAGAACACATATTGATCCCAGTTTGAAATACTGCTTCATTCTTTTTTGTGGTACTAGGGCCTTTGCTCTAAGCTACATCCCAGTCCTTTTATTATTATTGTTGTTGTCATTATTTTAAAAATTCCAGGCGTGATCTCACTATCTTCCCCAAGCTGGGCTGAGTTTGCAGTCCTCACTGAGATTACGGGTGTGCGCCAGCATTCTTGACAGTTGCACCCAGACCGCTTTTCCCCTCACCACTTATCCCCTCCTGTCTCACTGCTCCCGACACTCCAGCCCAGGCTGGCAGACACAAGATGCCACCCAAGTTGAGTCTACTTGAGCCTTTAGAACAGCCACCGACTTGCAGGAGACACAGAGGCCACAGGGACGGGGTGAATAAGAGCCCCAGGATGCGGTCAGCAAAAAGCGCCCTGGCTTTTCAACAGACCGACTGCAAGGAGAAAGAAAGGAAGGAAAGGGAGACCTCAAGGTGACATGGGACCTGGTATGCTTTTTGTGCGCGGTGGTGCAGAGCTAGTGGGCAGGCGGAGGGCAGCATGTCCTGGGGGTGCACACCGAGGGTACGCTTACTAGGAAATGCCAAGAGTCACCTTCACGAGCCCTTTGGAGCAGGAGAGGCCTGAGCTCGGGTGGACAGAAGGTGAGAGGGTTTGTGGGAAGCCGTCCTGGCCCTGTGTGCCGCCACAGTCCCTCACCCTGCTCACATATCCTGTGTCCATCTTTTTCTCTCGTGCCTGGTTCCTTTTACAACAAAGAGGCTTAAAATCACACCACGCATGGTAACACGGCAACAGAATCGAAAATCAAAGGCAAAGTGCCACACGATGTTGGCATCTTACATCAGGAACAAAGGCCTCATGCAGTAATTGCATAGAGAGAGCTTAGAAAGCGCTAGGGAAAAAAATCGACCATTCATTTGAATAAAAGAGACACAAGATTTGAACAATAAGTTTACGCTTCACCCATGCCAGTTTATAGGTTGTGGTTCATCGGTATTTCCGGTCCTCTGCCTTTCTGACCCAGGATCCTTTGGGGCCAGGCATGGCCATGTGACCAGTTGTAGCCAATGGAATGGAGCAGAGGAGAAACGGGTCACCAGCGGATGGCAGCAGTGCCATCAGGCCACGGTAGAGGACCCAGGGTGCTTCCCTGCCTGGGTGATCTGGGCAGGCAGGTGAGGTAGAGGGCTGAGAGATGACCCAGCCGCTGCCAGGCTCAGATGTGGCAGGAATCCACGGCCATCGTGGGGGTCATTAGTTCCCAGGCGCAACCTTGTCTACCCTAGGGGGATGTGGATGCTCTGGGCGCCTCACACAGCGCCTCCTTGGGCAGGACGCTCTGGTGGCCCGATTTCATGCCCATGGCCGCAGTGCATGGACTGCCGGGGTGGCGTTTGCTCTCTCCCGTTTCACTCATTTGGTCAACAAATATTCGTCAAGCACCCACGCCGCGCCTGGCACTTTTCCGGGTGATGTATCAGGGCAGCCCACGCAGGCCTGGAGTTCATGTGCTGGGGTGCCACGAACGGTAAACGAGGCCGGCACATAAATAAAGCGCCCGGCGCGGAGGAAGGTGGGGAGTGAAAAATAACAGTAACCGTCGTAAATAAAACGGAGCCGGGAGAGAAGGGAGGAGGGCTGCGCAGAGGCGGGGGCGGGCGGCCCACGGCCATCCCCAGGAGGGGACAGCCCGGGGACGTGAGGGGCAGCGAGGGGACAGTGCCGCCGGCTGGGTGCAGAGATGGGAGCCGCGTGCGCGTGTGTGTGTGCCCGCGCACGCAAGCGACCTGGATAAAGGGAGGCTGAGAGCCAAGTGGTGCTGCGATCCGACTAGCTAGTTGGTTCTTTTTGTGTGTGTGTGGAACTGGGGGTGGATCCAGCGGCTTTGCGCTGAGCTCTTTCCCCAGCTGGGCTCAAGTGTGTGATCCCCCCTGCCTCAGCCTCCTGGAGTGCGGGATGACAGGCCTGTGTAACTGTGCCTGGCTGGAAGACTTAGTGACTTAGTGAGATCCCGTCTCAAAGTGGAAAAAATAGAAAAGGCCTGGGAATGTAGCTCTGTGTGAAGGCCTTGGGTACAATCCCTCATACAGAAAAAATAGAGGGAGTGGAGGGAGAGAGAGAGAGACAGACAGAGAGAGAGAGAGAGAGAGAGAGAGAGAGAGAGAGAGAGAGAGAGATTCAGGGATTCGGAGTCTGCCAAGGAAGTACTGCCCAAGTCTCCCAGGCCTTCCAAGCAAAGGGCCTGGAGCCAAGTGACCGTGAATGACAGACGCCGCCGCAGGCAGGGTGAGGACGGGGTGGGGTGGTGGGTGGTGGTCAAAGTGAAGGCCCATCTGATCATCCGAGGAGAAACCCATTCTTGTGCCTTTGAAATCAGCCCTGCCTTTCCCCAGTGTCTGTGTGGGGCGTGGAGACACAGAGGAGATGAGTAGTAGCTACTGAGTCAGCAGAACCCACACCAGAGCTGGCGACTGGCCTGCGGGGGCGGGACACCCACAGAGGGATGCGGAGGACCAGGGGCTGAGCGGTTGTGCACCTGTGGGCAATAAATAAGAACATAAGTGGTACTTGGTGTCTTGGAAAATGAAATCGTTACTGTGACTGCATCAATGGGCCACCCTATCCCTTCTGAAGCCCAGGAAAAATCCCCATGCCCGGCCAATTAGGGCCTTTCAGCATTGGGCACAGACTGCTACTTATAGGAGACACCATCATGCTAAGAGGACGCGTAGGAAGAAAATTCCAGCTCTCGTCGTTCCCTGAACCAGACCCCTGGGCTTTGCCGGCCTTATATAATGGCTCAAAATTCTTTTCTTTGGGCAATGTCTCTGTTTAGTACTTGTTTATCTATTTACTTCTGTGGGACTGGGGTCAAGCCCAGTGCCTTCGCACTGAGCTACATCTCAAGCCCATACTAATTCTTAATTTCTTCCTTCCCAGGGTCTTGCTCTGTCACTAAGTTGCCCAGACTCGGCTGCAACTTGTGATCCTCCTGCTTCAGCCTCCCACAGTGGTGGGATGACAGGCCTGAGCCGCCAGGCCTAGTCATAAGGACACTAATTTTTTCAAAGGCTTCCACCTGAGTCCTGTCAAAACCTGCCACAGGTCCCCCTCCTAATGCCATCTCCCAGAGGTTAGGTAGGGTCTGAGTAGCCAGATTTGTGGGGTGGGGACACAAGCTTCCAGGCCACGGCACATTCCAAACCCTGTCCTCTGGTGTGTGCTGAAGGCCCTCGGCTTCCCACCATGCAGGTGCTGCTCGTGGATGACGCCAGGAGCTTGGTGGGTGCGCTGCTCGGTCAGCGGCCTGATCTGCTTTCCGGCTGGCACCGGCACCTTCTCATCCTGGTGTTTGGACCTGACATTGCCAGGTGGTTCAGAGGCCAGTGTCAGGACTGAGGGGAGAGATCCCTGCGTGCTCCCTACAGCCCTGCAGAAATCCGGTCTGCAGAGGACCTGCAGGTTAGGAAGTGTTTTTAGAAGTGGGAATGGGGCTGAGAGCCACTTGCTGCCTTTCTGCCCAGTCCAATAGCAGCAGGAAATTCTAAGGAACTTGAATAATCTTTTCAAATAAAGCAAAATTCAACCAGGTACGGCAGTGCATGCCTGTAATCATAAAACTCTGGAGGCTGAGGCAGGAAGATCACACGTTCCAACCCAGCCTGGACAACACAGTGATTTCATGAGACTGTCTCAAACGACACAAAGAGCTGGGAATGCAGCGCAGTGCCAAGGCCTTGGGTTTAACTCCTAGCACTGAAACAGAACAAAATAAAATAAAACAAAAACTCCTGGGAGAAAACACAGGAGTGAATCTTCATGACCTGGCAATGTTTTCTTAGATATGAGATCAAAAGTGAAGAGAAAAATAGAGAAATTTGACATCTTCGAGATTATTACTTTTTTGCACTTAAAGTGACCAGGAATGTAAAAAATTAACCCGCAAATGGAGAGGAAATGTTTGTAAACTTACACCTGATTGTACCCAAACCTGAAAAATCTTATAATAGTAACGTAAAACCTTGAGCCGAGCTGAAAAAATAAGCCAAGGCTCTGAGTAGACAATTCTTTAAAGAAAGTGGCCAAAAAAAAAAAAAAAAACCAAGGAAGAAAGAAAAAAGGAAAGATGCTTTAGTGTCACGACCTTCAGGGAAATATCCCTGGTCATGGCGAGATACCGCGTCCCACATCCGGGTCCCCAACGCCCGCGCCACCGATGGGAATTGGTCAGTGGCCTCGGACAGGAAGTAAGCAGCGCGTGAGCCCCACCCCCACCAGGGCGGTCCTATCAGGTTCCAGAGCTGCCACTGATTGACAGGAGGTGGAGCTTCGCTCCCCGCTCCCGCCCGCTGCTGCCTGCTGCCCTGCGGGTGCCCCCCACCTCCCAGTCCTTGGGGGGACTGGTCCTCAACTAAAGCTTCCCTGGCGACCCCCGCCGTAGAGGGCTCCAGTCCAAAGGCAGGAAGGCAGGAGTGGCGGGTCGCGGGTCACGGGGACCCTCACGCCGGGGGTGGGAAGGCGACACCTCCGGGTCACTGGAAGACGTTTTCGGGGTTCCTGCAAAGGCTCCATGCAGAGGTACCCCGGAGTCCCGCAGCAGGAGGGACACCCCGGCGCGCGTGCTCCACTGCGCATGCGCACAGGCTCACCAGCTCCAGCCCTCGGGCGGATTTTCAGCCATCAGCGGGAGGGAAGCGCCAGCGCCTGCCCCGCGTGGACAGGAAGGGCGGACGCCGGCGACCACGCTCCCCGGCCGCGGGAACCGCGATCGGCGAGGCCCGGTGCCCCCCAGGACAGGCCCAGGGCCGCAAAGGGGTCAGGGTGGCCGGGGTGCGGGCTCGGGGTGGAGCGGTGAAACTTTCCCGGAAGAGATTTGCTGATGGCTGCAGACCTGCGCGTGTACCAGAGACCACGGGATCGTCCGCCACCCGTGCTGAACCGGAAGTGTAATTTTATCCCGGTGAAGCGGTTAGAAACAAGCCGGGTGTGGTGGTGCAGGCCTGTTATCCCAGAACTCTGGGGCTCCGATCTCACAAGTTCGAGCCCAACCTGGGCAACTTATTGAGAACCTGCCTCAAAATGCAGAAGGAAAAGCCTGCGGTTGCAGCTCCGTGCAAAGGCCTTGTGGGGCGGCGGGAGGGGACCTGGCCGACTGAGTGGCCTCTTGCTGTGGCCACCTCGGACTCTCCATGCGCATCAGGACTCAGTGTGATCGTGGACGTTGCTGAGGAGGTAAGGTCACGAAGGTGCCACGTCAGAGTCTGCGCGTGTGGTGAGGTTGTGACATTTGGGTGAGGCCCCCGTGGCCAGCTCACGGTTTGGCTCAGGCCACATGGACTTCGGCTTGGTGTTGCTGCACAGTGAAGCCTGCCCTAGAGCAGGGGTTCTGCAGCACAGATTCTGGGTCCCCCAAACCCCACCTCAGAGGTGCCACCCCTAGAGGTGACCATGGACACCGACACCTGCTGAAGGACAGAGGTGGCACCAGGGGTTGTCTTAGGCACGGTTCCTGGGGCCACTGTTCCCTTGTGATCTATGCAAAGGATGGCGTGGCCTCCTGGCCGCCAGTTCCACCGCCCAGCGTCGAGTAAGGCAGCGTCGGTCAGTCCCTAACATGTTCGGCCCTGGAGCCAGCTTCCTGGAGGACAGTGTTTCCGGGGACCGGGGCTGGGCGTGGTCTCAGGCTGACTCAGGTGTGTGGCACTTACCTTATTTCTACTAGGATCACCTGTAACACACAACGAAGCGATTCTACAGCTGCGACTCACCCCAGGGTGGAATCCGTGGGAGCCTGGAGCTGGTTTTCCTGCATCTGCACAACAGGACCCCACCTGGGGTGACGGGCGCCAGCGGCACGAGGTGCAGCCGAGAAACCAAGGCTGTCCACGCACCTGCCGCGATGGTGCCTCAGGCTGCAGCCTCATCCTCACCGGCCGCTCACAGGTAGGTTAGCGTGGGACCCTGCGAAAGTGGATCTGCGTTTGTGGCCTCTCCCTGGCCAGGGTGTCACCGCTCACAGCATCAAGCGTCAGATTCTCCTAAGAGCTGTGCAACTCAGGTTCCTCACATGCACAGCTCACAGTGGGGCCCCTGCTCGTGTGAGAATCCCATGTGGTGCTGATCTGACAGGAGGTGGAGCTCCGGTGGTCATGTGAGTGGCGGGGAGCCGCCGTGAGTACAGGTGGAGCTTTAGTCTCTGCTGCAGCTTGCTGTGTGGCCTGGGTCCCTGCAGGTCCATGGTCCCGGCTTTGGGGGCTCCCAGCTGCGTCCTGACGTGTGCTCTGGGAGCCGTGCTAGGGGACCAGTATGTGTCCCCGATGTTCCTGCAGTCACCCAGAGTGGAAAGGGAGGCAGGGTACAATATTTAAGCTCATGAAGCTTCTGTGTCCCCAGGCCGACTGTCCCCGGCAGGGAGGCTCTTCAAGGTCACAGGCAGCAGAGAGCCGGTGGTGTGCTGGGTACACCCCGGGGGCAGGCACAGCACCAGCTCACCAGCAGGAGTCTCTGCACTCAGCCGGCGATGGGGGCGTGGGGGAGGCAGCCTGGCAGCGCCCACAGATCTCTCCAAACGCCTGGGACACGAGGCCAGAGCCCGGGGCCCGTGGGTGTCCGTGTGAGCGGGAGGCCATCTGGAGGAGGCGCGCTCTGGGCCGTGCAGCTGGTGAGCGCCTTGCGGTTCCGCTCTGCTCGGCAGCCGCGCCGCGTCTGTATTATCTGGGCCTCAGCTGCGCCTTGGAACGGTTCTGCCAGCCTGTGGGGCCGGCGCAGCGGCGGCGAGGGTGCGAGCCGGTATGTCCGCTCTCCGGCAGCAGCGCGGCCCCTGGGCCTTTCTGGGAACCACTGTCCGCGGTGCTAGCGGTGGCCAGGCGTCCGCAACGATCCGGGCAGGCCAGGCGCCCAACGCCAAGGGCCGCCTGCCTGGAGAGTGCTCCAGAAATGTGCGACCAAGCGCTGCGACTCGCCACCTGTTACCAGCCGGTGGTGGTAGCGCGCTTGGATGGGCAGGTGGATGGTAGCCTGGGAGCCGGCAGGGTAACACGCAACCACGCCCTCGTGTGGGCCGCACTCGGGTTTTATTTCCCGCACCAGTGAGCTGAGGTTAAGCTCGATCCACGGGACGAGGCGAAGAGCCCGCGCTCGGCTCGTCTCCCCGCACCCACATGTGCTTAGTCCAGACGCTCATTTCCTGTGTGTTTATCCTCGCCCGGCGACGGTGGTGGCAGTTTCCTGTCTTGGCTTTACCGTGGCTCTTTAGCGTTGTGGGATTTAATTCCGGTGTTTTCTGATCAGAAGGAGAATGCATCCAGACAAAGTAGAGACCCGAGGGGCACAGCGGATCCCCCAGCTCTCAATCAGAGGGCGGAAGCTGGCCGGGCTTGCACTCAGTGTGCGGCCGCGCTGTCCCAGGATGGCAGAAGAAGCCGCCGCACTCCAGGCGGGCGGGCGGTCTCCCAAGTCAGCCCAGAGTGGCAGTGCTTGAGCCTGGCACAACTCGGCTGATTTCATTTTTTTTTCTTTTTCTTTTTTCTTTTGAGGCAGGGTTTCATTCTGTCCTGAATTCACGTAGCCCAGGCTGGCCTCGAACATTTGACAGTCGTCCTGCCCCAGCCTCCCAAGTGCTGGATTACAGGCGTGTGCCACCCCGCTGATTTCATTTTCAAACATTCTGGCCTAGGGGTTGAACACGTAATATGTGCCAAGCACTTTCAGCGCAGCATTTTATTTTGTGCATGTGTTTATGACTTCCAAATTAAGATCAACTAGAGACCGAGGTAGGAGGACCACAAGTCCGAGCCCAGGTGGGGCAATTGCATGACTCGCGGGACCCTGCCTCAAGGTTAAAACTAAAGTATGGGCTGGGGATGTAGCTGAGCTCAAAGGCTCTGGGCGGGATCCCTGTACCACACATGCACACACACACACATGCATGTGTACAGATGTGCGTACACACCACAACATGCATACACGCACACATGTGTGCACAAACCAGAAACATGCTCCTGCGCACCACATGTTCAGACATGTTCACACACGCACACATGCGATGCACATTCACACACATGCACACACATGTATGAACAAGTGTGCAGTGCATGTGCACACATGCACACACATGCACACACACTCTCACACATGTGCACACACACCAACTGTGCTGGTGATTCTGCCTGCTGCTGACATCCCCCTTTCATTCCCTCGTGCTGGGCTGGAAGCTATGTAACTGATACATGTAATTTATCATGCAGCTGTATCGCAGACGGCTTAACTATTCGCTTATTTTTGCATACGTGGGAGGCTTCCTGTTCCTGGCCCTTATAAATCACTCTCTCTCTATGAACCCGCGCGTGTTCATTTAGCAGCTAGGAGAAGACGGATTGCAGCCGAGGTGTGACTTGGCGTAGACTTGGGACGCCTAACTCCTGAGGTGCTCCGCACACACCTGGGGGTTTTCTCCTCTGTGAACAGGGACAGGGAACGTCACTGGACTTGTTCCGCGCACTTTGTGTTAAAGCCCCGACGTGTTTATGTTTTACTCTTTCATTTTTTCATGAATTTATACTATTAACTGTTAGTAAATACACTGTGGTGTGTGTTGGCTTGTCAGTGACTTCCGGTCGCCGGGACAGAGGCACTTAAACAACTCAGAGAGGACGGCCGTGGGGTGCGGGAATGTGTGGCAAGGAGGGTGCTCGCCTCATGACAGCAGCAAAATGGAGAGACAGGAAGTGGCCAGAGCTTCAATGTCCCCTTGGGGGACCTGTTCCCGGTGACGTGACTTCCGCCCAGGAGGCCCCGCCCCCAAAGGTTCCACCACTCCCAGCGGCACCACAGCTGGTGACCAAGCCTTCGGCGCGCCAGCCTCTGGGCATGCTGCGGCTGAGCCTCACGCCGGCCAGCTGCACGGTCTCCCGGTGCTGGAACTCGCCTTACAGGACGCGGCCTTCTGTACATTGGAACATACTCCTTCCTCTACGTTTCATTTCCACACTCTTGGCTTGCTTCTGAGTTGCCCCCATTCCCTGCGCATTTCTCTGCCCAGAAGTCTCTGATACGTCGCTTCCCACTGTGGTGACCCAGCCCTCGAGGTGACCAGCTGAAAGCAGGAGGTTGTCTTGGCTCACGATTTCAGAGATCCTGGTCACGGCCCTGTGGCTTCTAGGCTGTGGTAAGGCAGACACATCATGGCGGGCGGGTGTGGCAGAGGGACGAAGCTCGTACGTGACAGCCGGGGTGCAGGGAGGGAGATGGAGCCTGAGAGGAAGAGGCTGCAGGCAGGTGTGGTCTCGAAGAGCACGACCCAGGACCTCTTCCATCAGCGAGGGCCACCGCTTGAGCCTCCACTCCTCCCATAACACCATCAAGTTATGAGTCCACAGGTGGATTAATCCGCCACAGAAGCCTTCGTGGTCCCATCGCCTGCTGAGGCCCATGCGCCGGCAACCGCGCTCCAGTACGTGGCCTCGGTGGGACACTCTGGACCCAGCGCACGGCTGACCCTTGCTTGCCAAAAGCTCCCCTGTTGTCTGGCCTGCTGTGTGGGTTTTCCTCGGGCACCAACTGGAGTTCATCATGATACAGGATAATGCCAGGGACAAAACGGGCTTTGCCATCGTTGGGCCTCCTCAGTGTGAGGTGGGTGGCGTGTCTGTCCCCTCGTCTCGTGGCCAGTCCTCGCACGAGGAAGGGGGTGTGGGCTTTCGCAGGACGCACGTGCTGCGGCGGGGTGAAAGAGGAGGTGGGAGTGTAGCCATGGAAGGAGGCGGCAGCGGGACTGGAGGGCGCGTGAGGCTGGGTCCCGTGGTGCGGGCCACGGGGACTAGCCAGGCTCCGTAACCCCCCCCCCCCCGAGTGTGCTCATCCACACCTGTGTTCACACTGCAGGCTCCCAGCTGTGGGGACCAGAGGCTGCTTAGCTGAGGGTCCCACTGAGCCTGAGCCCGCCTGTGCCCACCACGGGGAGGAGGGCCAGCTTGCCCACCATAGAGCCAGCAGGAGCGTGGGAGGAGCTAGTCCCCGAGGCGCCCCTGTACTCATAAAGCCCCAGCCACGGCATCCGAGGAGCAGCCCCACGCACCAGTGGACTGGAAAAGGAGGCAGGTGGGGTCCACACTGCAGAGTGGGCTCACTGGCCGCTTGCAGAAGCGGGGTCCCGGGCCACAGCCGGGCCAGGTGGGAGCCTGCAATTTTGCATCAGAAAGAGAGGCGTGCTTATGGGCTATGACCGACGTGACTTCATCCTGGCTAGAATGTAGTGGGTTTATCTTAAGACAGTTTGGAAGGAGCCGGGTGTGGTGGTGCACACTTGTAATCTCAGGACAGTGGGAGGCTGAGGCAGGAGGGTCTCAGTTCTGAGTCCAGCTGAGATAACTTTGACTTAGTGAGACCTTCTTTCTAAGCAAAAAAATAATAAATGAAAACAGAAGGGCTGGGGATGTCGCTAGGTGGGAAGGCCTGGGGCTCCACCCTCAGACACACACACACGCATGCACAGGTGACATGCAGGGGTCGGTTGTTTCACAGGAGGGAGTCACAGTCCACTTACCAGGCTCTGCACAGCAGCCCAACGGCCGTGTCTAGTTACAGTGTCTGTTTGTGGACCTCAGCATGATTGCAGGCTGACCACAGCTGTCGCAGCTCAGGATGGCTGTGGTTACCTCGGGCCGAACCCCATGGCCTCCAGGGGTGCCGATGGCCTGGCTACCAGGAGCAAAGCAGCTGAGGTCTGGGGTCTGGGCGCTCATGGAGATGGCCACATCACAGAAGTCCAGCTGGCAGGACAGGGATGGGAGCCCAGGCTGCAGCCGGTCAGCGTGGGCCTGGTGGTGGCCACGAGTTAACCTGAGGCTGGCCTTCTCCCATGGCTGGGCTCTGACAGCCTCGCTCCAGGTGAGTGTGGAATAAATCCCTACCGTGCCTCACCTGCTGCGGACAGAAGCACTTTAGTTAAACAGGTTCCAGGTGACCCCTGATGGTGACCGCAAGGGTTTATGTAAAAAGGGCTGGCCTGGCTGGCTTTGGCAGTGCGGGCTGCTAAGTCTTCCTCGCATGGCTGCTGGCAGCTGGGGCTCGGCCTTCGCCTCCCCCCCCCACCTCGTTCGTTAGACTGTGACCCCACAGCGCAACCGGGGCAGGACTTGCTCATAGCCACAGCCAAAAAATTAAATTTTATTTTCAACACATCTTTGCCCGTCTTGCCTGGCTCTGAGCCCGCTTCCCAGTGGCTTCGGTTGTAAGATCGGGCCATAAACTCCTCAGTGTTACGGCCGTCATCGCCCGGTCCTGTGGTCGTGTGCCTCAGTGTGGCTTGTTAAACCTCGAATGCGGCGTGTGCGCGTGGAGATTGCAAACCTTCCCGGCCAGAGGGTCGTGGGGCTCGTGACAGCACCATGGGAGGACACTCGCCACCTCTCCACACGGCTGTCCACAGCTGTGCAGGGGAGGAGCCACACTTCAGGCCGGCGAGGAGCCTGCACGCACTCCACGGATAGGAGCTACCCCAGACGCAGGACGTCACCCACGAGAGACCCGTGGACAGTGACCACGCTGGGTTGTTGCTTTCATCCCCGACCTGTGTCACCAGGGGAATGGGTAGGCAGGGCTGGTCCCGTGGGCTGCGCAGCAGGAAAGGGGCGTGGCTCCCACAAAGCCCGTAATGGAAGATTCCTTGTTTTGTTTTGCTACTGGAGATTGAGTGGCATTCCCAGCCTGTTTTTAGGTTTTTTGGTTTGTTTGTTTATTTGTTTGAGACGAGTTTTGCTAAGTTGCCAGGCTGGGCCCAGCTTGCCATCCTCCTGCCTCAGCCTCCTGGAATGCTGGATGAAGGGCCTGTAATGCTGGCTTGAAGGATTCTGCCTTCTGGAGTCCAGGATTCACCTCTGTCCCACTCTGCCTGGCGCCTCCCCTGGCAGGGCAGGACACCGGGGGGCACCTGGAGGTGACAACACAGTCCATCTCTCAGTGGCTTGGTGATCGTCCTGAAGATGTTTCTCAAACTCCCCCACGTGTGCACAGAGGAGCTATCACTTCATGTAAATCTTCCCTCACATAAAAAGCTCCATCCAGATGGCCCGGCCCTGCAAGTACTGGAGAGTAGAGTGTACACCCATGTCACCTTTCAGGACAGAGCTGGGAACCATGGGAAATACGGGAACAGCAACAGCAGTCCCTCTGAGGCATCACCCACTGGCCTCTGGGGCATCCCATGAGTCCCTGCAGAGTTCCCCTGGGGTGGGGTCCAGACACTGCCCTGAGCAGGACCTCACAGGTTGAGTCCATTTATAGGAGAAAACTTTTTTTTTTGAGCAAGGGTCTGGCTCTGTAGTCAGGCTGTTCCTGAACTCACGGTGCAGCTCTTAGTTCCTTTCTTGTTGCTGGGACAGAATACCTGACGTGCACGACTTAAGGCAGGAAGGGTTTATTTCAGCTCACAGTTTCCAGAGGTCACAGTCCGCTCACTGCTGAGTGGCTAGAAATAGTGCAGCCACAAGGCCGGAGCCGGAGCCTCAGGGCATGGCGGGACAGAGCCAAGCCAGAGAGGAAGGGCTGAGCCAGCCCAAGCCCCGCCTAGGAGAGGCCCCTAGCACCTGCAGGCTCCAGCCAGGTCCCAGTCCCAACAGCACACAGTATCCACAGCTACATGAGGCTTTGGGGGACCCCTCCAGACCCAAACCACAACAGTAACCCAAGCTGGCCTCAAACCTACAGCACCGCCTGTCTCAGCCTCCCAGGGGCAAGGGCATTTATTAAGCGGCAACTCAGTGTGTCTTTTGCTGGAGTCTAAGACAGAGAGTGTGTCCTGTTCCTTGGGGATTCCTCGTGGGACTCCTCTGTTTGCCAGGAGCCAACCAAACCACCGTCTCCGGAGAGCCAGGGGTGAACGTATGTGGCAAACAATTAAATACTTATTATGGTGAAAGACCCACGGCCGTGAATCTTCCAAACCCCCCACCTCTTCGAACGCATGGACCCACTGTCCTCACCGCACCCCGCCCGCAGCTGTCCTGGAGGTCCCCTTCCCTGAGCGTTTCTACGAGGTGCCGAGCGCTGTCTGGTGGAAAGGCAGGCTTGCAAAAGCGTGGCGGCGTGTCCCCATCCACCTCAGTCACCGGATCCGGCTCCCTGTGACCTCTGGCTTGTCCTCAAAGTCAGAATGACCCCGAAAGTGCACATTTTCAGTAGATTCAGGACCTCGAGGCAGCTGAAGACACTCGGGAACGCGGATGTCCAGAGCTGCTCCGAGGAGGGCCGGGTTGGTGGGACGCGTGTGCTCCGAGCCAAGGGAGGATTGCGAGGGGGGTTCCTGTGTTCCTCATTGTAATTTTTTAAAAAGGTTAAAATTCATTGACTTTTTCAATCGAACCCATGGAGGCTGTGCGGAGCAGGTGACGCAGGTTGAATTGTCCCTTGTGGGGGTGTCACCTGGGGGTCACCGGAGTCTTCCCCACTGGGTGAGAGCTTGGTGTCAGGTCTTCAGAGTGTGATGAGTTTTCTTTTCACTGCTGGCCTGGCCTATGTGCTGTGAGCCACTGTGACGAAACACCCAAGACGGGCAGCTTGCGGGATGGAAGGGCAGTTCTGGCTTGGGTCCAGAGGTTGCTTGGTTCTGTCACTGTGGGTCTGTGACGGCCCAGGAGAGCATGACAGGAAGTGAGTGGCTGGACAGAGCTGCTTGTGACAGAGAGGGAGAGAGAGAGAGAAGCAGGAAGAGGCCAGAGTTCCAATGTGCCTTTCAAGGTCACACACCCAGCGACCTCATTTCTCCCACCAGCCCCGGCTAGCTGAGGGCGCCATCACCTTCCACTGGTAATCCTCACACATGATCTCTGGGGAACATTTCAGATCCAAACTGGAGCAGCTATGTTTCAGGGATTCACAGAGGACATGTCTTCTGTTTGTTCGGAGACACCGGAGTCATCCCCCGTGAGCTATTCTTATCCTCACATCAGCTTCCCAAAGCAGAAACGCACATCTCCCCAACAGCGCGTGTCCGGCCTTGTCCCCCGCCTGTCCCACCCCTGGAGGCGCAGGAGGGGAGGCTCTGCCCAGCATCAGTATTCCAAAGCAAACCATCCTCTCCTTGAAGCCTCATTGAGCAAGATGTGTTTTGGAGATTGGATACATGTAGATTTATTTAGTTTCTAAAAACAACACTCTGCGTTAGGGCTGCTGAGCATTTGCCCAGGGTTTAATGGTCAGAAAAGGGGTGGGAGGCCTGGCACTGCCCGCAGGTGTCCACAGAGTGGGGGCTGGGGGACAAGAGGGCGGTGGAAGGGGACCGTGGAGCAGGAGATGGGCCGTGGGCCCAGGCCAGGGTCCTGGGCTGGTGTGGGCCTGTCACGCAGAGGCGAGGAGGCTGTGGGCTTGAGAGCCAGTGTAGGGGGACACCATCTGCAGCCCTGGTGGGGTCCCCCGGGGAGTTGGGGTGACTGAAAGAACATGAAGGGGGACGTGCAAGGTCAGGGAATAAATAACCTTTCTGCCATCAGCTGGGGCCAGGGCGAGAGAATACCCCAGTGGGAGGTCTTCACACTTTAGAGGCTTTCGCACCCCATACCCTGCCTGTCCCTGCCCTTCCTCCAATAGAGAAGTACCTAAATTTACTCCCCATCAACCATGTTGCTAGGGTGGGTGGGTGACTGGCAGGTTGACAGCAGGAATTTGCATTTTAATGGGGACCAGGTTGGAGCTGCGGCCCATCCTCCTCCCCTGGGACCCCTAGTCCAGCTCTGGTGTTTATGCAGCCAGGCCCGGGCCTGCCTTGACCCTCTGTGGCCCGGACTGCACCTGCTAGCAGCAAGCAGACAGCCAAGTGCTCGCCTCATAATTCGTATTTTTTTTATGCCGGCTCTAAATTCATTTCTCCTCCAAGCCCTTTAGCCCCTGGTGATACTGTGCAGGGCCAGGGAAAGGCGGTCGGACGTGGCTGGCAGGTCCCATCAGCTGTGAAGATGGGGAGAGGAGCCAGGCTGGTGGCGGGCTTGTCACCCGGTGCTCTGGGAGTTTCAGCCCAGCCCAGGCACCTTTGCGACTCTGCAAGACCCCAGTTCAGGAGAAATAGTAGAAAGGACTGGACATGTAGCTCAGCGTGAAGGACCCAGGGCCTGGGGTTCAACCCTGATACCGGAAAAGAACGAAAGAAGAGAGATGGGGTGGGAGGGGCCGAGTGGAGGCTGGGAGAAAACCTTGAAGATTCCTGACCAGTCGCCGAGTCGGAATGCCCTCCTCGCCCCTTGCCCTAGCTCCAGACATCCCCCAGAGCCAGCTGCAGGCTGCCCCTCCCCATGGCCACAGTGGCCGCTCCAGGTCTAGGGGCGTCTGCAGCCACCTTCTTCCAGGTGTTTTTCATTAGGTTGTCTCTGTCGGATTTGATGCTGGGAACCCTCCAGACTGCAGCGACAGCCCCTGAGCGGACCCTTGCCATCAGGGAACCAGCAGCTGTCCTGAAGGGTGTGTCGGGGGGAAACCTCCACACCCGGCCTGTGCATCAGGGGGAGTTGGGCTCGCTGAAGGAGGAAGGAAGGGATGTTCTGACAGAGCGACATCTGGTTCTTAAAACATTTCTGAAGCCTGCGTTGGCTTTGCTGCTTTGATTAGTCCAGTCTGGGGGCATAAACCTCTGTGGGATTTTTGGATGGTTGCAGGAGAGGGGCAAGTGGGAGGGGGTCAGCGCCACTGGGCTCTCCACGGGAGCCAGCTCCGAGCAGGGCCTCCTCCAGGTGCTGGGCCGTGAGCTCTGTCGGTGACCAACTTCTGGCCGTGGAATTCCATCCCCAAGTGTGAAGTGGAGCTGGCATGGCCGGCACAGGGGTCAGGCGGCTCCAGCCCATGTCTCCCGTGCCTCACCTGGGGAATTTTTGGTTCTGTTTTTGTGGTTTAGTTTTTAATTCTAGCCATGGATTTATTCTGCGACCATCTGGCTGCTTTAGCCTGAAAGGCCAGTGTGGAGAGAAGATCTGGCCAGCTCGATGCTGACACTTGGACATAGAGACCTCGTTGGGCTCACTCGTCAGTTCTACAAACATCGGGTAAATTCCTTGGAATTTTCTGCAGAGACCATTATATTTTCTGCAAATGAGGGCTGTTCTATTTTTTGCCTTCCAACACATTGCTTTTATTTTTGGCCTAGTACTTCCAGAGCCCCGTTGAATGGTGTGGTGGGAGACAGGAGGACAGAGATACTTTGCCTTGTTTCCACTTTTAGGGAGAACTATTTGGTCTTTTGCTATGAACAGTGATATTAGCTATGGGCTTTGTAGAAATGCTCCCTATTAAGTATTCTTAATTTTTTCAAAATCATAAATATTACATTTTATCAAATGTCTTTTTCAACATTTATTGATACAATGTGTTTTTCCCCCTCTAGGTTATTAATATGGTAGATTGCACTGATTGATTTTTCCAATGATTGAACCAGCCTTGCATGCCAAGAAAATGCCTTGCTTGGTTATGGTGCGTGACTCCCTATTTGTTGCTGTATTCTACTTGCTGATACTTTGTTAATAATTTTCATCTCTATGTACATGTAGGACGTTGGCCTGTAACTTTGTTTCTTTCTTTTATTTTCAAGTGTGTTTGTCAGATGTTAATGTTAGGCAAATACTGACTTCATAAAATTTGTTTAGGACTTGCTTAGCAAGCATAATATCTCCCTGAGTTCGATTCCCCAGCACGACATAAAGCCCGGTGTGGTGGCACACACCTGTCATCCCAGCACTAGGGAGGCTGAGGCAGGAGGATTGCTGTGAGTCCAAGGCCAGCCTGAGCTCCATAGTGAGTTCAGGACCAGCCTGGGCTGCAGAGCGAGACCCTGTCTCAAAAAAAGTAGTTAGGAAATGCTTGTCTTATCTTCTAGAAAATTATATAGAATTGATGTTCTTTAAATATATGGTAAAGTCATCAAATAAATCTGTCTGGAGATTTTTATTTTGAGGGGAGAGATTTAGAGTTACGATTTCCATTTCTCTAGTAGTGTAGGGATACTCACATTATCTATTTTGGTATTTAATATCTGTAACACAGGAGGCAGGCTACTTTATAAACAAAAGAAGTCTATTTTGGCTTGAGGTTGTGCAGGTGCCAATCCAGGGGCCTCGCCTGGGCGGCCTTCTTTCTGGCAGCATCGGATGCAGTGCAGAGCAACCCACAGCGAGAGACAAGGTGCACGTGTTTGTTTCCGTTTCTTCTGACAGAGACATCAGGATCCAGTCAGAGAATCTCCACGCTAATGACTTTGTCTAACCCCAGTCCCCTTCCAAAGGCCTCGTGTCCACGCAGTGCAGTCAGGTTAAGTTTCCACCCTCTCAGTGGGGATTAACTTTTGACCCAGGAAAGCCGTGGAGGAGGGGTCACTCAAGCAGGTGCAGACCCCCAGCCCTCTACCTCCCCAGAGGTGTCAAAGGCACGAGTGCAGGCGTCGGTGGTGGCCCCTTCTTGTTCCTCTGCGGTCTGCCCAAGCCGCAGCGATGCGATTCCCATTCGGTCTCTCTTCTTTTATTCTTTGTCTGTTTGGCTATAAGTTCATCAATTTTCTTAAACTTTTCAAAGAATCATGTTTCTGTCCTATTGATTTTTTCTTTATTGTCTTCGTTCTTTAATTTTACTAATTCCTGCTCTCACGCTTGTTTTTGGGTTCCTTATTTGCTTTGATTTTATTTCACTCTTCTTTTTTTTCTAATTTCTTATGAGCTTAGATGATTGACCTGTGACTTTTTTTTCTTAAAATATATTTAGTGCTTTGCATTTCTCTCCCAGAGCTCCTTTATTTCAACTGACCAGTTGGTTTGTATTTTCACCTTCATTTGTTTTGTTTCCATTAGTCTTTCTCTTCGACTCACAGTGTTTACTATTGTTTTTTATTTTCTTAAAAATTTATTTTTATTTATTTATTAGAACTGGGGATGAAGCCCAGGGCCTTCATCCTGAGCTATGTCCCCCGCCCCGTTTTTGAGACATGGTCCTAGCAGTTGCTGTGTTCCCACGCTGGGCTTCAACTTGTCATCCCCTACCTCAGTCTCCATGAGTGCTGAGATGATGGAATCTGTTTTCAATATATTGTAGATATTTGGAGAGTTTCCCGATAATCTTTGTTATTGATCTGTAGTTTGATTTCACCACGTGCAGACACACATTTTGTGTCATTTCGATTCATTTAAACATATTAGAATTGCCAGGATCTGATCTGTCTTGACTGATGGTCCATACGTGCTTGGAAAAATGTGTGTTCTGCTGTTGCCGAGTGGAGCTTTCCACAAATGCCAGTCAGTCCTGTTGGCCGAGAGTTTTGCTGAGCTTCGGCGACTCTTACTTCTTTGGTCTAATCACTGTTAATTATTGAGGAGACAGATATTAAAATCTACAATTATGGTTGTTGATTTATCTTTTTTATTAATTCTATCAGTTTTGCTTGACTACTTTCAGTTCTGGTGTATACAGGTTCAACACCGCTGTGTCTTCCTGGTGGACTTCCCTTTTATTATGCAGTACTTCCTGTTTTGGAAGTTTTTTCTGCTCTGACGTCAGTTAACCTAATTTTAATAGGGCCATTTGTCTTTTTTCCTTTGGGCTAATGTTTTTCTCTTCTACTTTTAACCTGTATCGTTACATGTGAAGTACGATTAGTATGGCTAGCACGTAGTGGGGTCCTTTTGCCCCCTCTGTCGCCCTGCGCCTTACACTTGGTGTATTTAGGCCACTTACATTGACTGTGATTGTCCAGATATCAGCCTTGCTATTTTTATTTTTTGTTTTCTGTTTTTCTCTGCTTTGTTTTTTCATCCGCCACTCCTCCCCTCATCTTCCTGTGGATTACAGGAGCGTTTTTGTTTTAGAACTTTATTTTGTTTTTGGATGAGTATCTTTAGAAAAGATATTTGTAGTTGTTGCCCTAGAATCGGATTATGAGTACATCACTTATCCAGGATCATCTGTGTTTATCTTATGAATTCAAATGACAGTAGAGAGTGGCATCTTTTCTACCTTCTGCCCTTCCTCATTTGTAAAATAATCAAAATATTTTCTTTACTGATATTACAAGCACATTAAATAGTGTTATAACTTTTCTTTAGACGACAGACATAACTTATGAGGAAGCCCCTGCATTTATAAGTGTTTCTGACCTTTTTTCTATTCCTTCTTTTCTGATGGTCCAAGATCATTTTCTGGTATAATTTCCCTCTCACCTAATGAGCTCCCTTTAGCAACCTCTGAGATCTAGTTGCAGAATTTCCCAGTTTTCCCTCACCTGAGGTTATCTTTCTTCCCCTTCATTCCTGGAAGATAATTTGTTGGGTATAGGTGACAATTCTTTTCTTTCAGCACTTAAAAGAGTGTCAGTTTTAAACTTGCCATTTGGCGATTGTCTCAGTTACTTTTTCTTGGCTGTGACTCAATACCTGACACACACAAATTTAGGAAAGGAGAGGTTTATTTTAGCTCACAGTTTCAGATGGTCACAGTCCATTCAGGGGCGGCCGGCAGCAACTGAAGTACATGGCAGAGGCAGAAAGGCGGAGGCAGCTTCTCAGGACACCACCAACAGGCAGGCAGGCGAGACTAATGGAGAGTAGTCCAAGGCCCAGTCTTAGTCTCTCCTGCATGCGGGTATCGAAGGTGTGGCCACTACACACCCTTAGTCTTAAGTCACACGCCTTTCGTCTTAAGTCATATGACCCTAATCCCAGCAACTGCAGCCCACCCCTCCAGACCAGACCCCAATCCACCAACATTACATGGCTCTCTAGAGAATCCATAGCATGAAAATGCATGAGGCTTTTGGGGGACGCGCCGATCCTAACCACAGCAGTGATTCTTTGTGTCTTCGCTCGCACGTTCAGTTTCTTCCCTCTTCCATGTGTCTTCACTACGGACGGATGAAACATTTTCGTGACGGTCGCCTCCACCCCGGTAGGCGTCACGTCGTGCGTGGTCTCTCCTTGACTCTTCGTGTTTGGTTTGAGGCTTCACTGGCTTTGGGTGTGTTGAGTGATTTTCAGTGGAACTCTGGACACTTGGGATATTACGCCATGGGATTCCACCTTGTACTTAGCCTTGTCTGTTAGCTGTCTTCCTGTGACACTGCTCCGGAGGAGGAAGGTGACGTGATCTTCCTGCTGGTGGGAATGGAAGTTGAGGTTCTCCGCGTGCCTCTACCACTCCCCGAGTGTGGACGTGCTCACCACAGCTGAGTGCAATGGGCTTCGGGCTCCCTGGTCCACTTCCACTGGTAGCACCCTTGGTGAGGAGAGGGAGCCACCTCAGTACTGCCCCCAGTAGCCTCTGCAGATGCTGAGGTAGGCGGGAATGTGGTGGCCTTGATACTTCAGTGATTGCAAAAGCACTGAATCCTCAATGGGACCCGTGGGAGCTGCCAACTCTTCTCCTGGGGCCTTGTTACCTCTGGGTGTTGTTGGAAGTCAGGCCCAAGTGACTCTGCACCATCCAGCTGTCTGCTTGGCCTTATCTGTAACCACTCCCATGGCGGTAGAAAGGCGGGAGGAGGAGGGGCTTGTGGCGTCTCATTGCAGCCTGGGTGGGCATCTAAGCTCCCCATTCAGTCTTTGTTGGCAAGTGTGAGGATCCACAGTTTTCCCCATAATGTTTGGCGGGATCGGTTCTCACCCAAAATTGTTCTGTCGTGGTAGGAAAACAACTTTTTCTTGGGGAATCCTTTGTGCCTACTGGTGTTCCAAGTCACTGCCTTGGAACCCTACAAGAAAAAAACTGCCACAGAGCCACCACCCTGTTCTTCTGTGGCTTCCAGAGTCCCTGGCCAGCGTTCTCTCTTCATGCCATCTCTCTGGGGCTCTTCTTGTCCAGGATTTTAGCTGCACCGGAGGACGGAGTGGAGGGGGAAATGCACTCATTCTGCTTCCCTGGAAACCCACATTCCTTCCCTGCCTTGCCTGAGCCTTTGGCCGAGAAGAACAAGTTTTCCTTGGAGACTTCCGGTCCTCTTGACACAGTCCCCTTTCCCTGATCCGGTCCACCCCCAGGGCTACCATTTTTATTGACTCAGAGTGTTTTTTTTTTAAAAAATAAACCTTTCAGCTTTGCATTTATCTATACAAAATGTACATATAGAAATACACATTTACCCTCTCCGTGGTCAAGTGGGTAAATGTTGCGGCATCTGCTGTGCCCACTTAATACGTGCCAAGGATCACTCTACGTCGTGACACAGGGTGCCGTCATTTGTTTCATCTTCTGCTAAAATCTGAACTGTGTTCCATACCAGAAAAGAGCTCAGCGTGGTAGCTGCAGGGGACACGAAGGGGACGCATCGGGTCGGGCTCGTAGAAACAGGGGAGCTATTAATACTGCTCTTCCTGTCTGTTTGATCACAGGTGAGGTTACTTTTCTGGAGTGGGCACTAGGGAAACATTTCCCAGGCTAGGGAGTCTCCACACTGGCCTTTTTGCCAACACCTTAACTCACTGCCTGCTACCACTGTAACCTCAGTCCACACCTCACAGGGCAGTTGCTCACTCCCTGCCCTACATGCGCCTCAGGGCTTGGGCTTACGTCATTTGTTACAAGCCAGTGTGTGAAAAACAGTCTCAGTTTCTGCTCTTAGTTTCTTGTGATTCATGATTGTTGGGTTTTAACATCTGTTACAGTTTGAAATGCTTTAATGTTTCTCATGGCGAGTTCAGGATCATCTTGAACTAAAGAGTGAGATCCTGCCTCAGAAAAACCCTCCATAGTTATAATTCAGATAATTTTGTGTTTCTTCTGCGATTTTCCTGTTTGGATCCTTTTCTCATTTTTCTATAGAATTTTATGTTTGTTTTGGCCTCTTTTTGGAGTAATCTATAGGAATTCTTTATATATACTTGATTCCATTTTTGATACAGGTTCTCGCTTGGCAGCCCAGGCTGGTCCTGAGCTCACTGTGGAGCCCAGGCTGGCCCCGGACTCAGCAATCCTCCTGCCTCAGCCTCCCTAGTGCTGGGATTACAGGTGTGCGCCACCATGCCCAACTCTCAGCTTATGTGGTGCTGGGAATCAAACTCAGGTACTTAGCACTTGACTTAATGCTCTCTAGGCAAGTGCTTTAACCTCCGAGCCGTTCCTCTAGCCCCTCCATGTATATTTTATGGTTTCAATTATTTTCCCCAGCTGTCCCTTTAACCTTTTTGAGGTGTATTTTTTCATTTAGGAAAACTTTAATTTTTAAATAAACTCTATTTAAAGTTCTTCGGGAGCACAGAGGGTTTCTGTAGGCGTCATATCCACCCTGTTAACATTTTAGTCACTCTGATGTTACAACCCAAGAATTAATAAATCACCAGTAACCAGACTCTGTTCCTCTGAGGCCACTGTTCCTGCCTAACGTCGGTTTGGCTCAGAGCTCCATCTGGAACCCACATCACGTATGTTCATCAGATCTCCTTAGCGCTCTGGGCCGCTGAGTTTTCAGATGTTCATCGTTGTTGATGAACAGGACCGTTTCGAGGAGTTCTGAAGAACAGTTTGGTAGACAGACTGCTTCTCTATTTGTGTCTCAAGTATTTTCCTTTCATGGTTAGACTGGTTCTGGCAGGAACAGGAAGGCTGCAAAGATGGAGTGTTGTCACGGTGATGGCAATAGTGCGTGCTGTCCACGTCACCGTCCCTGGGGTCCACCTGCTCATCCGGCTGAGGGAGTGTTTCCAGGTCACTCCACGGGAGGGAAGTAAAGGAGATCTAAGTCAGTGAGAAGACATCCCGTGTCCGTGATGGGAACGTTCCCCAACTGATCTAGAGATTGGATGTGTGTGAGCTGAGGTCACTGTGGCCAAAACTCCTGAGCCCGTGTCTGCTGTCCCAGAGGCCGTGCTGCCAGTTCTGTCCCCAGCTGCGCGGCCATCCCTCCCTTGACATCCTTTATCTTTCCTCCAGCTGACAGGAAGATAGTCTGCTTGAGCGAGGGCTTGAAACAAGGAAGGAGGCAGCAGTACTCAGAACAGTGACTACACAGGGACCAGAGGGGTTCTGTGGCTGTGACTCTGTCCCAGAGAGGTGTGGCCTTTCAGTGGCTGTCTTCTCAGATCAAGCATCTCCAGGAGCTGAAATTCTGCATCGGCTGCTGCCAGAATCCGTGGGCAGCCGCCCCTTCCCTCACCCGACTCCACCCCTGCAGGTGCCCAGCAGCACTGGCTGATTTAGACCCGGGCAGGGTGGGCCTGGACGAGGCCGCTGGGCCACCGTGGCGGCCTTGGGAGGTGCTTGAACCCTTCTTTGCAGCTGCAGTCTCCAGTCCTTTTTTACTGGGGTCATGGCCCCCCCTGGACTCAGCTGGCCGACCCACTGCGCACCTACCAAAAGCCCAGCCTCTGGTCACGAGCAAGGCCGGTGACGCTGCAGCCTCATTTTCCCTAAAGCGCACAGTATGTGTGGACGGAGCAGAAGCTGCAGGAGAACATGGACTCTGGCTTGTGGAGAGCAGGCGCAAGGATCAGCTGAGGAACGGAAGCCCAGCTGAGTGGCCAGCCAGGTGGGTGGTGAGGGCGTCCTAGAAAGGCCGGTAAGGCCAGAGTAAAGAGGGCAGCCTGGGCAGAGAAGTGGGGCAGCGCGCGGGGCTGCCGGGGCTGGGTCTGTGCAGGGCAAGCAGTGTGGGCTCTGAGGCCCGCGGCCCATGCTGGGGCTGTGAGGCGGGGGCTCTCCTCTCTGGGCCGTCCATCAGGCGGGCCCAACAACTCCCCAGGGAAGCCTGGGGCCTGGTTTTCCTCAAACCCTGACTCTGTGGCAAGCCCAGTTCTCCGGTTCTCCAGTGCGTGATGTTTTCACAAACCGTTCCCAAGATAGAGGGACACCTTGGGATCCCCTAGAGGTGGGCTTTCCACTAGAGACCCACCAGGGCGCCCACAGCAGCTGGACCATCCCACAGAATTGGGAGTTTTCCAAGATACTCCAGAAATACGACTTTCTTTATGAAAATATTTGAGCCTGGATCATATTCAACCGCATAATGTACTGATTTGCTTAATAGCTGCAGAATATTGTCTTATCAGAGCAGGCGCAGGACAATTTAAGACCGCAGAGGCAGAATTAGCAGCTCGGAATTCCAGCCTTGTCTGCTGTTAATTGACTCGAGCCATTAAAGGCAGAGGATTTTTGGCAAATCCTGAGGTCCTGGTATGAGCGGGGCCATGGATGTGTTCCTGTCGTCTTGAGTCAGGTGCTGGCAAGCCGACTCTTGCAGACACACAGGCTGTTTGTTGGCTTGGAGGTCTGAGGTTGCGTAGGCTCCGGAGTGAAGGACATGGGGCCAAGCCTTGGCCTGGAGGCAGCGCCCGCGGTTCGGGCCTCCTGAGACGTGCCCAGGCCCTGGCGACCCACTTCAGAGGCAGGTTCGGCTCTGCAGGGTTGACACTGTGGGGGTCCGCAGCCTGGCCAAGAACCAGGGTGCAGCGCAGGGCTGTGCATGGCTGGGTGGGGCAGCTCAGCCCTGTGGCTCCACATGCCCTCGTCTTCTCCAGGGTCCTTCTTTTTCCACAGGGTGGGGGATCCCCGGGTGAGGACCCGAGATGGCTGGGGACCTGGGGACCCCACTGCCTCTTATCGGGGACCAGAGGAAGAGGCCACGATGGGGGGGGGAACCCCAGCCCATTTTTCTTACTTTTTGAGTCACGGATTATTAAGTTGCTAAGCTGCCTGGGTGGAACTTGGGATCTGCCTGCCTCAGCCTCCTGGAGTGCTGGGATGACCAGCCTGCTGTACTGCGTATGGTGCAAATTCCTGCCCTAGAAACGTCCGTCGTGGGGAAAGTGTGCTGGATTGGCTGTGCAGGGCTCGGCCTGCAGCCTTCCCGGAGCCAGGGCTCTGCCTGGACAGGAAGCATTATGCGTCTCAACCGGGGCCAGGTGGCTGCTTATGTTTCCCCTGGCTTGAGGGCAGGGAACGTGGCGGCTGCTCTCAGGGCCTGTGATTGGGCCCTGCTGACTGGTGCCTGAACAAGCTGCCCCCGGGAGAAGCTGCAGGGCCTGGAGGGGGCTCTTCCAGATCCACAGGGTGGAGAGGATCAGGTCAAGTTCAGCAGCAGGGGCTCTTAGAGGGTCCCAGAGCTGGGGAAAGGGATAGGACCCACCGGGGACCTGGCAGGGAGTGAGGCAGCCCTGACTGTTGTCGCCTCACACTGGGGGGTGTGCAGCACTGGTGCCAACTGCCCGGCTGGGTCATCTGTGGGCCCTCCGTCCCTAGGGACAGCCGTGCTAATCAGCGTCACCAGGGGGAGGCGATCCCCTGAGTAAGCAGGGGTGTTGTTGGGCCCTGCTGGCTCTCAGGTGCCTTGCTAAGGGCTGGGGGTGCCCGCTGGGTCTAGTCTTAGAGGCCTTGCGTCCCCATCTCCTGTGGACTGGGCTTTCTGTGCGGGAGAGGACGCAGGACCTTAGCTTGGCCTGTGGGGTGCCCACCTGAGATGTCTGGGGCCAAGGAGGATGGGACCCAGGACCCAGAGCTCCTCCCCTTCCCCACGTCCGCAGACAGCCACACATGGTCAGAGTCCCCACCCACGACTCCACTACTGTGTCACTGAGGTAACTTCCCAGCCAGCGCCAGCAGTGCAGTCCTGTTATTCCAGCGCACTGGGAGGCTGAGGCAGGAGGACTGCAAATCTGCTCGCTGATACCATGGGGAGGCCCGCCTGACACAGCAGGCCTTGGCTCTGCCAGCAGGGACCGTGCTGGGAGGCTGACTGTCCTGGGGCCCGTGCACACCTGTGGTGCCGGCGGCAGCTCTGGGTCGCACCAAACGGCACGTGCTGTCGCCAGGGCTACCTGTGCGCAAATCAACAGGTCCTGGGTGTAGACAACCGTCCCTTGGAACCAGTGGGCCAGGTACCAGCTTCGGAGCCACCGCTTTCCCACTGCGGGCCCAGTCCCGCCTCTGTGTCTGGCTGTTGTGGTGTGCGCCAGGCAGGAAACCACAGCTCAGGTCCCACTTGGGCAACTTAGTGAGGTCCTGTCTCGAGATCAGATCTGAAAGTAAGGACTGGGATGTAGCTCAGTGCAAAGGCCCTGGGTTCAATCCCCAGTGCCAACCAGCCAGCCAACCAAGCAACAGGGGTCCCCTGACTCTGCCTACCTCGCAGGGCCCCGAGGGAGATTGGTGGGTTAACAGACAATCCCAGAACACAACCTGGCACAGGGCGAACGCCCCCGTCCTGTGATCATAACGGAGCTTCCCGTGTCGCGACTTCCCCAAAGGTGAGAGGCGAGGGCGGCACTTGCTCATGTTTTCAGGGTCGGTGGGTGGTCGGGGCAGCGGGGGGAGAGACACGAGGCCTTACCTCGCCCATGTGGCTGCGGCTGCTTCCCGGCAAAGGGGCCTCCTTGCTGCAAGCTCAGAGCATGCCCCACCCCACCCCGCGGCTGTCTTTTTTTGCGGCTGTCTTTTTTTGACTGTGTCTTCCGCAGTCGCAGTGGTGTCCCCAGGGATCCTGACTGGGTGGGCCCAGCTGTGGCGTGGGCTCTGGGCTCTGTGAATGGCCCTGGTGATGCTAAAGGCACCCGAGCTGAGAACCACGTCCCCAGGCGGCTGTGGCAGCTGACAGGGGAAGTCACCCCTTCTCTTCTGGAGTGGTAGCTCCTGTGAGCCCAGGGATGGCAAAGGCCCCTGACCCTCCCACTCCTGTGGGGAAGGGCGGCCCGTTCCTCCCTGCCTGTCTGGGAGCCAGCCGCTCGGGCTGGCGACGGCTGGGCCCTGGGCCTGAGGTGGGGCGCCAGCCGGGGCTCACGGACGCTGCCCGTCCCACCCGGGAAAGGGCAAGCTTGATTCTTTCCCCCTGGGCACCTGTGGGGGGCTCAGAATGGCGGCTGGTCTGCTTGGGGTACCGGCACCCGCCCCCTGGCCTGGGTGGGTCCTCCCTGCCCCAGCACTGCCTCTTGGAGGGAACGGGTTGCGGTAAGGGCGCAGGGGTGAGCGTGTGGGTGGCCCGGGAGTCCCAGGGGTCCCCTTGTGCAGCCTGGGAACTTGTGAGGGCTCCCAAGGACCCCCGGGTCATCCTGCCAGCACTTGAAGGAAAGTCACAAGCACTTAAGGAACAAAATAATGTTTTTATTAAAAATCGTACCCATAGCACCTCTCCACCTTCCTACAAGTTGGATTTTTTTCCTTCATTTTCAAATGAGATCTGTTTTTTGCACAATTTCAGACAACTCTCAGGGCGAGCTGAGGCCTCCTGAGCTCTCCCCACGCCAGAAGGTGGTGCTGGAAGGTACGGGTATAGGCCAGCTTCTAGGGCACCCCCACACCGACCCCCCGGCAGGAGCCACTCGGGAAGGCATTTGTGCACCACGGGCACAGACGGCCGCTCATCTGCAAGGCTGCACTGAGTGCCCAGAACCCACAAACCCCAAACGCCCACATTCGGCCTGAGGCCCAGCAGAAGCGCCGCACCCAAGACCTTGGCGGAGTGCCCAGCACTGTCCTGCGGCGGCGTTCGCCCTCCGCACTGCAGTGGGACCCCAGGCACGCGTCCCCTCCGAGGGCCGGCCGTGTGGAGAGATGCCCAGACGGGCCCAGGCCTTTGACACGGGCTCCTCTCTGGGACCTGTGCCCAGCGAGGCGTCGCGCGCTGCCCTCGGCACTGGGGAAGTGTGGCTCGCCGTACAGCATTGCCCGCTGCCCACCCCGCCCTGGAGGCTCCTGGTGGCAGTCGTCAGGCAGGGGGATGTTAGCCCTCCCGGCTGTCCTGCCCGTCTTCCCCAAAGGTGAGAGGTGAGGGCGGCACTTTTCCTGTGCTCACTCCGTTCTGGGCCTGGACCTTTGGTGGGGTCCTGGGGTGAGGGGGCTTGCCTGGGGCACAGTACCGTGGCGTGACGGCAGGACCCAGCTGGTGGCCACTGGCCATCATCAGCCCGGGGCGGGGTGGCCTGCAAAGGCCATCGCCCGTGATGACAGGGCAAGTGCAGGGACGATGGGCGGAGGACACGGGCCCCAGCACCCGCACATACGCCCAAGAGCAGCGGCCGTCGCTCGGTACAGCAGCGTCCTTACGCCTTAGGGGAGTGACGTGCGTGGTGGGATCCTCCGTGGGCATCCTCTTCCGGGGTGCTCAAGCGGTCACACCATGCTCCTGTCCAGGCGACCCCCCTGGGCAGAGAGCGGGACGGTGGGCCCGCAGAGGCCACCTGTCCCCCGACCCCAGTGGGCTGGGTGGTGATTCTCATGCAGAAGTGGCTTTGGGCAGAGCATCTAGGATTTTTGGTTTGAAATATTTCCCCTTCCATCCAGAGAAAGGAGGGAGGGTGGGCACGGGGAGAGGAGAGAGGGAGGTGGGACTCTGGGAAACGGAAGAGGACCCCACCCCACGCCAGCATCTTCGTGCCCTCCTGGGGCCGTGCCCAGTGCCCGTGAGAGCGAGAACAGACCCTGCGGGAGGTACCCAGAGCCTCGGCCCCACGGGGAGGCGGCACACAGCCATGTGGCGGCCACGCGCTCTACATGTGGCCACGAGGTCCTTAGGCCTGGTGTGGCCCAGCCAGTTCCAGGGAGGAGGGTGTCCTGCCTCATCCCCTGAGTGCCAGGCATCCGTGGGGTGTGTGCGGGAGTCTCCAGACTGGTGAGTTATCTGAAAGGTGGGACCCTGGGCCACTCACGAGCACCAGGGCACACCCGCTGGGTTGGCTGCCGCCAGCAGCCCTGTGGTCACATCCAGACCCACAGCCTGGATGCAGGGCCTGCGCTCCGGGACCTCAACCTCCACCACCAGGCACGGGAAGGTCCCACAGCTGGGGTCTGGACTCTTTAATTGTTTTCCAAAGCAGTCGATACTGTTTCCACTTAGCTAAAAAAACCAAAAAACCAAAAAAAAAAAACCCTTTTTTTTTTTTTTTTTTTTAAATAGTGGCAAAGAAAAAAGTGTTTCCAGAAAACCTGTTAAGGCTACAGCTGGCCTTGGGCGGGGTGGGGGTGGGGAGCAGCAGCAGCGGGGCAGGGCAGGGGCCGTGGCAGGGGCGGGCTCCCGGGGGCACCCGGCCCTGGGCAGGCCCCGTGGCGGGGCCTGGCGTGCTCAGAGCCGTTCTGCTGGGGTGGAAGGTGCCCCCGCCTCTCGTCTAGCCCACACGCAAAGCTGAACAGTGGATAGAAAGGCACCTGGAGACAGCAGACACTCACTCGTTGCATGGGACACCATTTTAAAAAAAGATAAAAAGGTTTAAAAAATACTCTGCCTCGCAATGTACACCTCTCACGTGCCGGGAGACCTGCAGGCCGCCGCTGGCCTGGGCGGGGACAGGGGCAGGCCCTGCTCCCGCTGCTGTGTCCTCCGAAGAAGGAAGGGAAGGGAGGGAAGCCCTGAATGTTGGCCACCAGCATGACAGGAGCCCCGGAGCCCCCGCGGCACAGAGGACAGCCCGCTTAAACCGCGGAGTTGCCAGAAACCCTAAAGCTGATTCCTCGCCTAGAAACCGCAGAGGGGGCATTCCAGGACCAGGTGTGGTGGGTGACGAGGCCAGGTCCAAGCGTGTACTCTCCAAACCCCGGGGTGACGCGGGCCGGGAGTCCTATCAGCCCAGCCGGGGCGGGTCGGAGAGGGGGTAGAGACGGCGGAGGCCCGGGCTCCGTCCCCGGCCTGCCTCCTGCCCTCCTTGCCGCCTGCCTGGTGGGTCTGCAGGGCGGTGGAGATGCCCAGCTGGCAGTGCCCAGCCATGGCACCGGGGAGATACCTTCTCTTACAAAGAAAAGAAAACCGAGAGGCCTGCTTCCTGCGGTGATGTTACAAAAAGCCGTTAAAAAAACCTTCCTAAGTGAAATCTAGTGTTCACAAATAGGTAAAACCAGGTGTATTAGAATTTCTTTTCCTTAAACAAAAACCTCAGCTCGGTTCCTGGAGTTGGTGGTCGTAACAAAACTGGACTCCGGAGGCGCGCATCCATCCTGCCGGGCCGCGGCGTCCCGGCGTCACACGAAGGAGGAGAAGCCGGTGAGCGGGGTGCGGGCGCTGGGGGCGGCCGGGGTGTAGACGCCGCCTGCGCTCTGCGTGGTGATGACCGGGTGCAGGTGCGGGCCCGCCTCGGCCCCGGCCACCGCCTCGTACCTGTGCGGGGCCGCGGGGGGCCGCCGCTTCCAGGAGTTGTAGTAGGTGGGGTCGCTCATGTAGTGGTTGACAAAGGAGTGCTTGGGCAGCGCGTCCTCGGAGTCCGAGTCGGAGGCCTGCGGGGGGGGGGGACCGTGTGAGCCCCAGGGGCGGCAGGGCGGCCGTGACACAGGGCCGTGGGGCGTCTCAGCGGGTGGGACCCGGGGCAGGCTGGGGTGGACTGCTGCCCTCTCGCAGGCGCTCCATTTCTAGGCATGTGTCCTGAACTGCGTGGGGAAATGGACGTGTCCCGTGCCCTGCACCTGTGCCCACGCCGAGGTGATCAATAAGACGCCACTTTATTCTTCACCATCTCAGCCTTCTCACCCACACCACTCTGTATTTCATTAGCTAAAGGCTTAAACATGCAACATGGCGGGGCTCGCCAACCGTGGGGCCCGGGACCAGGACCGGTGTGTGGCCTGTTAGGGACCCGCTGCACGGCACAGGTGAGCTGTGGGCGAAGGAGTGGAGCTTCACCTGTGTTTACAGCCCCTCCCCACGCTGACACCTGGGTCCTGGCTGACTGACCTCTCCCGGGAAGAGAGCCGTCCTGGCCTGGCCCATGAGCCGAGCAGCCCACCTCTCAGAGGCCGGCGGTTGGCGCCTGGGTGGGCACGTGACTTAGCTCGGTGTAGGGACACAGCAGGAGGCAGGAAGCAGGGGGGCCCAGGGCTTCCCAAGCCTGGGGGTGGCAAGGCCATTGCACAGAAGGCAGCTCCAGTGAGCCTGAGTCCTCTACAGCTCTGTAAGGGCCGTGCCAGCCAATCTGAGGCTAAGGGCCCAGGCCAGAAATTAACACCCTCTCAGGAAACGCGCCTCCGACTGCAGCCCGGGTTTTCCACCAGGCCCATCTGAACGACAGTGACTATGACAGCGAAAGCTGCTTCCAGGGTGGTGGGAGAGGGGCCCAGGGGACTCTTCCCAGTGGTGTCGCAGCTTGACTGCTGACGATTTCATAAATACCCGTGGGAAGTCTTGGGGAATGATGGGAAAGGGCAGGTGGCCAACGGGCAAGATTCTATCCAAGAGGATCTACTAACGTCACTCAGTCTCCATTGGAGAGGTCAAGGCTAACGGTGCTGGTGGGAAAGGAGCCTGGTCCAATGTGGCCAGCCGCTGGGTGTGGCCTGGAAGGGTGTGGTCGCGCCCCCAGCCCCTCCTGTTTCTCTTGGCTTCTTGGCTGCCACACAATGAGGGGGTTTTCTCTGCCAGGTCCTTCCACCGTGGATCTTAAATCTACTGAAACCATGAGCCAATATAATTTCCTCCTTTGAGCTGTGGATACTGGGTATTTTGTTTCAGTGACGGGACAGTGACTGATTCAGAGCTCCATCTAAGTAGTAGAGCTCAAAGGCAGGGAAGGCCTTTGCTGGGTGTGACCCCAGTAGCACGGCTTAGCTAAGGCCTCAGTGGGATGGTGAGAAGGGGAGACAGAGCCCCATGAAACTCAGGGGATCTGTGGCCAAGTGCCCTCAGCAGGCCAAGGCTGTCCTCAGGGAAGGCCATCAGTGCCTATTTGTCAGGGGAAGCAGCCTTATTTGTTAGCCTGTGCCTTGGGACAGCAGTCAAAGCCTCTTCAAGCCTTGGCTATCTCCAGTATTCTAGAAGGATGTGACCGCCTTTTGGCAGGACTCCATTTCGGGCAGGTCACGTGTCTTCAGCTGCTCTCTGCTTAGCCCCCTCTTCTCACACTCACCTCTCTTTTCCCATCTGTGTGTGCACACGTGTGTGCGTGCATCCAGTGCCTGGGTGCATCCGCTAGTCTGTCACAAAAACTAGTGCATTTAAATCTCAAAATGCCCCACACATTTGAGTGGAGAAATGAAGACCAGGCCCAGTGTCACAGGCCTGTGGGAAGCTAAGGCAGGAGGATTCCAAGTTCAAGCCCAGCCCAACTGGATGACTTAGCAAGACCCTGTCTCAAAATCAGAAATAAAAACGAGATGGGGATGTGGCTCAGTGTGAAGGCCTTGGGCTGGTTCCCCAGAGGGAGGGAGGGAGGGAGAGAGAAAAGGGGGGGGGGAGGACGGAGGAGGGCGATGAGGAGGACGAGGAGGGGCAGGGGGGTAGGAGAATTAGGCCAAACACTTCCCATTAGCCTATACTGAGAATATTTTTATAAGCAAATAGCTCAAAATTTGTGGACTGATTCTGGTTGTCCTGAAACATGCCACGCCCTAGCCCATGTCGGGCTGGAGAAGACAGAGAAGGCGCGGGACAGCTGGAGGACGTGCAGAGCACCGGCTGGAAAGCAGCTGCGGGCTCACGGAGGTCTGGATTCAGGTCGCAGGCAGGTGAGACTCATTTTAGGCGAGCTACTGATCTAGGGCACAGGCACTGGGAGGCGGGGCAGGCTGCATGCGGCCAACGGCTTGGCCCACCCTCTCTACCCGCCGCGGCAGCCTCTGGGGTTGGCGAGGGAAGCCGCAGAGCAGGGCCTTGCTTCAGGGCAAGTGGGGCAGCTCCAGCGCCAGGCCCTGCACCCGCGACATGCAGGCTGAGGAAGGGATCAGAGCAGGACCGACACAGGCCAGCCCGCAGCAGGTAGGCCTGGCGTCCCCAGGGTGTGGCGAGGTGACAGTCCCTACCGCTGTCATGTCCTGGGGCCACTGCTCTGCAGGAAGGGCGATGGCCACCGTGTGGTTTAGATCTAAGACTGGGGTTCAGAGACGGGGCCCGACGGGAGCTGGGTCACTGAGGGCGAGACCTAGAGGGTGGGTTCTTGTCCCTGGCTCCCCCTTTCTCTGCTTTCCAGCTGCTGGACGCGAGGCAGCTGTCCTCTGCGAGGCCTTTCTGCCACGCCATTCCTGCCTTTCAGCCAGCCAACCACGGGCTGATCCCCTCAAACTCTGAGCCAAATAAACTCCTCCTTTAAATTGTGGGTGTGTGGTATTTTGTCCACCCTGTGACTAGCCTGGACCTGCAGTGTGCAAGCCCCTCTTCCAGCCATGAGGCAGGAGCAGGGGCTTCCGGGCAGGATGCGGAGGCTAGGGCTAGGGTCCGTGGGAGACTATCTGGGTTGGGCTCCTCTTCCTGTCTGTGCTGCGGGTGTGGGTCCTTGGCCATGCCAGGTGGCCTCCAAAGACCACTGAGGTGGGTGAAAGCCTCCAGAAAACACGAGGTCCATCTCTGAGAGAAAGAGGAGGGGGCCCTGTGTGGTGCAGACCTCGCTGACCTGGGCCTTCTGTAGGGTGGTATAGTACCTGTGACCCTGGGCCTTGCTGAGAGGGGCATGCGGGTGTCAGCTGGCTCACGTGGGCCCTGCTACGTGCGCTCAGCCCGCATCCGAGCTCTGCCCTGCAGGGCGACCCTAGGTGGAAAGATATCACCTTCCCACCTCCTGCCCTGCCCTCCCGGACTTAAGCAGAGGGAACCTGCACCCCAAGAATCGGCTAGGCACCCCTCTTCTGCCTGGTCTGATGGGCCCAAGTTGGGCCACGGTTCTGAACCTGGGTTGCCGTACACTCTTCCTCTGCGAGTGGGACTCTGTTACCACCCGGTCTACCCCGCAGGGTGACTGTGAGGTCGAAGGAGATGGCACGACCTGCCAAAGCCAAGGGCTCGTCGCAGAGCCAGCACGCGGTCCCCGGCCGGCGCGGCACTGACCTCGGACTCTGAGGCGCCCGCCGGCTTCTCCTTGAGGCTCACGCTCTCGGTCAGCACGGCACCGTTGTACTTGCTGCGGATGTCTTCATCCGAGTAGCGCAGGCCGCCAGGGCTGGGCCGCGGTGGGGATCTAGGAAGGGGGCGGATGCCGCGTCACTCCTGGGCCACAGGCGCCGCCTGGAGGCCTCCCCGCCTGCTCTCTGGCTTGGACCAGGCGGAGGTGGAGGGAGCCAGCACCCAGACATCAATCTGACAACAGTGGAAGCCTCCCGGGCCCCGGGCACCTGGGGCTTTGGTGAAGGCTTCTGCCTACTGCCAGCCGTCAGCGGCAGGGACAGAGCTGGCCCCAGATGGTACGGCAACAGGCGGCTTTGCCAACTGAGGAGCGAGGGTTGTGCGTATCCAGGAAGTGTGCACCAGCTTGGTCGCCTCCCTGGGGGACCTGGAACCCAGGTGGCTTCTGAGCCATTAGCCCCTAGTGGGCCAAAATCCTAAGGTGCCCCCACCATTGCCCACTGTGTCATCTGCCCCCCACCTCCCCCCGACCTTGGCCAGAGCTCACGATGTGCTGCCAACCCGTGGCGTATGGGGACAGGAGAAGTGTCGCAGCTCAGACTGCGGTATGTCCCATGGGAAGGGCTGCCTCTCCTGCCTCCTGGGGTTGTCACACTTACGGGGACCCTGTCTCGGCTGGCTGGAGACAAGACACTCCTGCCGGCCTTCCAGAAGCAAAGAGCAGTTGTGAACGGCCTCTGGGGGAGACCCCATGGCAGGGGACCATGGGCAGCCTCTAGCTGCTGACAAGGAGGTAACCAGGGCCCTTGGTTGCCAGGCCACAGGCAGGGCATTCTGCAGAGGGGGGTGCCTGCCTAGCGGAGCTTCATGTGAGAACGTGGCCCCGGTGACACCAGAGGGTGGCTCAGGGAGACAAAACCCCCAGATGGCCGGACAGCAGAAGGAGCCCAGACCTGAGCCCAGACTTGAGCCCTGGGAACCTCGTAACTGGCTGAGCTGTGCCCGGCCTCCTGCCCAGGAACCACCAGAGGGAAGTGTGTGCTGGTTCCAGCTACTGCCTGAGGGTCCTCTGTCATCCGGCACTAGAAAATCAACCTACCCTCATTCCCAGCTCCCTGGGGCCCAGCACCTTGCAGCTGAGTGGAAGCTCAGCTTCTGTTGTCTCAGGTGGGGGATAACCAGCCAAGGCTTGGCTAATCTTTAAATCGGGTGGGACTGAGAGCTTCTGTTCTGGGGTCTACAGAATCCACCGGCTTCTGGTTAGCCAGGCGGGTAGCAGGTGCAACCTGCACCCTCAATGGGACTGTCCTCTTGGGCCCTCGAGCTGTAGATGGGGAGCCAGAGCCAGTGATGGCTGCCCAGGGCGGCCTTTGACCTCCTGGAGGAAGAGGCACCTGTGGTGACCTCAGCACAGAGGAGTCCCTGGCTAGGAAACACGCCAGTGGACAGATGCTTGCTGGGAAGATGAGGGGATGAGGACTGGTCTGTGGCACAGTTGCTGCTGAGGGTCAGCACTGCCTCAGTTTCTCCAGGAAAGGCCCAGCGAAGGCCCAAGGGCCTCCTCGTGTTCTACCTCAGAGTTCATTTATTTTAAGAAACACCCTGCATGGTTTAAATCTCCAATGTCCCCCCATAGTTTCACATTTAGAGGTGAGGCTTGGCTGGGCGTGAGTCACGCAGAGGACGACCTGGAAGGGCCTGCTCCTGCGCTGACTCCTCCCTGGCCTCCTGGTCACTGTGCTGTGAGCGGCTGTCCTCTGCATGGCATTTCTGTCTCAGAACCAGCCAGCCCTGGGCGGGGTGTCCTGAAACTCAGCCATGCTACAACTCCCCTCCTTCACAACAAGGCGTTTGGTGTGTCCCAGCGGTGGGAAAGCTGGCTAAAGCCCCCTGGTCCTGAGGCTTCCCATGAGAGGGGGTTCTTCCCCCTCCTAGCCAGCTTACACCCAGCCACTTCCATCCATAGTGCCCTGGGCCACTAGGATCCTACACCAGACACATGACAGTCACGTTTTCCCTGGTGGGGACCCTGGGGGACCCCTTCTATGGGCTGAGACCCTCCATCTCCACTACCCAGGGCTTTTCCTGTTCTCCAGGAAGTGCCCAGACCTGACCCTCAGCTGCCTCCAGGCTGTGCTTCAAGGCCACCGCCACCCCTTCTCAGCAGCTGTGTGCGTGGAAAGGCAGCAGAGCAGGTGACGTGTCAACACACTCTGTGGCAAGTCTCTCTCTCTCGGGTTGAAATCAGGTGACTGCTCTTCACATTTCCATGACATGATGGGAAGCATCACGTGCCTCCCAGAGAACAAGCGGAGTGGGAGGTGTGGCAGGTGTGGCTGCTTCTTGCCCTGAGGAGCCACCACACGGCACGCTTGGACTGTCCCCAAAAGCGTTGGCCACGGGTCAGCTGCCGGCAGAGGGCCACCAGGGTGACCCACTACCTCTACACATGAGGTCCTCCGTCAGGCCAGGCCTCTCTGCCCTTCGCACACCTGAGCTCTCTGCAGGCAGAGGACACACAGTCTCCGGTGCCGCTCACCACGGCTAAGCCTATAGGCCTGTTTGGTCTGCGTAGGTCCCGGCGGGGTGGTGTTTCCTTTTTCCAATATTGAAAATCCAACTCAGGATTTTCACACTGAGCTACATCCCTAGCCCATTTTTGTTTCTGAGTGTATTTCAAGTAACACAGAAGGCCAGCCTGGGTCTCAGGTCTAGACCCCCCACCGTGAGGTCCGGGGCCATTACTACACCTCTAGGAATGTCCCGGAAGGTTCTCAGCCCTCTATCACCGCATCCCCCGACCCAAGCTGCCTCTCTCCTGGCACCACGGCAGGGTGTAGAGGGCCCTGTGGATGTGCGATGTGTCCTTGGCCAGCAGCCAGCCAGGTTCCCAGACCTCCACCCAGGCTGGGCCCATCTGTGGCCCTGTGACAGCCCCTCCGCCTGCCCCACTACAGCACCCGCTCCCGTCCCTGGTCCCCACCTGGTCCCGTTTTTCTTCAAGAAGGTGCTCTTGACATGGAGATGGCGGCTGTTGAGCTCCAAGGCGGCAAACCCCCCGTTGTCCAGGGTCACGGACTCCTCCATGTTGGAGATGCTTTTGCCTAAAGCCCGGTGGGAAAAGCAAACATGGATTTACTATCGCGGCCCCCGTGGTGGCCCTAAGCCCCCTGGCACCCGGAGGAGCTCCTGTGCTCCTGCGTGGGTGTTCTGTTCCACCTTCCAGTTTCCCCAGGCTGCACTGCGTCAGGGGCACAGGTTTGGGCCGCATATATATATGACAGAGTCAGGGTCTGTGTGAGACAGAACTTTCTTTTTTTGGTATGTTTACATCATTAATTACAAAACAGCACAGGTCCAAATTTAACAAGTAAAAGAAGGAAACTTACCTGACTGCTTAAAAACAATAAACCACCGTCCCCACCGGTCTGAGATACTACAGGGGGTCCCAAAGATGGCCACACAGAGAAAACTCATTAAAACCTAAAATATACTTTAACATCAAAATTTTCTCTGGATTGTCATACTACCTGAAGCTCAACTACGCTGAGAAAAACCACGCAAGCACTAAATTCAGTGTGCAGCAAGTTACCACACACAGGAAAACTGAGCACATGTTTGGGGCACGCTGCAGGCCCGAGAAGCCTGTACTCTTCCTCCCCCCCCCCCCCCAACTTCGGAGGACGCTAGGGATCAGGCCAGGGCCTTCACGCTGACCTGGCTCGTCCCAGCCATCCGACTTTTGGTTTTGAGGCAAGGTCTCACTAAGTCGCCAGGTTGAGCTCCAGTTTAGAGCTGCATTTTGTCAGGTTGCACACCTGCAAGTAACGTCTCATACCCACGGGCTTCAACTTGACTGTGTGTGACGGGCACAGGAGTGGAGGTGGCACTGCTCAGAGCCCCCCTCCCTTGCATGGCCCTCTGTCCGTCGCCTGTACCAGGGCTCTCAACCTTTGTGACACCAAGGACAGGTCTAGTTGGAGACCACGACCGGGAGCACAGGAGGGACGGTACGTGCTTTGCGCTAGGCCGCCAGAAGGTGGAGCAGCCGCAGGAGGGCAGGGAGGCACAAAGCTCCGCCTCCTGTCAGTCAGCAGCAGCGTTAGAACCTGATAGGAACGTGCTGACAGGAGGCGGGGCTTTGCCCACTCCCCGTTCCCCACTCAGTCCCACAGCGTGCTTGGCCCTTCCAAGGCCAAGGACAGGTACTGACTGCTATGGCCCCGGGGGCTGGGGACCCCTGGCCTACACAGTCTGTTTTTGCACAGCTGAGTTATGGAAAATATTGTGAAAAGTCACTTAAAAGTTTTAAGTCCTGTGTGGCGACGTTCCCCGTGTCCTGCTTGGACATGGCCGGCAGCTGGGCAGGCCCTGTTTCGCTCCAGAGGTGGGGGGAGCAGCTACGCAGCCCCTGAACCACTGAAGCAAAAGGATAACATTAGCATTTCAGGGTCTGGTTTGCCTGATGCCGAAATGCCAGGATTCTTGCCAGCATTTTATGAAAATGTGCTCAGAATGCATAAACTTATCAAAAGTCTGGGAAGTTGAATATTTCATTAAGTTTCAAAATTGAAAATGCACAATCACATAACAAAATGGAAGCAAACAGTATCATCTGTGTGTGTGGGAGTCGAAGGCTTCCTTTTAAGTATGGTGACTGCTGGGCACAGGCCAGTAATCCCAGCACTGGAGGATGAGGCAGGAGGATTGCTAGTTTAAGCCCAGCTTGGGCAACTCAGTGACTTGTCTCAAAATTAAGAGTGAAAAAGGGCTGGGGATGTTGCTCAGTGCAAAGGCCCTGGGGTCATTCCCTGGTAATGAAAAAAAAAGCGATAAAATAATCTCAGATAGTAGTGATGCTTCACTTCTTCAAATTAGCCATCGAATTGCCTGCTGGTAAATTAGAAAACCACCTAAAAGCACATTCTAAAATGTACGAACAAAGGAATGAGTAAACTTGTAAGGAGGCGAGCGACGTCCCCAAGGCCGGGTGCGGGGACCCAGGCCTCACGGCCGTCCCCAAGCCCTGCCTGCTCTGGGCTTCTGCCCTCCCCAATGCCACCTTTGGGCACTGCTCCTTTCACACAGGGGCCCGTCCTGGGCAGGCTCGTCCTGGGTGAGTGCCAGGCTCCGGAGCTGGACTGGATCGTGCTGTCCCCTGAGAGACTCGCCTAGTTTCCCGATCACAGCCGAGATCCTGCCAAGGCTTGGGTATGGCTCGTCCCCGGCCAGGGCCTCAAGTTCACAGGGAAGCCGCATAGGAAGACACGACGGGGTGGGGCTCTGTCCCCAGCAATGGAGAAAGTCACTCTTGCCACTAACTGGCTAATGAGAGCTGTCTGGACGGGGTGCCTGTTAGGCAAGCCGCTTTGGCGGGGTCCCTTGCACATGCCTGTCTCCCCCGGGATTCTGCCAGCACGAAGGCCATCCTTCAGCTTGGGCAAAGGCCAGGAGGAGGAGCAACCTCCTTTCTTTACAGCACACCCAGTCTGTGCTTTAGTGTAATTAGCAACCGAAAATGGGCTCCGGCTCGTGTCCTGGGAGCACAGGGCTCCCTCCGGACGCCCCCAGCGCCTCTCCTCGCACCCTGGCACGCCACCAGGCTGGCTGTCCTCCTGCTCACGCTCCTGGAAGCTTGTCCCACTCATTCCCTGGGTTCTTGGGGCCTGTTCTCTACCTCCCCCTCCCGCAGAGGCACTGCTGTGTTCCTTCTGTCCTCCTGGGCCACGGACATGCCAGCACTAGCCTGCAAGGGGTGGCAATGAGCACGGAGCGAAGCCTTGCTTCTGCCTTCATTCTGTCGGTCCAGTCTGCTACTCAAGCTGGGTCAGACGGCTGCTGGCCGCACAGAGACATGCTAATCACATGCAGTGCATTCGGCCACAGGAGGCTGGTCAGCCCTTGGTATTCTAATCATCCCCGATCTCTCTGATCCCTCAACGTAAGAGTTACTGAGAGTTTTCAGATCCCAGAACAGCAAGCCTGATGGGCTGGCAGGCCACCGCTGATGGGGCTGCCCTCCCACTCCAGGCAGAATCTGTCCTGGATAGAATCGAGGCTGCCCCCCAAGCCTGAAGGGTCATCTCACATTGGAAATGCACTGTCCCCGGAGCAATAATGACTTCCCTGCAGCCAGGGGGCCCTCACGGCGCCAGGCCCCGATCCTGGCCCACCCCAGAACACAGTCCCACTGAGTTGCCTCCTGATTCCACTTCTGTTCCTTCCCACATGCAGCGCTGGGGCTCCTGTCAGTACCCTGAAGAGGGGGCCCAGGTTGTGAGTCCCCCTGCACCCCCAGCTCGGACTGCCAGTGACATTCCCTGTGGCAGCCTCATGCTCCGAATGTGTGAAACACAAAAGCTGACAGCGAACAGCAAGGGAAGGACGCGCCAAGGGGCTGGGTCACGGTTGGGAGAGGGTGGCTGGCCGCTCGGGGGGCAGGAGGGAGGCCGGGGGCGCTGGCCTGGCAGAGGCTTAAGCTCCACAGATGTGCTGCACTGGGAGACAAGCATTTCTCCCCACTAGGCTTGAATCAGGATGCTAAATTACTCCTCCAGGGCGAAGCTGGCACCGGAAGCCGGGGTTCAGACTCATCTTTGTGAATGGGCATCCTGGTAGAGGACGCGGCAGGGCCGGGGCATATGCGCCCCACGTCCGACTCCGTAACAACGTTAATTCGGTAGGATGACGTGCCGTCCATACGCACAAATCCCATGCGGATGAAATCTGATTTACGAACACTTGTTAGAAATGAATTTATATAGAAAAAAATCCTTTCTCTGAGGGGTGAATTACTTAATATTACCAAAGCGAACGGCAAGGCATTTTAGTGGCTCGGCTTTCTTAACCCGTTCGGCACAGAAAGGGTGGGAACCGAGGACTGAGGCGGGATGTGCCGACCCTCACCTGGCCCAGGCCTGGGGCCAGCCTCTCACCAAGCGCCCCTCAGCAGGGACCGCCTTCTAGAAAGGGCAGACAGAGGGCACAGCTCCAGGCACACCTCCAGGCACGCAGGCCTGGCTCGGCTGGCGTGGTGGTTATCAGAGGACTGTCCTTTTGTGTGTGTGGTGCAGGGAGGTGGGCCCAGGGCCTTTGCACTAGGCTACAACTTGCCCAGCTGTCTCTATCTTTCTTTGTTTTTTTCTTTTTGTTCTTTCTTCCTTTTTTCTGCCTTTCTTTTCTTTCCTCTTTCTCTTTTTCTTTCTTCCGTCTCTTTCTCGACAGGGTCTTATCAACTCACAATTGCCCAGGCTGGGCTTGAACACGCGATCTTCCTGCCTCAGCCTCCAGCTGGTCTCTGGCACAGCTAAAGCTTTGGATGTTGCACGGGACAGAAACACTGGAGGCGCTGGGTTCATTATTCTCTGGTTACGCACAGAGGCGGCCCCCTGGTCCTTACAGGGTTCTGTTAAGTCAAGGACAGGGAATGTGGACAGTGCACCGATCTCTGGTGTGGGGTGAGATGCTCCCGGACCCTGTGACCCTGCAGAGGTGCGGGCACACTCGGCACCTGCAGGGCTCCCTCTGTCCCCTCTCTGTGCCACGGTGACCCTGCCTCATGGGAGCACTCTGGTTGGCTGCTCCTGGCCTCCACATTGCTGCATGGCTGCCCCCCCCCCCCCCCAGCCACTCCTGCCTCCAGGTCCGGCCTGACCTGCGGCCCTGGGGACTAAGCGTGTGCTCCCAGCCAGCACGAGCTCGGGGCATGTGGGTGGAGCAGCTCCCGTGGGCTCCCTGCGGAACCAGACCTAGAAGGCGAGGTCCAAGCTCTCGCCCAGGACAGCAGTCCTGCAGGAGCACCCCAAAACACCTGAGGGGCACGCCGTTCACTGTGTGCATAAAGGTGGCAGCGTGGTTAGTCCCCTGCTAAATGTTATCCTTTCTAATCACAGGGGATGTGGTTGGATCTATGCAGGATGTTTAAAAGCCGCACCTGGGCACGAAGGCGCGTGGGCACGGGGCCCCCGAGGTCGGCCCCCTCCACCCCATCGTCCTCGCCACGCTCAGGGGCAATTCTGAAAATCCTCTTTCCTGAGTGTCTTACGAGGTGTGACCAGCACACGGTGATGGCCGCTGCCCGGCTCCACGAGCCGGCTCGCGGGACGCGCCTTCGTCACCGGGGTGCGACTCAGCTCTTCCCGAGGCTGAAATGACTCTGAAGTCATTATTGTGAAATGACTCAGGACGCCAAGGCGGCCAGGATAGCACAACGGAAGACACACTCAAAAGGAGGATTCCGGAGCCGGGCCAGAAAGGGGCGAGCAGGACAGACAACCGTGTGTGCGGTGAGGGGAGGCCTCTGAGGGGCGTTAATGACAGTGTCACTTTCACCCTGCTCATTCTTATAAATTTAAGTGTTCACTGTAGCTTTTAATCAAGCTGCATATTAAAAAATAACGCCACAGCAGCAGGGCAGAGGACAGGACTGAGGCTCGGGCCAAGGGAGCCCTGGGCTAGGACCAAGACCCACGGCCGACCCGAGGCGCCACCGTGACAGGGCCACCGGTGCAGTGGGACCCGCGCGGTGGGGACGGACGGGCAGAGCCTGCACCTGTGCCGCAGCTCTTGTACTTCCTGCTCTGTCCGTGCAGGACCAGCGCGAACACCACCAGCAGCAGGATGATGAGGCTGGACAGCGCCATGACCAGCAGGAACCACCACTCCTCGTAGAACCGGGCCTCCACCTGGGCTGTGGGAGAGACACAGACTCAGCCGCAGTAGAGCGCCTGGCCGGCGGGAGGTGGGGGCCGTGGCGTGACCTGCGACCCGGGCCGGTGGCACTGCCGCGCAGGCTGGGATGCGGTGTTAGGAGTCCTGCAGCCACTTTTGCCTTCTGTACGAAACAAGGCTGGCTCCTCCTGCCCGGAGACATCTTGCCCTTGTCTGCCCTTTCCCCCTCCAACTACCAACCTGCCTTTCCTAACCCCGTCGATTTTCAGCTGCTGCCTAGAGCCAGGCCTGGTGGCTCAGGCCTGGAAAGCTGAGCCTCTGGGAGGAAAGGCAGGAAGATCACAAACTTGAGCCCAGTCAGGGCAACTTAAGGAGTCAGTGAGACCTGGACTCAAGACATAAATACGCAACAGAGAGATGCCTTTCGGGTTAAAGCCAGGCCCTGCCCCGGTCCCCATGGGCACCGGGCCCTCTCTGTCTCCGTCTTGCCCTGGAACTTCCTCCCAACCCATATGCATGTTCTGGACTTGCTCACACCCACAGGTCAAGCTGTCGCCCCAGGGGTCCCTTCCTGGCCCTGTAGGGGTCCCCACTGCTCCTGCCCAGCTCTGCCTCCTCCCAGAGGGCCTGGATGTGAACTCCCATGTGTCCATCTGTCCACCTGTGCACCAGAGCCCCGAGAAGCGGAGCTACCAGCCCCACCTTTAGGTTCTGTTTTGAGAAATGCATGGGCAGGTTTTCGTGGAAAAGCTGCCCTGGAAAGGGATTCCTCCTTTGAGATGTCTTCTGCCCACTTAGAGCAGGAACAAGGGAAAGGGTCTCCCTGTGGGTGCCGGGAGGCCTTCCGGCAGCTTCCCTGCAGGGGGCCGGCGGGTGTCAGAAGCTGCTTGTACAGGCAAACCTGTGGCCCGTGCGCCTGCCAACGCCCGTAGGAAGCGTGTGCCCCTGGGATGGAGAGGAGACACAGCCACAGCCCGGGGCTTCCCAGAAGATGGCAGCACGTTGGGTCCACACAACAGAAGTGGGTTCTCAGACTGTGCGCCCAGTACCCATCTAACCAGGCTGTCAACCAAGCCCTAACCGACCAGCCAGGGTGGCCTGGCCTCGGCACTGGCAGGAGACAAAGCTTTGTGTCTCTTGTGGGGACGCTTGGCCCACAGGTGACAGTGTCTGGCTTTGCAGAGGAAGGAATAAGCTGGCTGAGGTTAGTGGCCACCACGCCAGCATCTGGATGCTTCTGTCTGCCCATGGTGCCCTGCAGGAGTGTGAACGTGCCACGCGCCACGTAAGACGCATGCTCTCACTGTAGCTGCGTGAGTGGCTGGACGTGGGTTTGGGATCAGACTGTGCCAGTTGTCACACATGGAACTGAACCCTCATGCCAAACTGGGGAGCCGGGACGAGGGGCTGCTCAATCCTCTTCTCCATGCTGAGGGGGCAGCTTTAACGTTTTTACAATAAAACTAAAGAAATGAGTATTTCCCCCCTCCCCTAAATCTTATTTGTTAAAAGCAAGAGTGGTCTCGGGGTGCCCCATCCTAGCTGCCCTTGCTGAGGGGTCCTGACTTTAAGGTGCTCCAAGGCCAGGATGCAGCCTAGGGTCCCACCCCCACCCACAGGCTCTTCCTCCTCAGACTCATGGCAAAGATTGACAGGGGGTTTCCGGTTTTAGCTATGCTAGCCAGGACACGGGACGAGCCCAGGCGCAGGCCCGAGCCTGTCATCCCAGCACTCTGTGAGGGGCTCGGTGGGACAGAACAAGTGTGAGCCTCGCTGAGCAACCTGGAGACTCAGCAAGACGCTGTCTTAGTAGTAGTAGTAGTAGTAGTGGTAGTAGTAATGGTAGTAGGAGTAGTAATAGTAAGACACTATTCCTTATCTGCTGTAAGGAAGAGAAGTGGCAGGGCTGGGCCTTTCCTGGACGACGCTGTGGTTGCTGGCTGGACTCTCACCAGTACCCCAAACTCCTCCTCACTTCTGCCTGGCCCTCATGGGTACCTTCTCCCAAATTGCCAAACTCTTGCAGCTCCTCCCTTACCTGAACCCTGAGCCCTGGGCTTACAACCTGTTTGCACAATCGGATGACCCTGGATTTGAAAGTAGGGAGGCCTAGGCCCCTCTCCGGGCGGCCGGGATTCCTGTGTGCATGGGGACCCAACGTGGGCACTGTTCTACAATTCCCCGGAGCCGAGGCGCCACCAGGAAGCAAGCACCTCGGCCCTCGGCTCCTGGACTGGCCCCTACCTGACACGGCCATGGAGGGGCTGCTGGGTTCCCCGTAGCCTGCCTGGTTGACAGCTACTACCCGGAACTCGTAGGTCACGCCTTGACGCAGCTTGTCCAGGCTGACGGTGTAGGATGTGGCGCTCCGGGGGATGTCCTTCACAAACACGTCCCAGAGGCCTTCATCTGCGGGAGAGACGGGGCGGAAGAGAGCAGGAGTGAGGGGTCCCCAGCCGCCTGGACCAGGGCACCGGGAGAGTCCCCCGGGAGGGGGAGGAATGGGGGTTCTCCCTCATCTGCAGACTCTGCAGAGGTCACACTCGGAGAGCAGCACTTCCTTGGCCCCTCCTTGCCCCTTTCTGACCCCTGGCTTCTGGTCCCACTTGTCTCTGGGGTCTCTGATCCGTCCTCCGGGCTTGCTGCTTTCTCTGCCCACGTGTGTGCTGTGCCTGCACCCTTCCCTGGCCACCGACAACTCTGTCTGGCCACCCCGCCTGACACCAGCTGTCCCTCACGCAACCAGGGTGTCCCACCCGCTTCCCAGCTGATCACGGTGCCCAGCCAGCAGGTCGGGGTGGGCACTGTGAGCCCCAGCTTTCCTCCCAGTGGCTTCTGCCTGCTGCCCAGGGGTGCCAGGCTCTCTGCGGGTACGGGCAGACAGCAGCTCGCTGAGGGCGGCGCTCACCCTCCACCGACGCGGTGCGGCATCTCTGGCGCAGCAAGCTCTGGGTGACAGCTGATGTGGAGGTGCCAGCACCACGGATCTGCACCCGCTTGGGACAACCCTGTGGGGCCCTTTGCCTCCCTGTGAGCCACCGCATCGAGGCTCAGCAGCACGCCTGCCGAGATGGCGCTGGTTTCTGCCCTGCGCTCAGGTGCTACCGGCTTTGGTATAAATTTAGAAAATGCACTGAACTTCAGGCAGCGCCTGTCCACAGCCAGTGCACACAGCTGGGTCATTCATAATAACCAAATAAGCAGGGACAGCGCAACTGTTTGTGCACACACATGGCCATGCAAAAAGTGGCCTACAGTAGAGTATTAGTCACCCTTAAACAGGAAGGACATTTGGGAGCAGGTCACAAGAAGGACAGACCTTGAAGGCTGCTCAGTGACAGAGAAAGTCACACACTGCGCAGCGCTGCTTCTGGAGTAGTCGTATCCACGGACAGGTGCCAGGGCCCGGGAGCCCGTGTTTATTAAAGGGAACAGTGTCCCGGTGTCGGAAGATGGAAACTGTCCTGCGGGTGGATGGCGGGGGCGGTTGTGCAATTTGAGTGTCCTTAAGGCCACTAAACCAGACTCACCCAAATTGATGAAATGGTAAGTTTTATGGTCTGCATACTTTAGCAGAGTAAAAAAAAACTGAATTCACTTGAACCTTAACCTCTAGAAAAAACACAGATAAGATCAGAATAATCTCTTTTACTCTGAATAGCCAGATAATCTTACAGAGAGAGGAAGGACGAAGGAGCAAAGGGGTCTGGTTAGTTTCAAGGCAATTCACCAACAGAGCCGAGACGTGTGACCCGAGCCCAGGGACCCCGGAGCAAAAGGCTAACCCGGAACTAGACAACCGGTGTGCAGCCTGGCCCGGCCGACTGGCTGTGTGACTCAGGCGGAGACCCTGACCTCTCTGGGCCTCTCTGAGGGATGGGGAGCACGCCCCAGGCTCTGCGTCTTAGGTTTGCTCTGGAGATTAGACACGTATTATTTATAAAGTGCTTAGAACAGTACTTCACACGCGGAAAGCACTAGCTGAGGGCTGGTGAAATAAAATATAAATTCAATCCCCGGGGAGGCTGTTTTTGCTAAAAGGTAGGCTCGGAGCCCGTTTGCAGCGGCAATCCTTCACGCGCTAGGCTGGCTTTTACAGGCACGGGGACAGGATGCTTCCCCAGCTGGGATCTGGGGCTGACAGTGCTATTTGCATATGCATGTTCACACGCTGCCGGCTTTATGGGGCCCGGAGGTGATGGGGCCCAAGCGTCCCTGGGAGGAAGCAGCAGGTGTGTGCAGATGGAAAAGCCCTACGGCAAACAGCGGGAAGTGGCCCGCGTGCCAGCCGCTGTTTGCGGAGGATTTAGAGTTTACCCGACTGTGTCCTCTGGTCACAGGTTAATGAAGGAGGGAGGTGGGCGACTTTTGAAGGTGCACAGGCCGAGGGGTGGGGCCAGTGGGGCCCGTCCCCCAGGGCTCATGCCCGGATGGCCAGCTGCGGCTGAAAGTGCAGGGTTTCACAAGGGGAATGACCTCTGCAGGTGGCCTTTGGTCCCCGTCCGCTTTTCTTTCATTCTTGTTTTCGCAGTGCTGGGGACTGAACCTGGGGGGTCTCTGCTCTGAGCTGTACCTGCAGCCCCTTTTCTATTTTGAGATGGGGCCTCTTCTCCCCACAGCCCCCAAGTTACAGAGGACAACTGAGCTCAGGGTATTTGCATGGAGCTACATCCTCAGCCTTTTTATACTATTATTATTTTTTTTTTTTAATTTTTAAGACAGGGTCTCCTTGGGTCCCTAAGCTGTTCAAGCTGGGCTCAAACTCGAGATCCTCCTGTGTCAGCTTCCTGGAGTGCTGGGAACCTGGGAATGTGGACACATGCCCATCTGCTTGTGGTCTGTTTGTGCGCGTGTTCTGCATAAGGACAGCTGGGGAGCACTGGGGCACCCTCAGCCGAGGGCCCCACCACCCCCGGCTTCCCACATTCACCCGTGAACACCCCAGGAGCTCATTCTTCGGCTGGGTCCTGTCTCATCCCTCGGGAACCAGATGGGACTTCTGTCCTCAGCGAGCTGTGCCTCGTGTGGGGCAGGGAGTGGAGGAGAAGCCACCCAGGACCGCGTGCCAGGGGCGCCGAGGCCTCACCCAGGGCATGTGGTGACACGCACCTGCCCATGTGCACGTTTAGACTCCTGAATTCTTGAAGATTTTCTGCACATCTGCCGCTCTCGTCTGCCCACCACCCGTGCCCGCCCCCTGTACCGGGCAGCCCCGGGGGGCTCGCCGAGCAGGCTTTCGGGAAATAACCCCGCCATGTCACCAAGTGCTTCCCAGGAGCGAGGCGCTCTTCTGAGGGCTGTGAATGCCAAGTCGGTTATAGGGCGCTTCTCCTCTATAGACATCATCTTGTGACGCAGGAGATTAGAGACCAAAGTACGTGTAGACCGAGCGTTGCTTAAATCCACTGTAACGACGGCCCCGAGGGCACGGAGGGCGCCCAGCACCCCTGGGCCGGGCGTCCCTGGATCCGTGCCCGTGTGCCTTTTACGTTAAGGTGTCTCCGACGCGTTTTTGCTCTGGGACAAAGAACGATTCCCCTTCCTCCGCCATCACCCATGGGCCACATTTTATTTTAAGTGTCCTGTCACAGCTCCAGGAACGGTGTACATTTTTATGAAAAAATATTTTAAAATATTGATACAGAACCTCAACACTGGGCTATGTATTTGGCAAGACATTCACCCTCAGAAATGGGGGCGGGGGTTTTGCACCCAGGTAACTTCTTTTTGAATTCACAGGAGGAAATGTTCCCATGTTTATTCCGCTTAATTCCATCTTTCCGAAATTAGCATATTCAGCATTTTCCGCCCAGCTGTAATTCGTGGGGCTGCTAACCCTTTCTGATGTTTACACCGCGACCACGAGGGGCAGGAAGAAATCTGTGCCCTGTTCCCTCATCTGTATCACCCTGCTAACTATCTCAATAAATCAGTGATGGAGAAAAATATCTCTGCTGATTCGTGGGAAGATCACATTTCAGAGCGATTAGCAACACTGCGGTTGGTGTGAGCGGTTTTTGCCGTTCCGGGAGGACCCTGTGCCGGACTCCGTCTCAGCCCACACTGGAAGGAGATGGAAGAGAGCCCTAGGCAAACAGCACAGGGGGTCTCGCCTCAGGCTGGCTCACCCTGCCAAGGGACTCGGGGACCCCAGCCTGGCTCTCCTCCCCTATCAGTGAGCAGTTAGCCCACCGTCATGGGGACCTAAAACCTGGCTGGAAGAAAACAGCCACGACCTTCTTGAAGCCAGATGCCCACACTACTGATCCCTGGATGGCCGATCCCAGATGACCGGTCCTTGAACGACGGATCCCTCACTGACAAATCGCCGGAAGACTGAGCTTTTGATGACGGATCCTGGTGACTGTTTCCCAGGTGGGTGATCCCGGATGGTGAGGAATCCCCATAGGCCTGTTGCCCTGGTGACGGATCCCCAAATAACGGATCCTTGGACGTCTGATCCTCTGATCACCGACCTCTGGGTAACTCATTCACAGATGGCTGACCCTCATATGATGGGCTGGTCCCTGGACGCCTGGTTCTCAGATGACGGACCTCTGAGGATTGATGCCTGAATTATTGATCCCTGAATGATGGGTCTCTGATGACTGATTCTCAGATGGCTGATCCCCAGATGACCGATCCCTGGATAATGGATCCCCAGGGGATCCCATGCTAGGGCCAGATCCTGACCTCCTGAGGGGACATCTACTTCAGGCTAGCTGCCCATCTCCCGGTGAGCTGAGATCACGCCCTCTTCTGCTTGTGGTGGTCTTCCTGGCCAGCACTTCTCCAGATTCTGTTTGCAGAGACACCGTAGGCACAATTCCCACGTCATTACAAACCAAAAGCCCCCTGGAAAGAAAGGTGAACGAGACCCCCCAACACACACGCTTTTCTTTAAAGAACAGCAGCCACTTGCCTTCGCTTCTGCTAATACATGATTTCTCTGCAAAAAGGAAAGTGACTAATTCTGAAGATCTTCCCCTTCCCCACCAAAGGCAGGGAGATTATCCCTCATCCAAACAGGTTCTGCTTGTCAAGAGCTCGTGCCCTTCCAGAGGGCAGACGAGTCAGCTTCCACCCGTCACGGCCCACGTCTCCTGCCGCCCCTCGGCGGGAGCCACACCTGCTCCCTGACAATGACCCGAGGAGCCTGGATCTCCTCTCGTCTCAGCTGAGGCAGAGCCCTGCACAGCCTCTTGCGGAACGAACCCCTCCAGTGCCCGGGACTGCGCAGCAAGCCGTGGTGTGAGGGCAGCTGCTGCCGGGCCAACGCAAGAGTCTGATCTCACGGGCGGCTAGCCAGGATCTCCACGCTGAGGACACTGTCCCTCACTGCCCGGCACTTCTGTTCCCACTAACTCAGCCAACCTGACTGTCGGCCTGCAGCTCGGAGCAAACGAGCCCACCAGCTGTTCAGTGCTTACACATGGCCGCCATCTCGCTGGGTAGAAACAGTCGAGCTCCACTGGGGACGGAAGGAAATCCGTGGGGCGGGATCAAGAGGCTTTACGCATCTGCGGTCAACAACACGGTTTCTCCGTTGCCCCCGTGGGGCCGGAGTCACGCGAAGTGTGTCGTGTCGGCGTGCGTGGGTGGTCGGTGACAGAGACCCATGCGGGGCGGGGGCGGAGCGCACTGGCCGACACACTGCCAACAGGCGCAGCTTCGCAGAAGGCAGGAGGTGACCCCGGGCACTGGGCGAGGCCGGCCGCTCGCCACAGGCCTCCTGCGGGCGTCCCTGACGCGGGACCTTGTGTGCATGGTCCCTTTTCAGGAAAATACTGATTTTCTTCCTGGTTCATTAGAAAACTCGTCACACTGAGGGCTGAATATTAATAAAGTGAAGGGGAGGGTCCCCGAGGTGCCCAGGAGGACAAGCCCAACAGGCCCCTCTCCTCGCCGCCTCCTGCGTCCACTCTCCCCTCCTCTCTTCTGCCCCGGAAAGCAGCACCCTGTGTCTGTGCCGGGCGTGGCCCAGCTCTGCGCCGCGAGGCTGCTCTGCAGACGGAAGGCGTGTCCGGCTCCTTCCGTGCTATTCCAGTGTACAGTGTAGATATGTAAATCAGGCCTGTGAGCGACACAGTAAAGGGCCTTGGAATAATCTGTGCCCATAAATCATCCGCATCTGCCCACTGCACAGCTGCCACTCTCTTCCAGGGAGCTTTGGCAAGCAGGTTCAGGAATAGTCACGGACAGCAGGGAGATGAACCAGTAGGCTGTTTGTCCAGTGGAACCGCATGGCTGCGTGCTTGGGCCACACATCCCGGAATATGGCAGTCGCGGGGCTCCCAGCAGAACTCACGGAGTGGACTGAGGGTGCACACACGGGCGCACACAGAGGGGCAGAGGCTGTCCCCGCCATCTGCCAGGCGGCCGGGCTGGCGGTGTGGCCTCTGAGCAGCAGCCACGGGGCTGATGAGCTTCCTGTCTCCCAGGGCCACGCAGGTGTGTCGCAGGATGGAATGTATCAGGCCAAGGAGACCAGCCTGGGATATGGGAGCCTCCACTGTCAAGAGACTCTAAATTCCGAGATGCTCGGTGGGGAGAGGTCCTCACGCAGCCCCTCTTCATAAACCAGGGCCGTGCCTCCCCCCATACACCACCCCAGGCCTGGAGGACATCTTGCCAGAGAGCTTTGGTGGAGAAAACGACAGATACAGCATTTAATGTTTTGTGTAATGAGGCCTGAAATCGATGACGGCTGAGACCCAGGCCCCCGGGTCCCAGCAAGGTGTTTAAATATTGACAATCCATGAAAGCCTTTCGTTCCGCTCCGAGCTGCTGCTGGCTGAGTCACAGAGGGAGGCAGGGGCATCCTTCCCACCCTCAGGACCGCTCGGGTCTGGGGAGCGCTCGGAAAGGCGAAACGGCTGTTCACCTGCTTCTATGTGCTCAGGAACAGCGGGGACGCAAAAGCAGCAGCGGTCACTGAGCATGACGGCGTGTGCCTGGTGAGTTTCTTGTCCCATCTCGGCACCTTCCACCCTCTGCGTGTTTGTTTCCACATTCTGGCCCAAGCACAGCCCTTGAGTGGCTCCAGAAAGGCATCTGCACTGGTCGTAGGGCCCCGTGAGAAGCCCCGTGATGTGCCCGGTCGCTCTTGGTTGCATGGCTTACAACCACCAGGCAGGTAGCTTCTTTCCTGAGGGCTATGGGTGAGCACTCGGACCAAACAGAGGTGAGGTTAGGTGGCCACCTTGGGCATGTGCAAGCCGGAGAAACCAAGGCCTCAGGGTCTCGGAAGGCACACAGGCGGGGTCACACGGACTAGGGTGCTGAGGTTGCAGAGGGGTCCAGCCCGGGATGCAGCTGCCTCCCGACTAAGCTTGATGGAGGACACTGGGTTCACGGGCATGCTGATGGCCAGCGTGCCACAGGCTCTGCGTCGTTTGCAAGGGGTGAGCAAAGGACATGGCATGTATTGAAACAGGATTATTCATTACAGTAAAAGACCTACTCATCTCCCCCACGTCCCAGGGCAGCGATGCCCCTTCCCTCGCCCAAGCGCACTTGGCCCTGGCCACTTGGTAAAGCAGTTCGGAAGTCCTCTTTCCTGAGGGTCACTATGAGTTTGGGTCAGAAATGCAGTGAGCGCCACTGCCCAACAGAAAGGCAGACTCACAGCAATGCGACAGCGCGACAGCCGCCACATGTGAGGCCACGTGACTTCTGGCTCTTCCCGAGGCGCGAAGGACCACGCAATGTGGACATCTTGACTTGATTCGGGACGTCAAAACAGCCAGGAGGCCGGGCCACTAACGACATGAAGAGGGCCGTCAGAACTGCCGCAAAACCTGGCAGGCAGGAGGGGCGCCTGTTCAAAGCCTGGGGAGGGTTTTGAGAGGCACTCATGGCCACTGTCTTTTGCTATAATAATAGTAGTGATATTGACAGAAGCACACATGGAGACATCCGCTGTGTTTGTCCATCGTATCCTGTGAGCTTCAATGTCTGCTATGTTGGGGTGACCGTCATGTCCCCTACAGTAGTAGCAGAACAGGACAGCGGATCCCAAGTACCACGACCCATTCCTTCCACCGTGACCGCTGCATCACATCATGACCAGGATGAGGTTAGGGTATTTCCTCTGGACCCGTTGGAGTCCAGGAGGAGTCACTTAGTGAGGCCCAGGCGGGTCCAGGGCGGCCTCTGACTTTGCTCTTCGCGTCTCGGACTCCTTTGGCAACGGGTTGGCTTTTTTCTCTTTGTAGAACTAGGGACAGAACCTAGGGCCTCAACACTGACCTGCATCCCCACCTAATTTTACTTTGAGACGGGGACTTTTTAAATTGCTAAGTTGCCCAGGCGGTGGCCTAGCCTGCTATCCTCCTGCCTCAGCCTCCCACCGTGCTGGGATTATAGGCCTGTACCACTGTGCTGCCCAGCTGCGCTTGACTCCTCAGGACATCCTCTCGGAATGGTTTCAGATACAGGGCATGGGACTGAAAGGGAAACTGGTTGTATTACCAAGAGGCCATCAGAAAGTCCCGGTAACTTCTGCCGCCGGGCGTGTGGGCACGCTACCGTGGTTCTTGTTCGATGTAGATGTCGTGTAACGGTGCCATCCCAGGGCAACTCAGAAGCCTCCCTTCTTCACAGACTCTCGCTGACGAGGTCTCGCGGAGCCTAAAACAGCCGTGATTTCAAAGTCCATGTGTCCAAGTCCGAAACTCCAACACCGCAGAGTGACCTTGCTGGGAAGTAGGCACATTACGGATGTAATGAGTGAAGACAGCCCATCCTAGAGCACTGCGAGACCTAGGTCAGTGCGGACTCGTGTCCTCACAAGACGGGGAGCCCATTCGTGGATGTGGGTGCAAGACCAGGGTCACGGAGAGGGAGGTGAAGGGGGGCTGCGTCTGAGAGCCAAGGACGAAAGCAGAGGCCAGATTCTCCCCGTGGCCACCACAGCCACCCTGCCTAGACTTTGACGGGGACGGCCGGCCCCCGGCAGTGAAGACATCTCATTTCTATGGTTTAGGTTTCGCAGCTTGTGACAATGATTACAGTAAAAGACATATTGCCGTTTAATTGTCCTCGACATATCCCGCCTCACTCTGCGCGCACTTACCCTCCAGTTCTTGCCGCTTCTGAAGCAGGTCTAAAAGTCCTGTTTTGTGAGTGCCTTAGGGCGCTGTTCTGGCTGCCTCAAAGTCCTGAGGCAATCATGATGTTTCTCTTTCATGGTCACTTGACTTCAGGGAAAGGCCAGAAGTGTCACGGTGCCGAAGCTGGGGACTAAGGTGGAGGTGGGTGAGGATCCGCCACTTAAGGGAGGAAAGATTTATTTTAGCTCACAGTTTCAGAAGGCCTCACATAGTCTGTTCACGGGAGGCTGGCCATGGTGGAAGGACACGGCAGAGGCAAGCTGGAATTAGCAGATACCCTTCCCGGTCGTCTCCCAGTGACCTGCCCCGTGGGGCCAAGCCTCAGTGTTTCTTCTGGGTTAAGCCGCAGTGGTCTGTCCCTTGCAGGGCACAAGCACAGTAATGTGCCGTATGCCCATAATCTACTACCCACCCCTAATCCACCCATACTCCCGTAATCCATAATTCACCCTTCCTGACCAGGCCTCCTCTCGTAACGGCCTACAGTTCCATAGATAACCCGTACCATCCAAACATGCCAGGCTTTTGGGAGACATGACAGGGTCAAACCACAACATTCTGCCCCTGCCCCCAGAAGACTCAGATCCACCTCCCTGTGCAGAACACACACTGGGTCCGTCTCAGAGCTGCCAGCACCAGCACCTTCACAGAACAGTCTAAGTCCAATGTCTCCTCTGAGATTCAAGACAAACTCTTTGCTGTGAGTTCCCGTGAAAATCAAAGAAAAGCTAGGCACCTCCAACATATAAGATCACAGGGTAAACATCCTCATTCCAAGAGGGAGGAAGAGGAGGATAGGAAGCAATCAGACCAAAGCAGAGCAAATCCCAGGACAATAACCAAATCCCGCAGCTTCAATAAATTTTGTATCTCTGCATCCACCACCTGTGCAAACTGTGGGGAGACGCGACCGCGGGAGGGCTTGGGCAGCCCCGCCCACCGTGCTGCCCCACCGCGCTGCCCCACCACGCTGCCCCCAGCGGGCCCCACTCACAGCCGGTGGCTTTCCTCGGCAGATGATCCATGCCCCTGGCACCTCCACATGCACTTTTGGCTTCACCTTCCCAATGTCACATGCTGTCCGTTCAAGGGCACCCCGCCTGACGCCCAGGCCTGTCTCTGGAAGCTGGGTGGAAGCTTCGGTGACCCGGTTCCTGCACTCGGTGAGCCTGGAGAGTCAGGGCTGCAGGAGCTGGATCCCCTGGACAGCTGCTGTACAGGCCTCTGAGTTCTCCCATGGCTGGACTCCGGCGAGCGTTTTTTTCTCTTTTCCTCTACAGGATCGCTTGGGAGCTATTCTCAGAGCAAGGTCCTCTTTGCCTCTCTGTCTTGGTAAAGGGTGGATCTTCTTTTACCAGATACCCTCTGCCCCGCCCAAAACCCTGTCTTTTTTATTTTTTATTTTTAATAGTTCGGCCTCTGTCCCACCTCTGCAGGCCCTCGAAGTCCGGCAAAGCTGAAAACTCTTTGCATCATTTTTCTCTGCCTTTTTTTTTTTTTCTGGTTTTCACCGAAGAGTTGGCTAAAAGCCACACGTGGTACCCACGTAACAGTGTGATCATTCATTGCCTTGAGATTCCCTCTGCCTGCCTAAGCAGTCCGCTGCCTTAATCTCAGTTTTGGACAAGGGCAAAATGCAGACACACTTTTTGCCACAGCACGGCGTGCACAGTTTTTAGACCGCTTGGCAGGTCAGCCCTCCTCCCCATCTGAAAGGTCCTGGGCCTGGCCTTCCTAACCCACACTTCTGTCAGTGTTCTGGTCATTGGAGCTCCCACCGGAGTTTCCCATCAAGCTCAGCTCACAGCATCTTAAGGCTTCTCTACCCAGCATCTTCAAACCTTCCCAAATTCCTCTGTCAAGGAAATGTCCAGAGCTGCTCCAGAAAGTGGAAGGAATGGTGGGATTAGCGTGTTTGGAATGAGGGGGTTAGAGCGTGTGTCTTTTACAGTAGCAGATCCTTTTTCCACTTAAACATCCACTGTTTATTTGGACCATCTCCGGTACTCTGATATGACCCCAGTAAGAATACACCTTCACTCATACTGGACAAAAATTTAAGTTTTAGCTAGAGGTTAATAAAACTAAAGCTTTTCATTTTCCCGGTATGCATTTAAGGATCTGATTCTATCCACACACCCTGTCTACCTGTCTGTCAGTCCATTTTCTGTTGCTATAGCAAACTGCCAGAGGCTACGTCCTCTATAAAGAAGGATGCTCACGTTCGCGGTTCTGTGGCCCCGGCCCCACCAGGGCCTTGCTCACAGCTCTTGGCACCTCTCCATGTGTCTTGCAGCAGGTGTCACTGGTGGAGAGCCGCTGGCTGTTTGGGACCATCTGTTTTTAGAGGCACGGGAGATAGGAGGCCCCACAAACCCAGAGCCTTCAACGTGGAACATCTGTCTCTAGGACCGGCCAAAGGCAGTGCTCAGCCGATAGCCTCGGGGCCCAGGCCAACAGCACTAAACTCACAAATTCTTTTTTTTTTTTTTTTCAAGTACCAGTGATTAACTCAAGTCCTTCCTAATAAGCTATATTCTCAGCCCTTTTATAAAACAGTCTTAATTTTTATCATGAGACAGGGTCTAAGTAAGTTATTAAGTTACTGAAGCTGGGCTCGAACTTGGGATCCTCCTCCTTCAGTCTCCCAGAGTGTGGGGATCACAGGCATCAGCCACCCCACCTAGCCAAATTCATGCACTCTTGAGACAAAGAATTTGCCATACCACCTTTCAGGTCCAAATTTCCTTTCTGTCTTGCATACTAGGTTTCCCCTTAGAAGACTCCAGAAGGTGCATCCAACATGCAGGACTTAAAGAGGAGGAAGGAGCATCTCCATGCAGTGCTGGGTGTAACTCAGCTCTTCCCTGGGGTCATCGTCCTGGTCACACCCTGCTATGCATGACAGCAGGCGGCCGTGAGGGCTGTCATCCACCGGTGGGCGCTTGTGGGCCCCTCTGAGTGCCCCTGGCAGGCCGCTGCCACGGGTGGCCCAGCGGAGGTGGCGGGGGAGCTGTCCACGCCCGCTCTGCTCCTGGCAGCGATGCCCAGCTCCACCTGCTGAGCGCCCTTTCCCACCAGTGTCTTCTTTCTGCAGCGGTGACCAGCACAGCCCCTGAGAGGAGCAGCATGACGCCCCTCACCAAGCGGAAACTATGACCCGTTCGGCCCAGGCTGGGTGACGCAGCCAAAGGGTCGAGTCGGCCAGCAAAGGGGCCACCTGCACACAGAGCCAACCGGGGCGCCGCGACCATGTGAGAATCAGTGTGGAGCACGCTCTCGACGGAGTACGGCCCAGTGGAAGCGGAGCGAGACGCCCACGGGAGGACAGATCCCGCCTGCTGCCCCTCACGTATGGAAACCAAGAAAAAGTCAGACCTGACGTTAGGGCGGGGTCTCCCGGTGATGGGAGGGCGCGGGCAGGGGTGTGGGAGAGCGTGGCCAGCGAGGAGCCGGGCACTCGGTAGGTGACTGGACATCACACTGCACCCCTTTAATTACAGCTAATACGCATCTGTAAAAACAGACTGCCAACAGAGGCTGGTATGGAAGGAAGGGCAGGAAGCAGCAGGGCGGGTCTCAGACCTTGTTTGCAGAAGTCCAAGAGCCGAAGCAGGTGACGTGTGGCTTTCACTGTGGGAAGGACACTCCTAATTCTTGCTAAGTGCATACCCAGCCCACGGCACTGCTGCGTGACCCCAGCCACGTCCCTGTAGCCGTTGACGGGGTGGAAGTATTTCTGTGTCTCACTTTCCTGTCCCAAGACTGACTACGGTCACCTTCTGGGTGCAAGTCACCAGCTAAAGCACTGTGACTTGACGCCTACAACGTCACCCTCAAAGCACGAGCAGCAGGAGAAGGGGCTCTGCGCCTCCTGGCCCTGGCGGGGCAGCGTGTGGCTGAGATGCCACCACCCCGGCAGGACACGGGGCCTACCTGAGGGTCGGGCCTCGATGACGTAGCCAGTGGTGGGCGTGCTGCCAGCGCTGCCTTCCGTCCACTGCAGGGTCAGGTCGGAGGTGGACTTGGTGACCAAGACATCTCGAGGGGAACCCGGGGAGCCTGTGGGCCACAGAAAGAGAGGGTGGCTGTTGGTCACAGGGGCCAGTCAACCTCAGTGAGGGTCGGGCCTGACTGGGCTCCTAGTCCTGGCAGCAGGTCACGGACCCTTGTTCCACCTCAGACTTCATCTTGAAAACGCGAGGTACTCTGAGTGTTTCCCGGCAATCCTGGCATGCGGGAGGCTGAGGCAGCGGGGCTGCAAGTTCCCGCCGGCTTGGTATTTAGTAAGACTCTGTCTCAAAGAGGGCCAGGGATGTAGCTCAGCGTGAAAGCCCTGGGTGGTTCAATCCCCAGCACCACACACGCACACAGACACACACACAGACACACGCACAGACACACACACACAGACACACACATGAAACAAACCACAGCAACAATCACCAAGCTAAGGGCCCAGCATCCTTAAACACTCCCTAAATGATACCCTGCTGCCCAGGCCTGCCCAATGCTGAAACATAGGCCAAAAAGTTGCCCAAGTGGACAGTCAGTTTCTCTCTGGGCTACGCGAAAGCTTTCAGGTTTGACTTTATTTCAAAGACTGAACTTATTTATGTTTTTCCCCCTTAAATAAAAACACTGACAAGTTTAACACGTAAGAACTCACTCCTCTGCACATGCTGAGTCCGTCTGCCAGAGCGCACGTCGCTCTGTGTGTGTGGAGACTAACACGTCACTGAAGTGTCATGAGACTCACCCGAGCTCCCCAGCTGTGTGCTGGTCACCGCGGCTGGGCCGAGAGTCTGGACCCATCCCCAGCCCGGCGAAGCCAGGGTCCTACTCACCCTCGGCTGGCCCGGCCGTGATGTTGCCTTGAAGCTCAGGCCCATAGGCGATCGTCCGCGCTTGGACCCGGAAGAAGTAGGCCACTCCTTTGGTCAGGTCACGCACCTTCAGCCAGCGCTGCCAGTTCCCTTTCACGTCCACTGTCACCACCTTGCTCACCCCTGGCACAGGCGGAAACAGAGGGCCGGGGCTGAGCTCCGGAGGCCACTGCCTGCTCTGACGGGCGGCGGCACCAGGAAGCAGCTCACCGCTGGCTAAGGGAGGAACTCCCGCCATTTTAAGGAAGGATTGTGGCCAGTTTTCAGCACAGATACGTGCAGTTAGAATTTGAGCTTTTTAAGCGGTGTCAATAAAAAAAAAAAAAGAAAAGAACCAAGCCCACAACGTGGGGGTGGGAGGCTGGAGCCCCTGCAGCGGGGCGATGCCTGCCTGCCCCATGAGCTCCACCAGAAGGGGCGTGGTCCCCCCTGCCGCCCTCCCCGGATGGCACTGTGGGTCCCTTCCACAAGGCCTGAGCTGTACACACTCCCTTACCGCTTGTGGATGTGACCACGAGCCTTCTGATTTAGTCACAACGGGTGGGAGAAACGCAGGAAGACTCCTGACAGACCAGAGGGGGTCGCCGCTCCCCTAGGGCCCGCGTGCCTCCCTCACACGCCTCGTGAGAGGGTCGTTTGTGGACTTTGAAGCTAGCATAAACATTTGCCACTGCGGGTACCATGGCAACACGGAGAGAAGCCCGTGCGCGCACATCTGTAACCAGGTGACGGTGCCAGCGCCTTGCTGGCTGTGGTGAGCGAGGCGCACCCGCTCTCACCCCTGGGGCGCATTCAAGGCCCCCAGGGCACACCTGAACCGCGAGAGCACCTGTCCTGCCACACTGGGTGGGCCCCGGCCACCTGTGGGGCCCCTCAGTACCAAGGCTGGCCTGCTTCCTGCCAGTGCCCCGTGCCCCTCTGCATCCCTGCCCTCGCCCTTCAGGAATATCATTAAGTAATCCAGTTCCCTGGACACTGTGGGGTCCCGCGATACTGTGGCCTTGATGAGGCCAACGGGGCGGGCCGCGCATACAGCGGGGATCGTCCTGCTCTGGCTGGAGCGGGCTGGGAGAGGGAGCCGGGGGAGCCTGGCCTGCTCCTCAGGGTGGTGCAGTTAACACATCTGACCTGCTCGTTCTCAGGCCTCCTGTCTGACATTTTCAGACCACGGCTGATTGTGGGTAATGGTAACCTAAGAAGGCAAAGCTGTGGGTAAGAGTCGGGGCTGGGGGAATGGCACAGCAGTTAAAGCGCTTGCCTAGCAAGTGCGGGGCCTTGGGTCCAATTCCCCTGCACCACATAAAGCTGGGCGTGGTGGTAGACACCATAATCCCAGCACTTGGGAGGCTGAAGCAGGAGGATTGCCAAGTCCAAGGCCAGCCTGGGCTCCGTAGTGAGTTCAGGACCAGCCTGGGCTGCTGAAAAAGACCCTGTCTTAAAAAGAAAAAAAGAAAAGAAAAGAACGAAAGTAAAAAGAAGAGGAGGGAGAAAGCAAGCTTACTGTAAGGCTACAAAGATTGAGATTTAACAGCTGGTAGGTGGGTGAGTAGGGATAGCTACTGGAAATCACACTATCAGGAAGGGGAAATGGGGTTCTCCGGCTTAGTCAGTGTGACGATGATGCCCCTGCTTAAAAGGTGGGTGGGTCCTGACCTGACAGCAGAGGGTCTTCCCCCAGGCGCCCCTGGGGAGGGCAGACGATGTGGGTCTCGGCATGCTTTCTGTGGCACACGGAGAAGAGCTGAGCTCGCTGGGGGTCAGCGGTGCCTCCGGTCTCGGGCCTGCTGCGTGGCCTGGGCACCTCTGCTTGGCGTGGTAGCATGTGTGGTGCTGCTGGGTGTGATTGACTGGTTGACTGATGGCGGTGTCATGGTTGCAGCTGGGCCTTGACACTGACCTACAGGCCCTCACCGGGCACCCTTAACCACCAGTAGCCTGTGTGAACCTAGCACAGTGTCTTCCTCCTCCAGAGCCGCCCCATCCCTCAAAGCCACCAGTACAGACTTCTGTCTCCCTGGAGCCGCTGGGCTGCACGCCCAGGAGGCTCAGAGTCGCGTCCGCAGGGGCTCAGGTCATGTGGAGGCCGCACGCCGAGCTCACGCTGCTTCTCCTTCTCTCCGACGCCCTCAGCGCCATCCTGTTTCTCCAGTGCATTCCAGAAGGGCTCGGGCTGTTGCTCATCAATCCTCCACATTCGGGTTTTTCTGTACAAAAAATGGGGCCGCTGCTGCCCGCAGAGCCCAACCCCAACCTTGCACACACTTGCTCGGGGAAGAGGTCACGAGGGCGACCGTGGCACGCCCACGGCTGGCACCTGCAGGTGAACTGGGCCCCTGCGAGATGCAGCTCAGAGCACGAGGGTTTTTGATGCCTTCGCTCTCCTGGAGCCAAGAAGCAGACTTCACGAATTCCAGCCCACTAGGAGGTACAGGCAGCGTGGTCTTCCCTTCGGCCTGAGCGTGTCTGATTTTTATTTATTTAGACAATTTTTAAACCATGCCCCGCACTGCAAAGCCTCAGGGTGCACTCTCACAAAAACACTTCTGCTTAAAACATTTTTGAAAACATATAGCTCGGCTATAAAACCAGATTGCAAAGCACACGGCTTGGAGCTCAGACAGTGCAGTGAGTGCCACAGGCAGCTCGGGGCTCTGGGAGGTCCGGGGCCTGGGCATGTGCTGGTCCGGTGGTCCAGCTGGGCATGGGGGTCTGCATGGGTGTGGTGACCTGGGTTGGTATGGTGGTGGGATGGGTGTGATGATCTGCATGGGTATGGAAGTACAGGTGGGCAGGGCAGTCTGGATGGGTGCCATGGTCCTCACCATCACCAGGGACTGGGCATAGGTGGCCGCGGGCTCCCTCTCAGCACACCGGGTGAGCCTGGTGGAGTGGCCCCAGGGCTAGCAGCACTGGGTAAAAGTCTTGCTCTCTACATCCCTTGACTGGGCTGGCCAGTGCCACCTGCCAGGGGTTTGCAGATGTCTGTCACAGGCAGGCAGGCCTGAGCATTATTGATTGTCACTGATTGGTGAGATCATGGTTAGATAACTTCTTTTTAAAATCTTTACCACATTTGAAGCATCTTTTGTCTCCAAAACACTCCAAGTAGATGAGTGTTCACACACACGCACGCAATAAATGCCTCTTTCCTGTGTTCGGCCGTCCTCGCAAGAGAGCCACCACTGCCGCACGTGGGGGCCGTCATTCAGTGAAACGAGCTTTCTGAACACGCTCTGGGATCCTGTGACAGCGGTTCTGAGGCTGTGATGGTGACCAGAAGACTCGGGGCGAGTAGCACATGCAGCGTGCCGGTCAGGTGGGCTGACACGGAGCGGGATCTCATCACGTCACGCAGGATGGCACGTGGTTTAAGACTTCTGAATTGCTTGTTCTTGAGGTTTTTGCTCTGTGTTCTCAGACCGCACTGGGTTCGGGCAAAGGAAACGACGGGAAGCAACCGTGGACAGGCAAGTTCACTGTCTTGGTAGAAATAGGCTTAGTGTCTAGGCAGGCGGGTGGGGAAGTGATGGGAATTACATACATGTAGCACTTCCCAGGAGACAAAACAGGATTCTTTTGGTTTAATAAGTGTGAGGATGATGCATTGGTTAAAAAGGTGGGTAGGTTCTGACCTGTGGGACTTCTCAGAGCCCTCCGCTGGTGGTGGCTCTCCACCAGCCGCCGCCTGGGGGAGGGCAGAGAACTGCTTTCTGTGGATATGGCCAAGAGCTGAGCTTGGGGGCAGCGCCTCCTGCCCTGGGCCCAGCTGCGCGGCCTGGGCATTCCTGCCTGGCATGGTGCTTTGGACAGCCAGCCCAGGTACAGGAGCATCAGCCTCCCCCAGGGAAGCCAGCCAGGTGCTGGATGGGGGCGGCTTTCCAGGGCCATTTGCTGAGGCTGGGATCCTCTGCCACCTGTATAAATGTGTGGCTCACATCCTGGGTCAGCCTCTGTGTGCAGAAATGAGGAAGGCGGGCAGAGGCTGGGCCTGCACCAGGCAGTCTGGGAGGGCGGTTCTTATGGTGTCTGTGCTGAGTTTCTGGTGTCCCCATCCTTGGGGGCAGATGTGAGCCACGAAGTCCAGGCCAGCTTCCTCCCCTCTGGTTTCCTGGCAGGAGATACAGGCTGCAGACGCAGGCCTGTCCCGGCTACCAGAGCCACCCTCCTGGACAGACCATCCAGTGATGTGCGGCCTTACTGACACCTGTTGTCACCCAGGGGAGTGAAAAGCTCACACAAGCTTTGTGCCTGGCCATTCGTCTGAAGCCTGGGGACTCTCTGTGCTAGATGCTCCTGGACTTCTGTCTCTGTCACCCGCCCTTGCGTTTGCTTTGATAATCACGCACGCTCCAGACCTCCCCTGGTGTGGGCAGTGGAGCCCTTGGCTTAGGAAGGGGACCCCCCTCCAAACCCCACCCCACTTCTTCCTCCCGGAAATGCAGGCCTGGGGCAGCGGCATGAAGGGTTAGTGACATCGAGGCGGCCCCGAGAGAAGGCCCTGTCCTGAGGATCTGGGGTCACCCCGGTCAGTGCAGAGCACAGTGCCTGGTGAGCAGCCGGGGGTCAGGAGGGCGACAGGACCCTGTCTGTGTGGTGCGCACGGGAGGTGAAATCCTGTCCACATGGCACACACGGGAAGCCGTGACACGCTGAACGCTATGAGCATGGTTGTCAAACGTGGCATTTTTTGGGTGCCCTCTGCCTCTCCCAGTGATGGACACATGGTCGTGAGGATGAGCAGGAAACCGTTACCCTGGCCACGCCCGGGAAGCCAGCAGCAGGAGGGGGCATGCCTGAGGGGCTGGCGCGGCAGGCTTTGCAGGAACCCAGAGCCTCGGGAGCAGACGTGCAGGGCGCAGGGGGTCGGGACGTGCTCTTCTGGGGAGCATCAGCAGAGCCCGGGGGTCCGGGGACACTGTGGGCATCTCGGGGCTGTGCTGCCACCAGCACAGGCCAGGCATCCTGGTGTGACGCGGCCTGAGGAGGAGAGGGGACATCACGCTGCCTCAGGCCAGGAAGGAGTCCCAGGCCCTCGAACCCGTGCTTTGTAGATTGCTTCTCATGTGAACGGTGCTTACTGGTTAACGTCCTCGGAGAGACGCATCTGGAACAGGGGCCACACAGCAGGAACTTGTGTGCCCATGTGTGCGCGCCAGGGCGAGGAAGGCGACGCCGGTGGGCGAGGTGGAACACCCACTTCTCTGCCGCTCGTCCTGCGCGAGCGGGGGCCGAGCCAGCCGGCGTCCATCCCGCGCCCCTTTGCACGTGAGTTGCCTGTGCGGCCGACCCCAACGCGCACGGAGTGCCCCAGTCCCAGGCGCGGTTTTTTCCCTCTCATGTCGGGTGCAGCTCAGGACCGACGATAAGGAAGCATCGGGCATGTTCCCGGGAGGCGCCTCTTCTTTCTTAGCGTGTCATAAAAGAGCGATGACTCTTCCATACGATGGATCTTGGATTCGACGAAGTCAGACCCGGCGCTTCCGTGTCCTCCTGCAGACCACCACCGCTTTATCTGACTGTGCTTATTTTAATAGGAAACTTTTGTCACTGCTTGGAGTGGGGAGCTCATATTATTTGATGTGCTGGTTATATTTTTTTCTCCTAGATATTAGACAATCTACAGTTTTTACAGTGTCTGTGTACATCGTTGGAGGGGGCCTGTTCTGAGCCACAGGGTAGAGACAGCTGGACCGGACCACGGACGCACAGTGGGGTGAGAAAGAAAAGCGCAGAGCCTCAGTGGGCATGTCAGTAATTGAGGGGACAGACGGACACACGAACACAGAAAGAATTGAAGTATCACCCGAGACGGTGACGCTGGTGCAGCAGGTGCTCATGGGGAGGGCATCACTGCCTTCTCCTGCTCCAAACACCTTCCCCACGCCTGCCCAGCCCCTGCTGCACCTGGGTCCCTTTCCCCGCTGTGGCCCGCAGAGCGGTATTTACCAGGACACCCTGGATGTGTGCAAACGGAGCCTCTCCTCCATGTTCCTTCCCAAGACACTCCTGCTGGCTGGGCAGTTCTGGCCTGGGCACGCACTCCTGCTCGGGAGGCAAGGGGCCCGCCGCCTGGGCTGAGCTGGGCCGGGCTGAGGAAGGTCTCCCTGGCTGACCTGCTGCCTCTCCCTGCGCCCAGGCCCTCCTGGGGTCCAGACCCCTCTCCTCGTAGCACCCGTCACCACCAGATCTTCACGCGTTGCTTCTCTCCTTGGGATAGACACTCGCTGGACTTGGGAGGGCCCCGATCACAGGGTACACGCTGGTCAGGACACTGGTTCTCCCGCTGGGTCAGTGGGTCTCAGCACCTCAACAGCTCTTGGCATGCAGTGGCCTCAATGCGCAACTGCGCAGTGGGCAAGTGGGGAACCTGGGCATCTGCGCCTCCCCCACCACGCAGATGGCATCAAAAGGGCCAGTGCTGCCAGCGTGGCTCCAAGTGGGACTTAGGGCAGCCTCCAGTGAGGAACCACAAGAGCCAGAACCCCAGGGGCACGGCAGAGAGACATCTCGGGGGATCAGCTCAAGGGAGGCACGTGGTGCGGTAGCACGGGGAACACGCCACCCTGGACTCGGGGACACGAAGAGGATATGCCTCCCCTGCTCCTTCCCAGTGCCGGCTGTGAGGATGGATGGGCCTCTCTGCAGCCGTGGGGTGCAGCCCACTCACCCCTGCAGCCATGGGGCGCAGCCCGCCCACCCAGCCCCTGCTGTTACCTTGGACGGGCGCTAAGGGCTCGTACACCACGCGGTAGCCCTGCAGGATGCCGTGGGCTGCTGCCGGCTCCCCCCAGGACACGTTCAGTGTGGTGGAGGTGATTTCTGAGAAGGCCAAGAAGCTGGGGGGGCCGGGAGCTGGAAGAGGAGAGTACACGGTAACCCTCACAAAGCTGCACGCATGGACCCGACACACGCACACACACGTGTTCACACATGTGCACACCCATACATATGTGCATGTGTACACCACATGCGTGCACACGTGCATACATACGTACGTGCCAATGCCTCCATTCAGAACAGCAAAGGCTGTCAGGTGTTATTTTCCCCTCTGTGGATGTGTAACTGCCACAGAATGAAAAGCAGGCCCACTGATCACCCCTGAACCTCGGGGTCCCACCAGAAGCACAGACGCTCCCGAGGTGTGCACAGAGGGTGACAGTACACACCGAGGTCCGAGAGGCGTGCTGACACGGGCCGGAGAGCGCTCGACAGGGGGAGACGGAGCGCGGCAGGCCTGCTCCCGGGGAGACGCGGTGCTCTAGGGTGGACAAGGCCTTTCCCCACTCCTCTCCCCTGGGGTCCGGGAGTCTCAGAGGTCGCCCAGCCCTCCCACCCGGGGTCCCCCCAGGCTGTGGGCCCAGAGGGCCGTGCAGGGCGCGGAGAGAGAAGCGGAAGGAGCCCTTGGAGCTGCAGACACCAGTCGGAGGCTGCGTGTGTCTCGGGATGAGGCTTCTGCCCGGGCTCTGTGCGGATGGCCGTGTCCTGCCCACCCACAGGATGGCAGGCACGTGTGCACGCTTTGTCCTTGGTAACAACCTCTTGGAGCAGTGACCCCCGGCCAGGCTCAGTGACCCCAAGTGCCCCAACTCTGTTTCCCTACCCCACAATCCCACTCACATCTCTCCAGCTTGGATTCTCAAACTGGCCCCGTGGGGTGAGACGGAGGCACAGGGGCAGCCCTGGTACTCTGGCAGGGTCATTTTATGGGACTTGTTGCCCTGGAGTCAGTCTACTGGGCGGGGTGGCTATCCGCTGAGCCCACAGAACCTCACGGTGCCTATAGCTCGCCAAGCCTCTTTGCCCTACTGTTGGACTTTCAGGATGCACGGAGGCCCCTGAGCCCCAGCACCCAAGGATAGGCCCCTTCTTGGGGACCTCCGGGCTCCAGGCCTCTCTTGTGTTCTCAGAATTGCCTCTGTGTGTAGCTGTCCTGGGGCCTAGAGCCTGACATCCAGGCGGAGGTGGCCTCAGGACCTGGCCACCATACGTAGGGAGCTCCCACCTCCTGCCCTTATTACACACAACAGGGCAGATCTGACGAGACAGCCCCCGAGCCCTAGGACACGAGGCTGAGCAGTGGACACCAAGCCGTCCCTGTCTCTGCTACCCCTTGGGCACGGCTCCCACTATCACACTGACTCAGTCCCCCACAGACCGAGAGAGGCCAGGCCCCGAGGACCCGCCAGTCACGCCCAGGTCTCTGCCCCTCCCCCAGATGCCCAGAGGACAGGGACCTCTGAGGAGGGGACACAGGCTGGGGATCCCACCCAGAGGTGGGGGGAAGGAAGCCGCCACCGCTGCCCACCTACCGGCCTGGTGTGTGCGGCCCTGGCGCGGGTCGCTCCTGGGCCCATCGCCTGCGGCGTTGAAGGCAGAAATGCTGACCAGGTACTTGGTGTGGCTGGTCAGGTTCTTCAGCTTCACGGCCGGCTCGGGCAGGAACAGGACCTTCACCTTCTCTGTCTCGTTCCGGCTGGCTGCCTCCCAGTAGTGGATCTGTCAGGAGGACAGGAGGCTGGGGTGGGGTCCCAGGGAGCAGGGGGCAGCCGAGGGCAGGGTCAGGCCGTGGGGCTGCGGCCTGGAAGACAACGCCAGGGGTCGGGGGTCGGGGGAGGAGCCTCCCTGAGGCACCAAACGGGAGTGAAATGGGTCCTTGTTGCCGGCGCCACCAGGCACCGCGAGTTGGTATGTGCAGTGGGCACACCACCCAATCAAACTGGTCAAGGGTGGGTGGGGCACAGACGGCTCTTTCCTTCAGCGGCCAGTTGCCTGCCAGTGCTTGTGCTGACTGGCTCGACCTGCTGGCGCCTGTGCTGGCGCCTCTGTCCCTGGGCTTCGGAGGAGGAGGAAGGCTAGCTGCTGTCTGCGCCCTGGCCCACGGACTGAGCAAGATACGACTCCTACCTCATGTTCCTGGGGTTTGATCAAAGCTGACATCTAATTTTTCCACCAATGTGACAAACATGCTTTGGAAATTAACCGCCCCCCCCCCAACCCCCAAATCAGTGGACATCATGGTAAATGCCTGTTAATCTCGGCACACCGCAAAGGTTAGACGGGAGCACTCAAGTTTGAATTTGGCCTGGGCGACTGAGTAAGACCACGTCTGAGAAACATAGGAGGCTGGGCAGTAGCTTAGTATGAAAGTCCTGAGTTCAGCCTCTGGTGACCGCAGCAACAACAGCAAATGAAATCACCAGCAGCAAAGGGCAGGAGACACCGGCTGGGCCTGGCAGCGGCGGGAAGCCGTGTCTCTGCCAAGGCACCGTTTCCTCCTGTCTAGCGCCAATGTGCTCACAGGCGAACTTGATGTCCAGGTACAAAGGTTGGAACTGGCGGCCACAACTGCACCCCTAGGCGGCCGGCTGGGACCCCACTGGCCCAGCAGTGCAGGGGTCACTGCCCAACACGGCCGGGAGGTCCACCCTGGCTCTGGGGACTAAGTCCCAGATAGGCCTCAAGGACAGGGTGCCCCGTGCAAGGGCAGCACAGAGGCCGTGATGGGCAGTGTCCCACCTCGCCGGCTCTCAGGTCACGCTCATGAAGAGCGGGACCCGACAGCAAGCGTTGGTGATTTCTACCTACAAGCTACCGCGACCTCAAGGCCTCACTGTCCGAGGTCAGTGACCTCGATCCATGTCTTCTGTGTTCAGGAAGCGAGGAAGCGTGTTTTGTACACACACAAACAGCACCTCGCCTCCGAGCCCAAGGACCTCCCTTGGCCCCTTCTGTCACTGCAGTAACGTCGACTCAGGCCATTTTAGTGCTGTGGCTCTGAAAGTGGGACTCCCGAGGTCACGTCGCCTGGGAACTCACCAGAAGTGCAGCTCTCGGGCCCCATCCTGGGTCTGTGGAGTCGGGGCAGGAGGGCTCACCTGACTTCCGGTAATGACCCAGGGCAGTACTAAAGGGGAGCTCTTGGCTCTTGGAGGCCACCTCATATCCCACTGCTATCAGCAAAGGTGCTGGAGGCTCTGAGGTGGGCACACACAGAGTCTGAGGTGGCAGGAGGAAGGACCCTTTGATAAACCGAGACTTGCGCCTGGATGGTTCTGGGTGTAGCAAAGCTCCTGTGATGAGCACATCCCTGTCCCAAGGGAGCTTCGTCCCAGGCTGCAGTGCAGCAGAGCCTGCCTAGATGTTCAGGGCCCGGCCTCCATGCTGTGAGTCCACAGCCCATCTGCCACCCAGAAAACAGCAGGGCCGGTGAGCTGGACAGCACCCTAGAGCAGGGCCAGCATGCTACCCAGGGCCCTTGGGCCCTCTACAGGGCTCAGAGCGCACAGAAGAGCCTCCCAGCCCCCCACCAACTTGCCTTGTACCCCTGGATGTTCCCATTCTGGCTCTCTGGAGGTGGTGGGTCCCACGTGACCTCCAGCTGGCTGGCTGTGAGTGGGGTCACCTGGACATTCTGTGGAGCCATCGCCGGGGCTGAGGAAAGATCAGAACGTGAGGGTAATCGGACGTTCCTCCCCAGGACAGCGGGGACCCCACACTACACCCACAGGGCTCACACTAGTCCTTATTCCACGAGGGACAGTGTGACAGATCCGCGCTGGACACTGACCAACCCTCAGCCTGGGGGCCTTGGGCACAACCACATCCCTGACCCACACTTGGTGTCACTGCGGCCCTGAGGCCTTTACGCCAGGAATGCCACAAACCCTCCCAGGTGGGCACTCCTCACTGTGAACAGCAGAACAGAGAGCAGTCTCCTGAGATCAGTTAGAAGAACTTCGAGTCAAGTGGGACACCGGGGACCTGAGACGTAGGCTCTGGGGCCCGGTGACGGGTGCTGTGGGATCGAGCTGCCACGATGCGGACCGCACCGGGAGGTCCCGCGTGCCTGGTTGTGGAAGGGACACCTGTGGCTACGTGGGGGAGGCAGCCCAGGCACTGCGGTGCCGGCATTCCTGACAGGAAATACGGAGTTCTCCAGAGAGGTAACAGAAAATAATGGTGACCTATGCTGTCGTCACGAGCTCAGGTGTCCCCAGCTGAGGCCCCATTCTGGATGAGGCTAGTGGGGGGCCACGGAGCTGCTCCCCCCAGAGGATAGGGTGTAGCAAAGCTTTCTGGGAAGATGTGCCTCAGGCGGCAAGTTCTGATTCCTGGCTGCTCTCCCTCCCCCGAGAGGCGCTTCCTGGGCACCCTGTCAAGGTCACAGCACAGGAATGAGGACGCGTGACCCGCGGCCCCCATGGGCACGCGGGCCTTGTGAGGGAGGCACAGGCACGCACAGCGTCCTGGAGCGCCGCTAGCCACTTGGTGTATATGTGTGTTCCTGACCCACCTGGGCACTTGCCCTGCTGGTTGGCTCTGCCCTCTGGGGGCTACTCCCCACTCTCACTGGCCACTCCAGGAGGAAAGTAGGGCAGGAATGGATCTTTGGGTGAGTTGTGTGGAGTTTTCTGGGGTTCCTAGCTGAGGAGAGGGAGAAGCCACAGCCCAGGCCTCATTCACTCCCTGCAGCCCTGGCCTGCCTGTGGTACGGGCTGCCTGGGGATTCAAGTTGGTTTATAGACCGTAGCCAGAAGTGGCTGCTACAGTTTGGGTTGCCAGTGTCCAGCCACAAGCCTCATATTGGCAAAGTGACTGGATTATGAGGTTAACGGGAAGAGGGGATTAATCTATTGATTTTTAGGTATTGTTAAGAGGCACTACCCGGTCAGGAGGGATGGATCTTGGAGGGTGAAGCCTGGAAGGATATGGGTATACATATACATATATATTTTTTTTCTTTTAAAAACATTTCTGGGGGCTGGAGGAATGGCTCAGTAGCTAAAGCACCTCCCCAGTAAGCGCAAGGCCCCTGGGTTCAATTCCCCAGCACCACATAAGCTGGGCATGGGCACACGTTTGTAATCCCAGCACTCGGGAGGCTGAGGCAGGATTGCCACTAGTTTAAAGTCAACCTGGAACCTGGGCGCCATAGTGAGTTCAGGACCAGTCTGGACTACAGAGCGAGACCCTGTCTCAAAAACAAAGAAGAAAATATTTCTGTAGCTGGTGTTGGTGGCGTAGACCTATAATCCCGGCATCCTGGGAGGCTGAGGCAGGAGGACTGCAAGTTCAAGCCCAACGTTGGCAACTTGACAAGACCTTGTCTTGAAATCAAAAATTAATAAATGGGCTGGGGGGATGTAGCTCAGGGTGAAGGTCCTGAGCTTCATCCCTCAGTATCAAAAAAAAAAAAAATTAGGACAACATTTCTAGCATTAGCAACCCTAGGTATGCAATTATAATACATTAGGAGCAAATGATTGTTGATATGTATTTTTGTACTTCCATACCACAGATGTCAAAAATACTTTAGTCTTATGAAAGAACCCCCAAAATATTTTGACCTTATGAAAGAACACAATAGGGTCAAATTTAATAGTTGAATAAAGTAAGTTACCTGTCTGTTTAATAACAATAAAATCCTGTGTTCACGGGCCCTTGCTCCGAAAGCCAGGATGGGATAACCATTCTCACTACTGGCCCAGCTTCGGCCCCTCTCCCCGCTCCCTGGGCCACAGCCTTCTGGGGCCAGGGCCCTCTGCCACGCCATCGCCCGCTGATCTCGGATGGACAGACACCTCTGAACCGGGAACCTCTCCTCCTGCAAGTTGTTGGCACTGGGCACTGCGCCCCAGCGGTGAGGACGCGACTAACCAGTCACTCTCCGAGGGGACACCCCGACCTCTTCCCCGGCGCCCTCCCCACCTCCCGCTCACCCACAAGGATAAGATATAGTAATTAACGCGCGCTCAGCCTGGCACCGGCTATTTATTTTGCTCTAACTGTGCGGTTCCCGTATTATCGCTGCCCACCCTGCCGTTAATGGAAATGTTAATAACCGCACCAGGTTGCTGTGACAGACGCTCGGCCTCATTATCAGGGATTCTTATTTACCGCTCCATTAAACAACAGAATCACACAAAAAAACAATTCAATCAAAACTAACTGGAGGAATTTTAACAGCCACATTAATAATCCAAAACATAAATAAAGTTAATGTCTTTTGCATGTTTGCCATCGGCAACTCCACTGCAAAATTACCGTCGTACAATTAAAATGTGAAGAGCAAAATGGAGCGTGGCCATTGCCCTGGTGGTCGGTGAGGACCACGCCCCCACCCGAAACCCCACGAGGGTTCCCTTCGGCAGACTGACTGCCCGGCTCAGACATCTGCCTGCAATTCCGGTTGGATCTGTGCACTCCTGGGGGCCCCCCCACGCCACACTCAGGAGGCAGTATGCCCCTTGGCTGGAGTCAACACATGCTGGACACGGGCCCCCGGCACCATCCTGGACAGCTGAGATGCTTCCACAGACCCGCCAGCGAGGCTGTAGCCTGGTGCTTCTGTGCCACAGAAATCCTGCAGGTAGCAAAGAACTTTTTTTGTTGTTGATGACACATGCAGGGAAGCGAGAAATGTACGTGAGCGCCGTGCCGAGCTCTTCAGTTTCGAGCCATTGGTTTTTGGCTCCTGAAAGAAACTGGGCCTCCGGCCTGCTGGGAGACCCTGACTTCCAGCAAGGCTCGGGGTCCCCACTGACGACGGCGGGCCTTGGCCAGGCGAGGTATGTGCAGCTAGGGAGCCACCAGAACGCTCGCTCGGCCACTGTTCTTTTGTTCCCTTGTGTAATGTTTGTGGCAAAGGACAACACAGGTGTCAGCCGGCCGGTTTCTTTAAAAATCATGAAATTACTTTTCAACAGTTTCAGGAGCATTGACGCGGGGCCTCTGCTGATTCACCGATGGCCTACAGACAGCACCCAAAGTAGAACAGAACGATCTCGGCTCGGGGCTGGCACCAGCTCTACGCCCGCCCGCAGAGGTGACAACACTGGGCAGAGCCGGCGGCTCCTGGCACAGTCGTCCCTGCCCCCTCTGTAGGATGCTGGAACCAGCCACAGAATTGTGCAGGGACTTCCAGAAGCATCCTGCCCACAACATAGCAGCATTCTAGAAGATTCTAGAATTGTCTGGAGTTCTAGTTGGTTGCTTGGGGAGACCCCGCAGAGTTGGGTGCTGTGGGCTGAGACAGGCTGCTGTGGGCTCTCCCTGGTCCTGCTACCTCTGCCAGGAAGGGATGGGCTAGGCGCTGGCAGGGTCCCCCAACAGGAGCGAGGCGCTCTATCTGCCTCCCTTGACTCAGGGCTAGCTCACCACCCTGGAGGGATCTCAGAGTCAGCTGGGTCGCAAAGCAGACACTGGCGTGCAATAGCGGCCCCCAACTCACCTTCACCTGAGGGTGGCCCCCAGACCTAGGAGAAGGGGCTATGTCTGTAGCCTGGGCTGCAGCCCACCTCAGGGTGCAGGAGTCCCTGCGGCCGGGAGGCAGCAGGATGGCACCAGTGCAGGCGGGCCACGGAAAGAGGAGCGGAACTATCCGTGTGGATGCCTCCATCCAGGCTCACTCTTAGTGTCCAAAATATTAAATGGAAAATTCCAGGGAGATGCATTCACATAAACTTTATTACATTATATTGTCAAAATTACTCAATGTTATTATTACTGGTTGTTGTTAATTGCTTACTGTCCCTTCTATGAACTAAACTTTACCATAGGTGTTTGCAGATTGAAAAAAAAAAAAAAAGCAGTATATACAGGCTGGGTACCCTGGGCACTTACAGGCCTCCTTTGGAGATGAGGGGCCTCCCGGGGATGAGAGGACTCCTGAGGTCCCCCGCAGGGCTGAGGGTCACTCTGAAACTAACGAGGACAAGGGCTGAGGCCAGCTGTGAGGACAGGCCACACTGCGCCGTGTCCTGTGGGTCTGGGGCCTCTGGGGCCTGGGAGGTTTCTTCTTTTTTAGCCCAATTCTGGACACTTCCTGGGTATCAAGCAGGCCCCAGGGTTTAGGAGTGGGATTTGGGAAGATATGTGGATATAAGAGGGAATTTAACAAGAATGAGAAGTGACAGCAATTGTAACACTAGGTAGACGTGAGCACAGATTCCAAGGCCATGGGAGATGGATTCTGGATCGGGACATGAGCATCTCTGGAAAACAGAACATCTGGCTGGGTCTTAACTAAGGGGGAAGATTTACCTAGAACACCAGGCCAGGGCAGTGAGGGCCCTGCTGGAAGTGGGAATGGAGGAGCAGGAATCCATAGCGAAAAGCAGGGGTCTTGGGCTCACAGCAGCTCATCCTATTTATTGTAGGGCCGCCATATGCCACAATGGGTACCCACTATGGCTAAGGCCACCACAGGCCACAGCAGATACCCACCATGACTAAGGCCATCACAGACCATGTCAGGCACCCACTATGGCTGAAGCCACCACAGGCCACGCAGACTTCTGCTGTTGCCGAGCTACCCTGGGTACCTGTTTTTGCTAGATCCACATTAGACTACAAAAAACCCCTACTTGATTCTACTTTTGGTTTTTATAGTACAAGATTTATTATTTTGATAGAGCAGGTTTGTAACAGATAATTTGAGGATAATTATTAATGTTTTATGCTAATGAAATGTGCTTCTTTACATAACTGAAAAAAATTCTAAACTCATAAATTCCCTTTAATTATGTCCACATTTTCTTGGTCAAATATTCTCCCTGAGTCCCTGTCAATGTAAACAGGAAACAGAACTCTCTAATTTACCTTCTCTGCAATCTTTGCCAATACATCTGCTCCCCGAGTAGGGCTATCCAGAGTTCCGCTCCAGGTATGAGTAATTAGGGGTCCCTGGGGCCTTCTCCAGACATAAAGGAGGTCTGAATGAGACACACTGCTCCAACTTGGAGGGGACAGGGCCGAACGGGGAGAGCCCCCAGCAGCTCCCTTCAGGGGAGCCCGTGACTTGGCTGTCTGCAGATGAGCCAAGAAACCAAGGCCCCTTCATATGGACAAGAGCCTGAGCCCAAGAACAAGGCACCCAAACGTGCCATCCTGTGAGAGGGTGTCTGATGCCCAGCACTGCCCCAGACGGGCCGGGAGCTCCCAGCCCCGTCCCCGGGACTGTGGCCTTCTCGGGAATCTCTGTTCTGTTGTTTTTCTTTCTTTGCAGCAGTGGGAATGGGGCCCAGGAGCACTCTACCACTGGGCTTCATTCCTGGCCGTGTTAAGTTGCCCAGGTGGGACTCAAATTCTCTCTCTCTCTCTCTCTCTCTCTCTCTCTTGCTCGCTCGCTCGCTTTCTTTTGAGACAGGGTCTCCTTTGCAGTCCAGCCTCTTCCTGAACTTACTATGGAGCCCAGGCTGGCCTCAAACTCTTGGCTATCCTTTGCCTCAGCCTCTTGGGTGCTGGGATTCCAGGTGCGCACCACCACGCCCGACTTCCGTGGTTGGTGCTGGGGAGTCAGAGGGCCTTGTACTTGCTAGGCACATGCTTTGCCCACTGCTATTCTTCTAGCTCTGAGACTCCAACTTTCCATACTCCTGTCTCAGACCCCCTCAGGATCACAGGCATGGTAAAAAGTTCACAGCAGGCCATTACAAGTGTGACTCTCCTGTTTTACCAACTGGTGGCAGGCATAAGGGACACAGATCACCCTTCTCTGACTCTAGAACCCCTGTTCTCCTGACTTCTCCTGGGATCAAGAGCAGGGGTAGGCGATTTTCCAGCTTGCTGGCTGCCAGCTGCTGGAAGCACAATGGCTCACGGTGACGTGTCCACGGAGGCTCCACTGGTGACACTCTGGGCACCTTCTTTGCACCAGGGACTTCTCCCACTTCACCTGACTCACACGAGCCTCGTGACCCCACGATTCTCTGTTCCCACGATTCAGGTACTAAACTGAGGCCCAGGGAGCCTAACTTGCCAAGACGCAACCCGGCAGATCTGCGGGCTCAGACTGCACTCAGAGCCCAGCCCCGCAGAGCGCCTAGGGAGCGTGAGGAGTCCAGGCCGCGTCGCCTCTACAGGCGGCCGTATCCAGTGAGGCTCCCTGACCTGTCCATCCAGCGCTAATTCTCTGGCCTCTCCTCTTGTCACCCGCTTTTCTGAGCCAGAACCAAACACTGTTCTAGAAAAGTCCACGAGAAAAAAAAAATATCAGAAAACTGGTCACAAAACTGCCTTCAGCAACGTCAGTGATGGGTAGTCCAGGCGACAGGTCTATGTGGGACACAATTCAGGGCCCCAACGTGTCACACCGTTTCCAGCCCTGGGACTCCATGCTCATCTTGCTGTGCGTGAAAGACGGGAAAATTCTAGACTTGGAGAATTCAGCGATGGGTGAATTGGCCGGCACCTGGCAAGCAGAGCTCCAGGGGGCTGTGTCCAGGTGCCTCGCTACCGATTACTTGCCCTGAAGGCTGGGGGGACATCTGCGTCCCCTCCTGTCTTGTTACTCTCTCATGGCTGTGGCTCAACTCCCAACATTCACAAATTAGGGAAGGAGAGGGAAGGTTTATTTCATCTCACAGTTTCAGGTCACAATCTGTTCACAGGTGGGCGGCTAGAAAATGGTAGAATCACACGGCAGGGCTGGAACCAGAGGGGCAGCGTTCCATCCTAGCTTCGCCCCCACGGGGGCTCCAGTTCCCCCCAGAGGTGCCAGTCGAGCCCAGACCTCACGGTCAGCTGCAGTTCGGTACATCCCCGTCATCCACGGTGGATTTCAGGTGTGAAGTTTCCGGGATGACTCATTGTTGGGGTCAACATGACTCCGTACGTGGCATGGCACAAGAATGTGGCACAAAATCTGAACCAGCACCTGGCCTTTTTTCAAGCTAATGCTCTGGTGTGGGTGACAGAGCACAGGGACGCAACAAAGGTTAAACAACTCTCCAGATGCCAGGTGCTTCCAAAGCAGGCGGGAGGAGCCAGCGAGAGCTCCCGGCAGGTGGGGGGAGCCCAGGCAGAGGGGCTGGCACTAGGGCAGAACTGAGAACGGTCAGAGCGGGCTCTTCTGCGGTGTGGAAATCCCAGCAGATACCTGATTGTGTTGGAGTTATTATTATCATTTTCTAGGAGTAAAAATGACTTTGTGGGACACACATTGTGGGACACATTATCTTTTAAAGAGTTCTTATATGAATACATACTAAAAGTATTTTGGGTATTTTTTTTTTTTTTTTTTTTTTTTTACAAAGGGTAGCACAGGCCTATTATCCCAGCATTCCAGATAGGTAAGGCAGGAGAATTAGCAGTTTCAGCCCAGCCTGGGCAACTTAGTGACTTAGTGGTGCTCTGTTTCAAAACCAAAAAAAAGGTCTGAGGATACAGCTCAGAGGGAGGGCCCTGAGTTTTCCGTCCCCAGTACTTTACACATACACACATGCATGCATGCATGCACACACAAGCACACACATCCCCACAGACCCATGCACACACACACATACAAAGGGTGTGGTGTTTGAGAACCGCTTTAGGGTCACCTGGGAAGCAGAAAACATGAATGCTACGAGACTGGAGGTGGCTGTAGGGCTCGGTGGGGGACATGTGGACACCAGTCTGTCTGTCTGCGCTGCGTGTGCCTGACCATAAGTCAGACAACAGAAAAACATGCCCCCAAATGGTGCTTCTTCCCAGGGGCTCAGCAGGGAGGAAATATCGCAGCTCACACCTACAGGAAAGCCTGGCCCTGGGCATGACACTATGATCACTGTACTCTTAAATGTGCCACTGGTGATCCAGAGGGCGGGGCGGGGCCAGCTCCATGAGGGAGTGCCACCCAGGGAGACAGACAGCCCAGTGTCAGGTTTAGCTTCTGCCCCTCTCTAGTCGTCCCTGAATTCTGTGACACACGTAAGGTCCGACTCTTTAAGGACAGACCCCAGAGAGGCAAGGGCATCCTGAAAAGCTCCCAGGCCAAGTGACAGGGGCTCCTCCAAGCAGGGCCCAGGCCCTGGGTCCCCTGTTCCCCTCGGCTGCCCCACAAACTTCCCAGGAGAAGCATCTTGGCAAACCGGCACTGCAGCGGCACACTGAAGGCTGCCCCAGCAAACCTGCCCCGCGCGCGAGCTCAGGACTACAGCCTGTGTAGCATCCTGTCTAAGCAAAACACGGGAGTAGGCTCAGTCCCCATAACCTTGCCACCCTTATGGTAATGAGGTAGTGAGCATATATTACTCATCCACCCACATTTTCCTGGCACTGGCTCTGCCAGGAAGGGTGGTAACCGAGCAAGTGTGGGCAGGACAGCCAGGGAGTGTGAGAGGGACTGCAGGCGCTCATGAGCAGGACCTGAGGGGTCCCACGGCTAGTCTCAGGAGAAGCTTCCACTTTTCCACCTGAGGATGGTGGGAGCCCACCAAGGAGGTGCAAAAACAGATTTGGGGGGCTGAGACTTGCACTTTGTGGGATCACTGCAGTGAGAGTACACAGGGCAGTGGTCTGCAGAGAGAGGTAGCCCCGGAACCACAGGCGCTGCTATGGTTTGTCTGTGCGGCTGTGAAGATGGTGGCCCATGAGCAACAGAAACTGCCTGTGGGCTACCCGCATGGTCAGGGCGACTGTGGCCCCAGGAACTATAGGAACTGCCTGTGGCCTGTAGACACGGGCAGGAAGACCAGAGCCACGGAACCAAGGAACTGCTTGTGGTCTCTTCACATACGCGGGCAACCACGGCCCTCGGACCATAGGACATGCTGTGTCTGCATGAGGTCATTACTAATGGATACCCAGGTGCGACCACAGACGAGCGGGGATGAGATAATGCGGCCCTGCGAAGTGCGGTGCGGCAACATTAATTTCCCCATAAGCAACTGCCGTCCTCTCTTCATTATAAACCCATTTCCAAAGCAGCACAGCTCCGGATCCTTTTAATTTCAGGTAATGGTCTCCAGGACTGGCTTTATTCGTCACGAGGGGGAGCCGAAACAGCCAGGGCTTCGTTGTTTCCTGTCATTCCAACCAAGAGTAATTAAAAACGGGTAGTATGACAGGAAAGGCGAGCCTGCATCCTCCAGCACGTGCGTCATCCTTTAACAGTGAGCAAGCGTTCTGCGAGCTTCTCTGTCTTTTGAGCACCGCGCACACCGAAGGCCGCCCAAACCAGGCCGGAGTCGAGCGACTATCGACACAGATCTGCACCTGTCTCTTCTCTCATTCTGGGAAAGATCAGGGCCAAGGGACAAAGCGGGGATCTGTGGCCACAGATCTGCATGTGGCAGCCACTCCCCACTGGGTACACGAGGTATGATCAGAATATATGCGGAATGTTTTAAGTTTTAGGATTTAAAACTCTCAGCACTCCTCTGCTGACTTCCTGCACACTCATGCCACCTTCCAGCCCCTGTCTGAGGCAGTTCTGGGCGTCTTCTCTCACCCGTGTCTTTACGAGGAAGGAGGAAACCCCAGTGACAGCTGCCGCCAAGCGTCACCCAATGGAAAGGCAGCTCGTCCGGACAGCATGTGAGTCCTCATCTACCTCGGGCACCAGATCAGACACCCTGCAAACTTGGGCTTTTCCCCACGGAAAAGTGACCAGCAAAGGGCAACGTTTTGAGTTGATGAGGACATCCAGGTAGCCAGGTCACTGAAGCTGAAGATGAAAGCGACGGCCAGAGCTGCTTCAGAGAGACAGCGGCAAGCGTCATGAGAGAAGTACGGGAGGATTTTGAGGGGATTCGTGGCCATGTGGCTCTTCCTATAACGCATTTTTAGAATTTGAACAGTAACTGTAGTTTTTGAGGGAAGCCAAGTCCTGGATCTCCCTTTTTAGAGACGCAATAACATCTCCCCACACCCTTTTCTTTCTGATACTGGAGATCAAACCCAGGGCCTCTGTGGCCTTGTGCTGCACCCCTGAGTGGCACCCCCAGGCCCAACGCTGCTCTTTCTTCTGGACTAACACTTAATGATGAGGGCAGCCCCAACCTCGGGCTGGGACCCGCTGTGGGAGAGCAGGGAGAAGTCCTCGACGCAGGTGGCTCACGAGTATCTCCACCAACGAGGGGTCAATTAATGAGAAGCAGGCCCACCGAGAACAGCTGAGCCCGCCGCCACCTGTGGAAGCAGGAAGGAACGGACGTGTGAGTGATTCCCATGTCTGTCTGTACTTAGTGGACTTTCCATCCAAATCCCAGGAGACTTTGCTTTTCTGAACGCTTGCCAAAATGGCTGCAAATTTGTGGGTGGCTGAGGAATTTTGGAAAATGAAGCAGAGCTCCCCTACTCATGAGCCACATGAGACGAAAGGGTATAAGCAAAAGATACTGGTGGCTCTGGGGCGCTGGTAAAGCCGCTTACAGGACTGAGGAAAGCCTCCGACAGGCTGGACCCAGGGGAGGACTGGGACACGATGGAGTCGTGCCCCAAAGACAGAATCCGTCAGCAGACGGCGCTGGGGGATCTTCTCTGGACACCATCTGTGTAGACACTCGCTTCACACCACGCGCCCAAGGAGGTCACAGCTGAAGTGATCTTAGGGGCAAACAACGAAACCATGAAAGTTCATAGGGAAATCCGGGTATTCATCAGGTTTCTGAGTGTGAGGTGGAGACTGGCAGGTGCAGAGGGAAAACTACACAGCACACAGTGGTGCAAATGTCCCAGAAAGGACACGGACAACAGAAAGGGAGGGCAGTCGGTGGCTGATGGCGCAAACATGGTCTCCCTAACAAGCAGGGGCTTTTCAAAACCAACTCAGCTCAGACTTCCTGAGAAGAGAGGGCCCAGAGACAACGTCTGAGTAGCCCGGGGCAAAGCCAGTTACCCTGCGAAGCCCATCTGGGCCCCATGACATCTGCAAACAGATGACCTAAACCAGGGCGATAGCTTGCAAATACCTGTATGGAGGAAGAAAGAGCCCAGCCAACCAGAAGTTGCCACCCACCTGGAAATTAGACAACCAGGGACTTCCCCGTGGCATAGCCCAAATAAGGAAACAACCTGGTGGTAACCAATCAAGAGCTTTCTTTGTGTTGCTTCCCCATTTGCGTTTGGGGGCAGTCGGTCCAGGTAGAGACGACATTGGCCCCTGGCTTTGGGAGCCGCACGCCATTGGCCATTGTAACTGGTTTATCAAAGAGCAAGCAACTCACGGTAAGCAGAGGCAGCCAGGACCTCCAGAGCAGAGAGTGCAGAAAGAGGGGGGGCTCTTTGGTGCTGGGAGCCGTAAAGCCACCGAGAAAAAGGCCCACAAGAGACAGGACCCAACTCAGAGGACAGCTGAACTGAGAAGCAGCTGGGGGCAGCTTGTTCGGGCACTGGATCCCGCCATGCCTCAAGGTACCTGTTCCAGGTTGGTGTTGGTTCCAGTAAAGCGGAGAAACTTCAAGACCTCAAAACTTGAAGAACTTCAAACCTTAGAGGAGAAACTTAATGGTAGGTTCTGAGGTCACTGGCCTTGGAAAGGATTAAGGGGGGTTCCTATGGCGCCCCTGTTAGGTCTCAGGACAGCGTGTCAGAAGATCAGGCCTGGCCTGGCCCCAGCCTGCATCTTTCTGTCCCACCATGAAACCTCTCTGCTCTGCACCTCCTCTTGCCACCGCGGTACCACTGCCACTGGGTCCTCACCAGAGCTGAGCTGACTCAGGCTCCATGTCCTCGAACCCCCAGAACCACGAGCAGGACACGCCTCTCCCTCAGCACATCCCCCACCTTCAGGCGTTCTATGAGCCAACACTAGGGGTAATGAATGATTCCCCAGGGTTTCACGTGAGCGGATGAGGGTCCTGACGGCACTGAATGACAGCCCCACGCTTGGACGGCCCTACCTCCTGGAGGCGAGAGATGCAAACGTCACCCACCACGCAGGAGGGCCCCGGAGATCACTGCTGTGCCATCTCGTCACGGGTAGAGCAGCCCGTGTGCTGAGGAACTCGCACAGGGCTGCCTGCTCATTCACTAGCACTGCTGGGGCCCAACCTGGGCCATACCCATCCTGGACACTTGCCTTGCAGGAAGAAAGGATAAGTTAGCGGCATGGCTGGGATGGCAAGCCTAGCTTCCTTCCCCTGGCTCACAGGTGACCTCACTCCTCCACGATGCCGCAATCCAGAGCTCAGTGGTAAGCAACCTGCTCAGTCTGCCACCAGGACGGTAAGCTGGGGCCGGGCCTCAGCTGAGCGCACACATTTACTCATGAACCCGTGGCGACAGCTGTTTTCTTAAAAGCCTTTGAACACTTCAGGCTAACCGGCTTGTGATGTTCTGAAGAGTCGGGCCAAGGGAACAGACATTGGCCCAAGGTGAATTCTTTCCTGAAGGCTTTCCTGGGGGAAGGTCATAACGTGGGGCTGGCGGGAGGGAATCACCAGCATGGCTCTCAGCAGCAGCAAGGAGTGAAGGGCACCGGGATGGCTGCCCGGCAGTGGGCTGGGAGCACTGGCCTCCCTCCAGCGTCCATTTGGGGCGCAGAGAGACCTGAGAGGCTGACAACAGCCCCGACTGCGGGGCTGCAGCGAGGCAGCCCTGTAAGCTTACAGGCATGGGAAGGCCTGGCCACGACGGACCACCGGGGAGCAGAGGGCAGCACTGAGGGCCAGAGATGGCTCTTGGGACTCCCAGCCACCCTGAGCGGTCAATCGCGAAGTGAAAACAAGGGGGGTGGGGGGCAAAAGAGGCGAGAGGGGGCCGGTGCAAGGTGCCCGGGGCAGGACCTTGACCAACCACGGGAGAGCTGCCTGCCCTGTCCTCAGGAGGCCTGAACCTGGCATGAGACTGTGCTGGGGCCTGCCAGCCTCGCCCTCTGATGACCCTGGGCAAGGACGAGTCTCCTCTGAGCCTTAGTGACAAGTGCGGATGACACTGAAGATATCCCCTGGCCACCCAGCCTGGCTGGGCGGCCCCTCTTCCAGGCCAACAGGGTCGGAGACAGAGAAAGGAAGCTGGGTGGTGACAGAAAGTGCTTCCGGGAGGCCTTGTGTGCAACCCGCGCAGCTCTCGAGGACTCCAGGGAGACGTGGGGTAGCTGGTGCGTGTGCCGCCTTTACGGCCGCGGCCTCCCTTCCCGCCCCCCTCCGCGGTGGCTGGAACGACGCGGGTCGCGCTGACTACACAACGCACCAAGGAAGCCCCACAGCCTCCCCCGCGGCCACTGCAGGTCCTGGCTCCGGTCGGCCGCCCCACCTTCCCTGGGACTAGGCCACTGTGCCCAACGTCAAGGGAGGCCACCTGCAGAAACTGGCCCGCGGTCAGGCCCTACGTCATTTCTGCTCACACCCCATAGGCTAAGCAGGGTCACGTGACCCCGTGTCACTGCAGGGCCTGCTGGGAAGTGTAGTCTGGCCAGGGGCCGGTGACAGGCTTCTTCCCACGTGTCCCCTTTTCCTAAGTGCACGTCTCTTTCTGTCTTCCTTTCCGTCCAAATACTCAAATCCTCTCTGGGTGCACCTTGCGGGCCTGGGGCAGATCCCCCCAGGGTCCCCACCCCAAGGCCCGGAGCGCTGGCCCTGGCGCTCCCCTGCGGGAGGCAGCGCGTCCTCCGTGACCTCCCTTCCCTCGGGTGCCTGTGGCTCTTGCCGGGTCCCCACCCGGCCTCGCTCTCCTCATCCTGTCGTCAGTGACCCTCACTGGGTCTCACCGGGTCCACAGCCACGGGGCAGGAGGAGAGGACGCGACTGGCTCTCTCCCTGTGCTCGGGGCAGAGGTCACAGCCACTCGTGGGCGGGAGGGGCTGGCTCCCTCTTCAAGGGCCCTTCCTGGAAGGGAACACGTGGGGTTGGCCACGTCACCGCCTGGGTCACAGGAGCACGCAGAGCCGGGGCTACCCCACCTCTGCACCCCTGCTGTTTGGCTCCCCTTCCCCTCCTTCTCCTGACGCCATGGCGAGCCAGCCCCGACCACGTGCACCTGCAGCACACGGTGAACAGCGTCAGCTGCGGATGTGGGGCACATGCCGCTTTGTCGCTCATGGTGAGGCACTTCTGACCAGCCCTGGCCCCCACCCCCGTGTGAAGCCTGCATTCGCTTGCTCCCCGCCTGGCAGCCAGCTCCAGGGCACACTGCAGGGCACAGGGCCCGTGGTCCCCTCCCAGCCTCACCCTGGTATTTGAGTTTGGAGTGAGAAGGCGCAGGAACGACGGAACAGATGAACCCCAGCCAAGGAGCGGCCGTGTGGCCCAGGGAAGAGGACGAGAGGTGAAACGTTCCCCGGACAAGCACAGTGTGGAGGCCTTTGCGGAGCGTCTAGGCCTGGCCCGCATCCCCGCTGGATGGCCCCTCCCGCCTTGGCCTCTCTGTGGGGCTCTTGGGCAGACTTCTGAGGGCACAGAGGCAGGAGTGCCACACACTCAAGACGTCCCATTTCGGCATCTGCACCTGCCAGGCCAGTCCAGGAAAGGCCAGTGCTACAGAACAAGCCTCCCAGCAGATCCTGCTCTGGCTGTGCCCGGCACCCCCCCCCACCCCCCATGCCCGGGCTGTGTCCTCAGGAGTGGTCCTCTCTTCTAGACAGGAGCACCACCCCCTCAGTCCACTCAGCTGACCCGAGTAGCGGCATGCAGCGGGAATTCTGGTGCCACCGGCCACAGAAGAGCTGAGGCTGTGGCAGGAGGAGGCAGGGACGCAAGTGTTCCTAGTATCATGACGCTGGTTCACAGTGAGCCCCACCCAGGGGACACCGCTCTAGTCAACCTCTAAGGTCACATCATATCAGGGTGGAGCAAAGAGCCCCACAGAGCCAGGCCTGATGGTGCAGGCCTATAACCCCAGCATTCTGGGAGGCTGAGGCAGATGGATTGCAAGTTCGAGCCCAAGCTGGACAACTTAATGGGCCACTGTGTCAAAATTAAAATAAATAAATAAATAAAATAAAAACAAAGCTGGTGACCCAGGTCAGCATGAGGGCCTCAGGTTCAATCTCCAGTGGTATTAAGTAAATAAACAGAAAAATTCCACATGCCCTTCATAGATCTAGAGTGAGCAGTTGTCAGGATGTCAGGTTGGCTCTGGTCACCAGGACGCCACACAAGCCCAGTCAGGAGGGAGGATATGTGAGCTCAGATGTCGACCCCAAGACCTCAAGACCTCATTTAGCACACCCTAGGATCTCTGCTGAGTAACACCATTCCTCCCAGCACTGCAGCTCCCAGCCTGCACAGGCCCTTTGGGTCACCAGGTGAGACGTGACAATTCCCATGGGCCATTACGGGAACCCAGTGCTCTGCTGAGCCAGGCTCCTCCAGCTGCAACGGGCAGCCCTCCACTAGACCAGTGGCCTGTGAGGGGAGAGGAAGTCAGGCATGGCGCCCAGGCCACTGGGCTCCTGGCGGCCCTTGGGTGCCCGGTGCTGGGCAGCACGCGGAGCTTACCGGCCTCGCCAACAAAGACCTCCACGGGCGCACTGGCTGGGCTCTCGCCAATGATGTTGTAGGCCGTCATGACAACCTCGTAGCGCCTGTACTTCTTTAAATCTACAAGGGGAGAGGGGACAGGTCAGCTGGTGGCAGGGGCATCTCAGAACGCCCCTTTGTGGGCCACAGTGGAGGGAATGTGTGGGGACGGCAGTCTGAGACATGCCTGCAGCGCCGCTGAGGGTCCCACCTCACCCCTTCCTCCTGGCTGTCAATCAAATACCCACAGAAAAGAAGGCCCTCCCACGCGGCACTGACTAGGAAGCAGCGCCAAGCCCCTTCCCCAGAGCCGGGCTCCACTGAGGCTGGCCCTGGCCTGCCTCTGGTCTGACTTCTCCCTGGAAAAATACCACACGTGTGGAATTTCTTGGCACTTAAAAAAGAAAACACGATAAAGACATGAGTAAACCCCAGGCACAGGAGTTGTTAAGGGCCGTGGACCAGAAGAGGATGTGAGAAGCCACACGTGTAGAATGCCCCCGTGGTGGCTGAGCACAGGCCCCACGCCAGGTGACATGTGGGAGGAGGTGGCCCAAGAGGAAGCAGCCTGGGACGGGCCCCTGGATCCTGCTGTGCAGCTAGCACGGCCCCGCCAAGGCCCGGCCTGTGCCCACGCGCTGTGTCTGTGGTGAGGTCCGCCTCACCAGGGCCTCCTGTGCTGAGTCAGACCACTGAGGTCCTCCTGTGCTGGCTCAGAGGAATGTTCACGGTTCCACCCACGTGCTGGTCGGGATCCCCAGCTCTGGCTGGAGCTGGGCTGTCATACGAGCAGCTCACAGGAAGTGTTCCTGTACCCCAAGTCTTGGCTTCTAAGTCTTAACCCAAGGACTCTGATGGCTGCTGAGTCCTGGGAAGAAGGGAGGCCCAGGCTGGAGACCTCCAGCTTGGGGACCCCCATGGCCAGGACCTGATCTGTCCCCTCATCCTAACTGGCTCCTCAGCTGAGGTCCGTGTGAGAGGTGCCTGGCCCCGGGGGCACCGGTGCTTTGCAAACGTGTGTGGGACGCATGGCTAAGGGGGATGATGTCGGGCCACTGGGCCAAGTGCCCGTCTGGGAAGCGGACATGTTTCTGGGCGAATCTTGCCCCACTACTGAGGGTCCAGGGGTGCAGCGCACAGGGAGGAGGCGGGTGGAGCAGGATGCTGTAGATGAGCCCCAAGAAGGATGGCCTGGCGGGGGGAGGGGCTCAGAGAGGCCCAGATCCCTCCACCCACTTTCTAACCCAGCAAGTTCTCTGCACCTCGGTCGGACTCCTGTTCACCCAACACTGGATTTACTTATTTAAGTTCTGCAGCTCCAGTAATCAAATCCAGAGACTCATGGTGCTACATGCTCTACCATGAGCTGCCCCTGTACCCTCCACGCTGGATCTTGAAGCCCTGCCCCGGCTAGGAACCAAAGGGAGAGTCACACCATGAGCTAAAGTTAGAGGAAGGATGGCTAGACAGACAATAGAGAACGTGTGCATGCAATGGAATATTACTCAGCCTTCGAAAGGGAAGGGCATTGTGACACCAGCTATGATATGGAGGAACCACCTTGCTCAGTCATAAGAGGACAGAAAAGACAGCTGGAGGCATCAGAACCAGAAGGACAGGTGGGGATCCGCAAGGGCTGAGGGGTTAGTGCTTTATGTGAGCACAGAGTCAGTCTGGGAAGTCCTGGGTGTGGATGGGGGTAAGTGGGTCACCATCACCCACCAAAAAGGGCTAACGCAGTCAATTCTGTTACGTGTCTTTTACCACTATCTAAACAAAAAATTAAAAAAAGGCTGAAAGGAGCCAGATTCTGCCCAGCTGGGTTTCCGTTTTCTTTTCATCCCAGCCAGGAAGACCAGATGCCACCACTAGTGCCATTAATTCAAGCTGGTTTCCCTGGGCGCACCGAGAGCCCCTCGGCGAGGAGGCCGGCTCAGGGCGGCCTGGGCTGGAGGCGGCGCGCACTTACGTTTTAATTCATAGGTGGTGAGCGTGGAGCTGCTGTTCACGGTCCTGAAGCTGCTCTGGGCTATTGGGGGAAGCAGAGTAAGGCAGTTATCACGCAGGGAAGTAGCTGCGGCAAACAGTAGGTGACAGGAATCCAGAGATGGTGCCGCCACAGGCAGCACCCGGAGGGCTACCTGCACCCTCCCATCAGCCCCTGGGACCGCTGCGCCTCGTTCCACAACAGCAAGACACCCAGCCCCAAACAGGTGGAGGGGGCCAGGTGGACAGTGGTGGACAGGCCTGGCTGGCCTGCAACCAGGGAGGACGCAGGTGGCATCTCCTGGGCACTATGTTACGTGCTGTCACTGGCTGACACTCACCTGTGGAGCCGTGTGCTGAAGGGGACCCGTAAACCAACAAGCAAATGCCCTCGAGACCAGGTTTCTGCACCCAGGCCCACCCCGGGTTCCTTCTACTTGTGGTGTGTGACTTTGCTTCAGAGCGTGGAGGAGGCGCTAATGGCTGCGTGGCCGAGGGACACCTTGGGACAGTGGCAAGAGGGGACACCAGGTCCCTTCCTAGCATCCATTTCAGTGGCGCGCTGGCATGAGCTGGGGCCACCTGCACGTGCCCGGGTGTTGCCTCCTGTAGCTGGTGCAGGGGTCCCACCCACCAGTGCACCGAGGTACGGCCTCCTGGCACAGGCAGGGGAGGTGGAAAGGCAGGAGGCGCTGCCCGAGGGCACATTCTTGCACCTGTGTCCTCGTCAAGGGCAAGGTGTACTTTCTGTGACACTGTATGGAGTACCAGCCACAAAAGCTTGGGCTGTCCTTCCCAGAGAGGAAACAGGAGGTGGCTGGACTCGCTGCCGGCCCGACGCTGCCCTGGTGGTGGCTGGACTACTAAAACAGCTGCAGGGGCGGGCACGGCGCACCTGGGCCCCAGGAGGCCAGGGTGGGGACACCACAGCTGCCCATGGAGGCCTTGTGCTACGACCACGGTGGAGCCTGTATGGACCTCAGCAGGGCTGGGCTGGCCTCCCTCTCCAGCTCAGGCCATTCCCACACACCACAACATGGCTTCCATGGGGCCTGGACGCTGTCCATGGAGCTCAAGGCCCCGAGGCCCTTGCCTGCCCCCCAGGCGTGCCCTGCCTGCCGCAGTCCCGCACAGACCTGTGCCTCAGCCCCACTCCTCTGTGAATTTCCCACCACGCCTGCATGGAGCGGGTGGACAAGCGAAGGTTACCAGGGTGCCCAGTGGAGGTGAAGGGCCTACCTGTGAGGTCGGCACGCAGGGCAGAGGGGCTCTTGAGGGTCTTGGATTCGGGGCCGGCGCTGGCCTCGGACTCCAGCTCCCGGTAGTAGACGCGGTAGCCCTGCAGCAGCCCATTCAGGCTCTCGTCCCTGGGGGGCTGGAAAGACAGCACACATCTAGCCTCGGCCCTGGCCGTGTCACCGTGCTGGCCCGTCAGGGCTTAGTGGCCTCTGCCCAGTTCAGTCAGCCAACAGCACTGGAGGGTCATGGGGTCAAGTGCGCGGTTCTGGACTGCATAAAGCAAAGACGGGAAGAAGGGAAACTGACGAGGAGCCTGGCTGAGCCTGGGATTCCCTCTGCACATGTAGGGACATGGGTGAATTATCTTATACCTTACATCCAGTTCTGCCCTTGAAGGCGTCCCAAGGCTGAGGCTGCCCACTGTGGGGTCAACCCAGGTACAAGCGAGCCAAGGATGTGGCCACCTTGCGTGCTAAGTCCCTGGCCACCCAGGCCCCTCCCGGCCCCTCTGCAGCCTGACCACCCCTCCCCAGGCAGGCGGAGGCTGGGCTCCGCACACACTAAAGGGAAAAGAGCACCGGCGCGGAGGCCACGTGGACGAAGGCGCAGGGTCAGACCCTGCTGGAATCTGGACCCCGAGGCGTGGGACACTGTGACCTACTCCAATCCATGCTAGCAAGCAGCTGCTCCCCTCCAGACCTGATCGCAGTTTTCCTCCTCCAGTAAGCATCTGTTGACAAGTTCAGGGAGATTGTTTTGCCTTGAGCTTGGTTCTCCGGCACCATATAAGCCAGGTGGGGTGGCACATTCCTACAATCCCAGCACTCAGGAGGCTGAGGCAGGAGGACTGCTGTGAGTTTGAGACTAGCCTGGGCTGCACAGTGATTTTAGGACCAGCCTAGACTATAGAGCGAGACTATGTCTTTAAAAAAACAAATAAACAACCACAAGCCGCACCTAGACAGACAAGATCTCTGCATCAGAATGCCCTGAGAGCCTCAGGAGGGGGACACAAGGCCTCGGGCCTCCTGGGCAGTGCTCACGGCCGGCAGAGGGGAGGTGACTTTCCAGAATGGCTTAGTGCCCCAGCTGTGAGGGCTGAAGGCTGTGAGGGGCCGCTGGCAGGGCAGCAGGTCTGGAAGGAGTACAGCCGGGCTCGGGAGACTGGCTGGAACGGGCCCTCCTGAGTCACTGAAGAGCCACACACGGACCCAGCAGGTGTCCTGGCCCACAAGACCCGTCTTGTGGAAACGCCAGGGTTAGGAGCCCTCTGCCAGATCACGGGCAGCACAGACTTCCGAGATCCTGGAGGCTCCGGCCTTGACCAGAGTTGGGGACGCATCCCTGCCTCGTGGCTTGGCCCATGTGACTGTGCGGCAGGAGCCCACCCTTACTCCTCGTCGAGACTCCTGGTTAGCTCTGACGACACCAAGCGCCCCAGCACTGTCCTTACGCCAGTAGGGGAGGTTCCTGGGATCTGGGCTGAGTGCAGTTAGCCAGGCGTGAGGGGTAAGTGGCAGACCTGTGCTTAAGCTGCAGCTCTGTCGTGCTGGCTCAGCACTCTCACCCAGGGCCAACTTCAAAGCCTCCCTCGCAGTCTGGGATTATTCCCACGGCGACACAGACACGGGGCCTAGCAGAGGGATCACCAAAGACCCTCAGAGCGCTCAGAGTCCAGACGCAGCCACAGTCGCTTACAGCGGAGCTGGGGCAGCCGCACCTTGCCAGGCGGGGAGGGCGGATGCAGTCATACCAAGCAGGAAAGTGGAGGCTGGGAAGGTCAACGCCTCCTCACTGTTCACTAAGTGTGGCTGTGTCGCTGGCAGTAGAGATGGGGTCTTCAGGCCTGGAGTGCCCTGCCCTGGGACTCAGGGATGCCTGCAGCCAGGTGGACGGAACACTGAGGCAGAAGGAGATGAGGCCACTCCCTCACCCCCGGGACAAAGGCCACCAACCACCCGGCCGAGGTCACACTGCCACAAGCTGGCAGACGGCTGCCTGCACCCAAAGTCTCCTCGATCTCCAGGGCTAAAGCGTGTCCCCTCTTGCGGGCATCTTCTAGAGAGGAGACAGCCCTGCGTTGGCTTGGACGAGCAAACCCTAGAGGCCCTGTGCTGGCACCTGGTCCCCAAGGTGGTGCTATTGGGAGGTGGGGTCCTGGGGTACCAGGCGTGTGCCCTTGAAGGGGACTGTGGGATTCCAGCCTCTTGTCTCTGTTGTCCCTGGACCTTGAGGTGAGCAGTCTGATCACGATATGCCCATGGCCACCCACCAGAGCCTTAAAGCAACGAGTCAGCCCGATCTTGGACCGGAACCTCCAGAACTGAACTGAATCTCCAGTGTCTTATGATAGTGATGGAAACCCAGCTGACACAGGACCGGAAGCAGCTTTGTTACAGGCTGCACCTGGCCCAGGCCTCATCCTCCCAGCAGTAGCTCAGGTTACATGCCTGTACCGGCTGCTTACATGAGATTCTTGGGCAGGGGGGGTCTCACCCGGCTGAGTTAGGGGGGTCCTGAAAGAGGCTGTATGTCTCTGGATGTCCTAGGAGGCAGCAGGAGGAACACATGGGCTCAGGAAGGACTGGCCAGGCTGGGTTCTGTGCCTTACAGGTGGAGCCTGGCTGATGGTATTGGAGTATTACATGGCTTGCACCCAGACTGGTTCTTCAAGCCTCTCACCTGATTTCTGAACCAATGTGTGCCCCAGAGCCGGGCCTGTCTGCTTTGTGTTTGTTTTTCTACCCCCAGACACTGGGACGTGTGGGCTTGGACGCAGCAGGGCCTCAGTCAACATGCTGGAGTCAAGATGCCCCGTCTATGCTTGGTTCTATCCTGGACTGGCCACCTGTGTGGCAGATGTGGGAAGGGCTATGGAACCCCTCCTCAATGGGCTGTCTGCCAGCCACTGGCAGCCTCTGGGGAGCCCTCAGGGAGCTGTCTTTTTACAGAGCCCCTACTAAAAGGGAGGTGACCCGGCAGGAATGTACCTAGCAGGGCAGGAATTGCACAGTGAAAGAGGCAGGCCTGGATGGCCAGATGGCCAGGGAGCTGGCTGGAGGAGAGGACCTGGCCGGGAGGGAACGGCCCCCCGTGAGCTCCCTCCTTCCACCCTGAAACAAAGGGCGGGCGAGGCAAGCCGGCCTAGGTCACTCCAGGGCCTGGGCCAAGGGTGAGCAGCGGCACTGGGTCCAGGCCTGACTGGCTGGCCACTGTCCCTGGGTCCTGGGCGCACGTTCTCATGACTTCTACTTCTGGAGAGGGGAGCAGGGATTCCCCCTGAGGTTGAGTTCCAGAGGTTTGAGGGACAACCCGCTGGGTGCAGGCGCACTGGTGGTGCAGGCCACCTCGGCGCCCGAAGGCAGAGCTCAATCCGTACCGTCTTCACGAAGGACTCTACATCTCCCGCAGGGCGGCCCTGGTGTTTTCCCCGCTTCACCGGGCAGGAAGCAAGGACAGCAGGGGCCGGCTCCTCCCCCTGCCGGGCCCTGGCTTTCGATGCCACCCCCGCCCGCACATCACAGCCCCTGGGAAGGTGCCCGTGGCAACGCCGGCCATTCTCCTCCACGGGCTCCGAGCGAAGTGTGATCTACTGCCGAGGGTCCTTTCTTGGCTAGACTCGCCAGACTCGAGCTGCACAAGCGGACGGCAGGCTGTGTGGCTACAGGGGAGCCAGCATCGTCCACGCTGTGGTCAACCTAGGGACCTGGCTGCCGGCTCTGAGCGGGACTCAGTGCACACATGCCCTTGAAAATGCCAGCCCAGCCTGCGACACCCACTCGGTTCCCAGGACTTCATGCAGAGCCAGAGCCTGTGGACAGCGGGGACTAGTTATGCTCCCGGAAAGGATGAGGCGGCCAGCGGCCACGGGAGGCCCTCTGCGTGGAACTGCTGCCTGAAATTACAGCCAGTGTTTGCATTCTTCAGCAAATTACTGAAAAAACAAAAGCCTGCAGGTGAAACATTTCATCCATGATGCAAACCTATATTTAAAACTCCTTTCATTTCTTTCGTCTTGTTCACGCTGATTTAGTAAATTACTTGTGATTTCAATTGGACCTCAATTGCCTGGGAGGTGGCGGGCACTCATGCCCGCAGTGCGTCCTGTTGGCGACCTCCTGCTCTTGCAATTAGTCTGTCCCAGTGGGTTTGGAGGGGACAGCTGACGGACGCGTGTGCCCAGCTCCCTGGCGCAGCTCTGGGCAGCTTCACACAACCGTCCAGCAGTGGTGGATGGGTAGTGCCCAGGCAGGACACCATTGGAGGCAGGATCCGAGGCTGGTGGTGGCAGTACGTTCTCAGCCCCGGGTCCGGAGGACACGTTGAGATGTCCTGAGTGACGATGGCCACCTTCAGGGACGGGAGCTTGCCTTGTGATATGTCTATGAGGGAAGTACTGATCTAGCAGACCTTAGCACAGGGCCAAGCCCAAACTTCTGGCAGAGATTATCTCCACGGAGGGTGGAGACACGAGCGCAGGGGGTGTTGAATTTCTACTTTGGTACCTTCCTACCTCTAGCACAGCCCCAGTGCGAGTCAGCACCCGTGCAGGCTGCGCGTGTGATGGACCCGGACTATCAGACGCCTTCTGTTGCCAGAGCTGGAAACTCTCAGGGTCGCAGTGGCCCTGCAAAGCTGGGACTAGGCCCCTGTCACCTTGCTGGGGGTTCCCGGGCAGACTAAGGCGGGACAGAGCCTGGGCTGGTGCCTTCCTGTTGCCACCCAATCCCCTAGACCCCAGGGAACCCACAGAGGAAGAATGTCACAGCAGTGAATTTTCAGGGTCATCAGGGACCTCTGAAAATGTCTTTTTGTCCTTGTCAGAGAAGCCACCCTTGGCTCACCCTTGTCAAAGAGTGGCCACGTGACTCTTCAGAGAAGAAAATGTGGCCAAACCCGCTCTACTGAAGTCCTGCTCTCTGCCCTACCATCCCGTAAGTGGCAGTCCCAAGTTCCATCGGATCAACCTCTCTGTAGTCTCTCAAAGCTGGTCTTGTCCTGATGTCACCGGGAGACAATGTAGTTGGGGACATGGGACTGTTATGAGTCAGCAGTCAACAGCCAGGCAGTTGAGAATCTCTGCCACAGGGCTCCTCTAGCTCACCCTGGTCCCTGGCGCCCGGCTGTGTTCTCTCCTCTGCCTGAGAAGGCTGTGTCTCTGCAGTGATGTGACGCTGAGGCAACACGCCTCTCTTCTGGGCCCCGGCAATGCTCTTTGGAATGTGTTCCCTCAGCCCCCTGTCCCTTCCCCTGACCCCCTTCTGGCTTCTGCTGGGCCATGTGGCCAAGGCGTGGCCCTCTCAATTCACCAAGGCTATTTTCAGACCACCGTCCCTCTCCTGGTCACTAGTGTCACTGAAGACCTTCCATCTCCTGACCTCCAAAAAGTTCTCCTCCTTCCCACGGATTCACACTGGCCACTCTTGAGAGTCTTATGCCCACCTAGCTCACAAGGGCCACAGCTAGGCCAGCTAGGCCTTGCCCAGGCTTCCACTAGCCCTACTGCCCTGCACAGCCTTATCCTATGTCCTTGCCTCTGGGGAGCCCACTGCCAAGCACCGCAGCTCCTATTCTGGCACTGGCGACGTCGGTGCAGGACAGACACTTCACCTCTGCCCTCGGCTCTGCGCACGAGTCTGCTGGGCTTGCCTGGGACAAGCTCTGGCTCCAGGGAGCTAACCCAGCACCTGACCTGGGGGAGCCGGACCCTGGACTGAGCCTGTCCTACAGATTCCAGCCCTCATTCCTCAGGGTCTGCAGCCTGTCATGCATCACTACTCCCAGCGTTTATGTCCTCCGTGTGCCTTGTGGGCAGCAAATGCCACCCAGAGTTGGGGAGATGGCAGAGAGAGGGCAGTGTGTTCTTTCACTGACAAACCAGAGTGCTGTTCAGCAGGCCCTCTGCGGATGGCCTGGGGACCTGGGAGATGCACCTGCCTTGGGCCAACGTTCCCTAGAGATAAAAGACCAACTCTGCAGAAGTACAGACATTCCTGTGTCTCTTCTGCCTGGCTGCAGCTGACTCCCCTAGAAGAGAACCGAGTGTCGGAGCCAACTGTGTGCAGGACGCTGGCAACAGTGGGTCCTGCACCTACTGCAGGCCTCTGGGCATCAATTCCTGAAGTGCCTGGTCACCACTGGAACTGCTGGAACTATCTTTTTTTTTTTTTGTGGCATAGGGGATTGAATCCAGGCCTCTGCCCTGAGCTACATCCCTAGCCTTTTCGTTTGGAAACATTTCACTTTGGTGCCGTTTTCCCTCCTGCTTGGGCGGCCAGTACTGCCGTGGCTGTGGCGTGTAGGCTTGTGCCCATGTCCAGTCCACCACCAGCCATCAGGAGTATCTTCTTTTCTAGCATTAGGTACTGAACTCAGCATTTTCACACTGAACTACATCTCCAGCTTTTTTTCTTTTTTTTGAGACACAGTCTTGCTAAGTTGGCCAGGCTAGGCACAACCTTGCTCTATTCCTACCTCAGTCTCCCAGCGTTGGGGCAACCGGCATGTACCGCGGCACCCTGCTAGAGTATGTCTTACGACATCAGGGCGCACCGACTCTTACCTGCCACTGGATCAGCACCGAGGAGGTGGTGTGTGGTGTCACAGAGACCGACCCCGGAGGCTCTCCTGGAACTGAAGTCAGTGAGGAGAAAGCGAGGTTAGCAGGGTCCAGGGGCCAGCCCTGCCCCTCGCTTGTGTCCTGCCGCAGAGCTTCCTGAAGGGTCTCAGTCCCCCAGTGCCCTACCTTTCTCCCCCTCTGAGACATCAGAAGAGTCTGAACTTGCCCTGAGGGCTTTCTGAGGGCATCCGTGTCCCGGGAGCACCTTGTTCATGCCTCTCCCTATTGCTCGCCGTCTTTGAGGTGGAGAGGGCAGACACCAATGGCTTAAGCTCAGAGGCCAGAGCTGTCCCTCCAAGCGGGGCAGACGGTCACACCAGGGCGTGGCGCTTTTGGTTTGAATTCCGATGGGATTGTTGGGAAATGGGGCTGATTTCTGGTTTGGAGCCTCTGGGCTAGGCAGCAAAGCACAGGGTAGTAGGCTGCGGTTGAGGAAGATGGGTGGCCTCTGGAAGGACAAGGTTGGTTCGATCTCCCTCTAGCCCTGAACTCTAACCAAACCACACACTCGTCATCTGCCAAGTCGGGAGACCTTCCTTGACTCCTTCCTATGCGCCCCTCCTGATCAATGCAGTCCTCTCTTGGGGACAGAATTGCTCTCTCTATGCGTACCCAGATTTAAAGTCTCAGAAGAGGCCTGATGCACATCCTACGGTCAGTAAACATCCCTGAGCTGGGGTGGATGAGGAGGCCCCCAACACCCTCATGAGATGCAGTTTCTGGGTCACTGCTCAGCGTTTCTCCTCTAGATCTGCAGTCCCTCCAACCCCCCCTCCCCACCCCTCTCCTAGCTCTCCGCAGTCACCTCACGCTGTAGATCTCCACCAGCCTGTGAGCTGGTCTGTTCACAGGGTGGGCCCTTGGCGCAGTCCATCACACTGTCGTTAGGGGGCTCTCTACATTCCCCCCTCAGATTGGGCAGGGGAATAAAACCCACTTTAATAAAAACCGTTTATCAGTAAACCATCTGCCTACTCCAGGGACCTTCTCGGCCTGTCCTGACGGGGCCACTCAGGCTTGTCAGTTCCTAGCTGACAGCCTGGACCAGGCACCATCAACACAATGTAGATCCCCGCAGAGGGGAAATTGCACCTCTCAGGGAGGAAGATGAGAAGATAAGTATGTGAAAGGCACTGATTTGAATATCAAAGGAGGAGGGGAGGCCTGGGAGCCAGAAGAGTCCCTTGACTAGGTTTGCAGACAGGCCCTCTCCACTGAGGTCCCTAGGAAGCTGTTAGATCTCGGTTTCACAAGGCTTTCAGAGGCAACACAACAATAAAGCCAGCCCGTTGTGTCTTCCTAGAATTGTGAAAATGCAGGCACTGTTATGTTGGGCTGGGGTTTCAGTTCAGGTGCCAACCTTTCTTTGTGGGTGAGTGAGAGGTCAGTGCCCTTTTTGTGGTACTGAAGACTCAGCTCTGCATGGAGCTACCTCCTTAGCCACTGCTTAGTTATTATTTTTGAAATAGGGTCTTCCTGAGTCACTAGGCCAGGTAGGGCTCAAAGCTGGGCCCCCCCTGCTGCAGCCTCTTAGACTGCTGATGAGATAGGATAGAAGGAAAGAATTGGGGAGAAAGAAGATGAACAAAGTCAGAATTTAAAAATTGTAATTTTGATGAAGACTGCAGCCTCTAGACACAGGCCCAATTTGAAAGAAAGAAAGAAAGAAAAAAAAACTCCTAAGGGCCTTTAAGATACTAGCCGGTACCTGGACGCTGGGCCCGTCCATTAGCTGTAAATTTTACTGACAGGCGTGAGTGACCCCAGTCAGGCCAGGTGGGGAAGGTCCGTGGAATACACAGATGGTTTACTGACAAACATTTTTTATTAAAGTGGTTTTTATTTCCCTGCCCAGTCCCTCCTATCACACCCATATTTGGGGAGCTGCACTGTCCGGGGGACAGCACGTCTCAGCTGTGCATGTGAACATGGGCCATAGAATGGGAAATTCCAGAGAGGGTGATGACCCACCTCAGGGACCCGCCCCGAGCCTTCTGCCCTTATCCCAGAGGCGGGGGTGGTCACCTATGAACAGGCCACTCTTGCCATTTGCAGATGATACCTCTCTTTGTATAGATTCACTGTCCCACCGGTTGCCACCCAGTCTCCATAAACCAACCCAGCGCTGGTGGCAGACCCCGCCTCTTCTCCCTCTCACAAGGGCCGGCGTTCTCTTCGAGCGCGGACTCTGACATTTCTGCCTAAGAAATCTCTCCTGAGCCTCTTACTGACTGGTCCTGAAAACCTGTTTCTGGGATGGGAGTCAGGGGACTGATTCTGTGGGCAGAGTGGGTCTGTCCATTTGGGGAACCCCCTGGCATTCGGTTTGGTGACGTGTTTTTGGCAAGCTAGCCAGGGATCGCAGGTGGGAGCCACCACGCGTGGTTCCCTTTACGTAGGACTGACTGACAGGCATTTTGGCTACACTCGGAGTGAGGGGCCTGTGAGCTCTCTGGGGCTGACCTCACATCCTGCGCCCAGCAGCCCCGCTGAGCCACGGACCCACGTGGGGGTGCTCCCCTCCTCTCTGGTTGTCCTTTGCGCTCTGACAAACTGCCAGGATGGCGGGGACAGAAAAGCGCCTGGGCAGTCAAGCAGGAATCACGATCATTTCTTAGGGGCATGTCTAGTTCTTCTGAGGACTCAGTCAGCCAGGCCTCTGGGAGCCCCCAGGGCCCCGTCCAGGGCACAAAGCAGCAGACTCTGCACTTGTGGAGAGCTGGGTCTGCAGACAGCCAGTCTCTCTAGATTGCCCAGGAGCTGGGAATGGCTGCGTCTGCCCCTGGGCTGGTCCCTCAGGTCAAGGGAGGCCCTGTGTGGCAGCAAATACACTCACGGGTTCTAAAAAGAGCAGCACCGCAGATGTGAGGTCACAAGGTGAGCCAGCTGGAAGTCAGTCTATTTGAAAATGGTTCCACTAGTGCGTTAAATGGAAAAGACAGTGCTGCGGGGTCAGCCGGGGAATTGTTATAAAGCACTGCTGGGTGAACTAAGTGCTCAGGCTGCGCCCGAGCCACCTGCGGCACCGCATCCATCCTTCCCCACCCGGCGCGCTGGCGGATGGAGCGGTCTCCTGGGTTCACGGCTGTCCGGCGGCACCAGGTCACAGGAAACGACAATGAATCTCCAGGCTCGGCGCCAAGGCAGGATGGGGTGTCACGCCCCCGGTGCCTCACAGGGCCCTGCCCTTGGCCACCCTTGGTCAGACTCTTCCAGGGAACTGCATGCGCCTTGGGAATGAGAAAATCTGGAGCGCCTCCCACGCCCAGCTACCCACGGACGTTTATTTTTAACGACCCAATCAATTATTCAATTTCTGGGATTCTAATGGATGTTGGGGCTTTAGAACCCAGTCAAAGGCAGCTCCATTCCATTTGGAAGCCCCTGGTGCCTTGATATACGACTGCGGAGTGTACGGGATGCTCAGAGCTGCCTGTTACTAATGGGGTTCTGCGGCTCGTCCCCTCCCGGGGGGCCCTTCCTTTCCAGCTCAGGATGAGAGTGTCTCCCTCCCACTCCCCCACCCCCAGCAAGGCTTTCAGGCTCTGGCGTGGCTCACTCACCATCTTGCAGAGTGGTGACAGCCTCTGTCTCCGAACTGAAGTCACTGTCCCCAATGTCGTTGGTGGCTTTCAGGCGCAGCTTGTAGGAGGTGAAGGGCCTCAGCCTGAATTGAGAAGAAACGCATGAGTGGGGAGGGGAACCCAGAACCCTGTTTTGCCCTCACACGCCGCTGGTGAAGTGTGGAAGTGCCATCTAGGGACACAGCACAGGTGCCCTCCCGGCCCTGCCACGGGGCCTGTTCTCTATTAGATGTGTGGATCGCTCCTCCTTCCCCTTCCCTCCTAAATAGCCTTCTCCACCCCAAAACAAGGAGTGCCGTTCAAGCCATTGCGTGCTTGCTACAGCACCTCCAAGGACAGATTAGATGAGAAAATAAAAGTGCTGGCTTCATCGCAGAAGGACACAGAACACACAGACTCCTGGGCTCTTAACTTGTTGTGCACTGAAAGTGTGATTTCTGCTTTCTTCTGAGGCAGCCAGAGACGTACAGCTGCTTTTGCTGAAAAGCAGTACCTCTTCACCTGGGCCTGCTGGTGCCTGACGGGCAGGAAGGGGCACCTTCGCATCTCTGCTTTCATTCTGTACCTGTCCTTTTCGTCACCTCAGAATTGTGGGTCAGACCCACTCAGCTCTGCGTGGAGGTGGCTTAATTACAAAAGGGACATCTGTAAACATGTACAAGGTGAGACCCACCGACCCTAACCTATCTCTTCCCCTCAGGCCAGAGGACACCAAGATGGGAGACCTTCGGGGACATCAACTGCCCAGCCCCAGACAGGGTGCCTAGGAATCTTCTGTCACTGTCCTCAACCCACGGTCACCTGGGACTCCAGCAGAGCCCGGGAGAACTGAGCAGGTGCGGCCATCTCAGCGGACCCGCTCCCCCCTTGAGTGGCTAGGGCTTCCCCGGGCCATCCTGCGGAACTGCAACCAAGGTGCCGACCGATGGCGGCCCCAGGCCACACTGGCCTCCTAGGGAACATGTCAGGTCCTTTGTTCGTGGCCAGCCTGATCTTCTCCATTATGGCAAAAAGAACAAGTCAGGGTGACGGTGCCAGGCGCCCAGGGCCCGGGACAGGAGTACGCCACAGTGAGCATCCCAGGAAAGGTTAGCAGTGTGTGGCACAGAGGCTGGGCTGTGGCACACGGAGTGGGGCCTGAGCGCCACACAGCGTGCTCCCGGAAGGCACCCTCTTCCCACTGTCCCCGTGGGCGCAGAGCTTAGCGCGAGCACACAGCGGTGGCAGGAAGGGCACGCTGCGTGCCTGCACGCACGGGCAGGTGCTGAGACACACGGGCTGGGTGAGGGAGACGAGGGCACGCGGATTCTGGCAAGGGAGCTGGGTCCTGTGGCTCACTTCCTGCACCCAAGAGCCACGGGGCTTACTATGAGCACACCCGCCGGCAGGAGTTGCCCCGCTCGGCAGGAAGGCCCACCAGCCCCGGGTCAGTGTGGGGGTGGGGGTGGGGAGTGGGGGGGGGGCGCAGAGGCCCGGTAGCCAGTCAGTGGCCCTTCCCAGAGCTCCCGCGGAGCTGGGCAGCGCAGCAGGAGCTCCCGCACCACCCGTGCACCGTGGCTCCAGCACAGCACGCGTGGGCGAGTCCCGGGCCTCCCAGAAGTTCACCCACTGCTGCTCTTATCTGCTTATTGTGAAGAAAGTCAAGCTACTCATTAAGACTCCGTTCCTTGTATCACCAAGAACAAAGCATGTGGAACCCACACGTGACATCGTCGGCCAACCTCACCTGATTTTAAAGACAACAGAGAGGGAACCGCGCCGCGCGGGTCCCACGGTCGCCCGTGCCGATCTCTCGGCATGAGTCGGGCTGCACGGCACCCGTCGCCCCGGGGCTCAAGGGAAGAGCAGAGCCCACTGTGTGCTGACGCAGCCACTCCGTGGTCACTGCCCCACCCAACGTCCACATGACAGCCCCGGCCGCACTCGTGGAAGCGTCCTGGTCTCCCACTCCCAGGTGAGGCCTGAGACAGCCTCCACCCAGCCCTGCACTGTCAGGTCCCGACGTCTGTGCGAGCACACCCTTCACACCCCCAGCCACGCTGGGTCTCACGCGATTGGCCAAGCTGAGGCCTGGTCATCAGGATTATTACTATTTTTCTGCTTTTGTTCTGGGAACTGCAGATCGAGCCTCTGTCTTCACAGTGAGCTACCTCCCACCGTATTGCTTTCAGTTTCAATTTTTGAGATGCAGTCTCATTAAGCCCCTAAGTTGCCCAGGCTGATCCTGAACTTGTGGCCTTCCTGCCTCAGCCTTCCGCAGTGCTGTCAAGATTAAAAAGCCGGAGGGGAGGTAGATGGTGCCACGGCAGAGCGTACAACACGCTTCCTCTAGCCCCACCTGGGACACGCTTCCTATCGGCGAGCGAGGGGGGCACGTGTCCTGGCTCAGGCCCCGTAGGAAGTTCACAGCGGTCTCTTCAGCAAACGAAACCGTCTGTCCTGACAGGTGGGCCCGTCCTTTACGATACCAGGCCCCACGTGCACGATTCGACTCTGTTATCTCCGAAGGGGCCAGGAAAGGGGCCCAGTCTTTTCCTCCCTTCAGACGACGGGACACAGAGGGCAAAGTCATCTCATTTACGGGCATGTGGCTCACGTAGCATCCCGACAGTGGAGTGTGGCTGCACTTTCCCAGCCCGAGGGCCGGGCACGGGCGCCCACAGCTCCAGGGGGTGGTGCCCCCAGCCAGCGCTGCTCCCCACGGAGGGCGCTGCTCACAGGGTCGGCGGACAAGGGCAGCATGGCACAGCACATCGCCCTACTGGCTGCTGCTGGTTCTCTGGAGCCAGCGGGGAGGCCGTCTGGGACGGAGCACCACGTGGGGCCACAGAGTCTTCCTCCAGCCTTTGCACAGGCCAGGGCTGAGGCTTGGGAAGCGGCTGGTGACAGGCCACATGGCCGGCTGCTCAGGTGGACCAGCGGCTGAGAGCTGCTGCTGACTTCTTAACGCCCTGGCGTTTCCCCACGTCACAGACTGTTGTAATTCAGCGTCCACGCAGCCCCAAGCCACAGGCCCACGGGCTGCCAGCACCACCAAGGACGAGGACTCCGTGCTTCCATGCGGTGCATACATACATTGCATGAGTCATATCTGCCTCAACCTTTTCTTCCGAAAAATGGGAGTGCTGAGATTCTGGTCTGCACCTCCACGGGCCGGGTACAGGGCCACGGAGCCACAGCAAAGTCTCTGAGGATGACGGACACCGTACATGCTCTGGGGTTCTGCGTCGGCGACTCACATTTCACCGAGGCCAGAAAATACTAAATGTAAGTTCTAAAAGTAAATAATCCGTAAGTTTTTAAGAACCTTTCCACAGCATATTGTATTACTGTACTTGTTCAGTCTGGCTGTTACTGTTGCCTGGTTTACAAATTAGACTTTTAGACTTGACCCCTGGCGTGTGTATATTTAGGAGAACCGAGTGGGCACTAGCTTTGGGCATCCGGAACCCCCAGAACCTCTGTGCTGTGGACAAGGGACCACTGCGCCATGGCGAGGTGAGGAGAGTGACAGGGCCATCGTGGTGACGGCAGCGACGAGGTCCTGACCCAAAGCCTGGGCCATCTGGGAGCCACCGGACCATGGTGAGGGCCACCGGAGTGGTGACTCCCAGCGTGGGTGCTGTCCCTCAGCAGCACACGGAGGGTGATGACAGTGGGGGGACATGAGAAGTTTTGTAAACTCTACTCGCCAATGTGCATGTTGGGAAAATGTTCCCTTCGGGTGGGGATGCTGGCCCTGTACAGGGCACGGCTCAGCCTTGGCTGTGGAGAGCACATGGCCGCTGGCTCCTGTGGTTGCAGGGCTGGAGCCCACAGCACAGAACAGGGGACAGGCGGCCACAGTCCTGGTGACATGCCAAGGACACCTCGAGAGCCCCCAGAGGCCAGCGGCAGGGCCAGGCTTCTGCCCCCATCGTTCCGACTCACAGTTCCTCCCCTAGTGGCGCCTCCCCGAGCCTCACACCGAGTGTCACTCCTGCCTCTGGCACCTGCCTCGTCCTCCAGCGGAGGCATTTCTCTTCCTCTTGAGTTCCACTGTCGGCACATCCAAGAAACAGTGGCGGAACCACCGTCCACCCACCCTGATGCCAAAGCCAAGCTGGGTCTCTGGGCAGGACACCAGGACGTCAGCCCTGACCCACTCCCCCCCACCCTCCCCCGGTAGCTCAAGCTGGCCCCACGGGAGGCCCGGCCAGCCCTCCCACCAGCTGGGGCTCTGGCAGGCATGGGACTGCCCAGGGGTTCTCATCCCAGAAGGGGCCCATGCTTTCCTCTGGTCAGGTCACAACGGGGCCGCGTCAGCTGATGTGTGAGGCGCCCTGTGGAGTGCCAGCCTGGAAGCCGTGCTGCTGTCTTCCTCCTTGGGATGTGCCTGAGGGCACCAGCACCTCCGAGCCACGGGGCCTCTCCTGGGAGTCCTCTCTGCAACCCCAGTGGCCAGGTTGGGAGCAGAAGCCTTGTGTGGGCAACAAGAAGCCAAGTGCCTACGGTGTCTCCCTGGTGGGGCCTCTGTGCGGGCAACGGAGGTTAAGACCTCCTTCAGGACCAGAGAGGCCCGCCTGCATCGGGCCGGTGACTTACCCTCACCCAGCCTGCTTCCGCCCGTCGTAAGGGGATGGTGACAGGGCAGTGGGGGCCATGCGACCATGCAGGCACAGCCACCAGGACTGTCTCCAAGCCACTCCATGCCAAATGCTGACACACAGGAGAGAGCAGGAGGGCGATTCCTCAACCTGCCCCAGACCCCGCCTGGCCCCGTCAGCCACCACCGAGCCACGGCAGTGCTTGGAGGCACCTCCCCCTGCTGCTTTCCAGAGAGACCACCACGAAAGGAAACTGCCCATTCTCTTTCCCCTAGTGCCAGGCTCTCCTCCCTTCACCCAGCACTGGCCTCCAGGAGGACTGGGACGTCCAAGCCCACACGGCCAATCTAACCCCTGATCTACACCTTGCTGGCCTTGGGGACCCGTGTGTATGAACCAGCCTGCAGTACACACCTGTCCAGGCACGCCGGACGGGGCACCGGGAATTCTGGGGTCCTGGGCCCAGGGAATGCTGCTAGGGCCAGTCAGTGGGTGGGCTGGAGGAGGCGGAGGCCGTGCCCAGTCCCCTCAGTACCTTTCCACGGCGCAGGTGGTGGCCTCATGGCTGACGGACGAGGAGTAGGTCTGCCACTCGCCCCCGGGGAGCTCTCGCACCTGCACGGTGAGGTACCGGATTGGGGAGGCCCCATCGCTGCCTGGGACCCACTGGAGCCGGAGGCTGCGTGCGGTCACATCTGCCTGGGGCACCCGGAGCTCTCTGGGGGGCGCTGGCCGTTCTGTAACCAAAGAGGACAGACCAGAGGTATGAGATACTGTATCCTGCCATGTCATGTTGCCCACCATGACGATGACCACGGGCTGCAGGGGGGGGGGGGCGGCGATGGCTCCCAGCTGACTCTGGACATGCCAACTCAGGACTTGTCGGAACTGCAGCTGGCTTCCGCAGTGCGGTCAGACAGACGGACAGAGTGGACCCCATGCTGACATCCTGGCGGCCGGGCGCTCCTGCCCCCACCTCCGCCTCCCTCGTCCTCCATGATGGGACTCGCTCAGCCATGAGCTCCAGGCCTCTCGCCCTGCTGTCAGCCCGAGTCTGCAACATGAGGGGCCTCTGCTCGGCTCTTCAGAGGGGACCACGGGCAGGGGACAGCCCTGGCTGCCACCAACCGCTGCACCTGTGGTTGGGGCGCAGGGTGCGAGGCGCACAGGGCCAGCCTGGCCACCTGTCACTGTGTCCCTGTGCCCTACTGACTGCAATACAGAAATCCACAGGGGGAGGAATAACTGCTTAATTGTTTATCATGAAGATTATTGATTCTGATTAAAATGTGTGGGGCATAATACAGCAGCAATCGATCGTGGGCCCCACAGTGACAGGCCCATGAGAAGCGCTTCGATCCAACCTCATCAGCAGTCTGTCCTCGGACGCTCTGTGGCTGCCCGGTTTCTCCTGACACCTACGCTGCTCCCAAACCTCCCTCCCTCGGGGCAAACGGCCAAGGGACGTGTGCCTGAACTGTGGGTGACGGGTCCAGGCCCGGTGGAGAAACTGGAGCTTCTCACGGCATGGCCTGTCCCTTGAGAAGGCACACAGAAGAGCTCCACGGGAGCAGTCCACACGAGTCACACCTTTGCCCAACCTGTCCTCCTCACCCTCACTCTAGGGACACACCGGGCAATCCTAGGGTTACAGCAGGGGCAGCTGCCTGGGTCACAGGACCCTGAGGACCGGGTCCTTGGCAACCACAGACTTAACAGGTCATCTCACTGCTGAGCCTCGTCGTCCACTACGAGACATGGTGCGAAGACCTGCCCAGAGGGTGTGGAGAGGCCGACGAGGGGATATGTGGGTGATATGACCACACACAGGCCTGGGTCACCACAGAAGCGCTGTCAGCTCTTGAGACAGTGCCAGTAAAGCCACTCCCAGGTCAGCGCAGTGGACAGAGAAGGAGAGGAACTTGTCTAAGGCTACCCAGCTCCCAGCCACGGTCCTGCGCTCTGGCAGAAGCTAGGGCCTGTGGCTAGAGCCAGGGATGCTGGTGTGTCTTGGGCACCGCCACAGGGGTGCATGAGACACAAGCCATCGCAGAGCGGGTCCTGTGGTCAGTCTACGGGGATGGGTCCTGACCTCAGCTCCAAGCAGGGGAGCCTCTGCTTCTACAAGATCAGATCGAACCCCTTACCCCTGTGGGTTGTACTGGGTACCCCAAGTCCCAGCTCTGATGACAGCCACTCAGGAGACACCTGCTGTGCACCTGGTCACTCCGCTCACTGCTTTGAATATCCGAGAGCAGGTGCCTGACTTCGGGAAGCTCACACTGCACAGCTGTGCAGCCTGGTGCCACCACGTGACCTCTTCCTGCCCGACAGGAGGTAGTGGCTGAAGGCCACGCTGGGCTGATGCTACAGATAACAGGGCCACCTGGCTCCGTGGGTCCCTTCTGTTTCTCTGGAGGGAAGGACCAGGCCTCCTAGCTGCTGCAGGGTCCCCAGAGGGCCTGCCAGGGCATCCTGTGTTTGCAGCCCCTACTTGCCCCTCTGCCTCCTCGCCATGAGATCTGGGCTGCAGGACTCACCTCTCTTCTCCGTGGTGATCACGGTGGCTTCCAGAGGCTCCCCCCACCCCTGCCTGGTCTTGGCACACAGCCGGAAGATGTAGGCAGACTCCGGGGCCAGCTCCGTGGCTGTGAACTGTCTCACGGTGGCGCCAACTTCCACAGTGGTGAAGGTGTGGGGGCTACTGCTGGCCAGGCGGTAGGCTATCTGGTACCCTGCGGGCAGACCGGGCCAGGAGAGAGAGAAGGCACGCTGCTCAGACAGCAGCTCTGCTCCCACCCAGATGGCACCCTCCTGCCACCCCGTAACGACTTCTGGGTCAGAGACCCACAGGCCGCCGTCTGCCTCTTCCTGTCGCCCCTGGAGGCCAGGTAATGCACAGCGGTGGAAAGCGCCATGTGTGGTGACGGGCGGGGCACCTTCTGCACTCGGCTTGTTCCCAGAACCCAGCGGGAGCGCGGTTCTGCTGGAGGAACATACTGGGTGCCAGGACCCACACCGCTCCCGGTGGAGGGCTGTAGCGAACCCTGGGGGGGACGTGATGGCGCCTCCTTTCCTCCGGGTGGGGTGGCCAGTGCCTACCCTTAGCAAGTCCTTTAACATCTGCCAACCACAGTGCAGCCTGCTGGGCAGGATGGCCGCACCGCCTGACGTCCTCCGGGGTTCCCCACTGCCTGCTCTCCCCACCTCCCTGTCCTCGCCCCACTGTCCAGTGCCCCGTTTCCATGGTCTCATGCCCCAGTAACCTCTGTAGCCTAGGCTGAGCCGGGAGAAAGGGGCTCCCACTTTAAGGAATCTTCTTTCCCTGCTTTTTAATCAGTTGAGGGAAGGCCGGGCCTGCTCTGAACAGCTCTCCAAGTTCTCTGGTTATCGAGGGGTCATGGCTGATCAGCCATGATAATGATGAAACCCTTCTGGCCGAGAGGCCTGAGGCCCACCTGCCGGCCTTTGCAGAGGCCTTGCCCGCTCTCAGTCCCAGCCCGGGATGCCGGGGCTGGCTTGGCCCTCTCTGGGCTCACAGACAGCGTGGGATCCTGCTGTCGGACTCCGTGCTGATGGAAACTGCAATGGACAGGGAGCTGTGGTGGCCACAGGACCTGACGACAGCTCGGCTGCTCAGGTTAAGTACGGGAGATGTAGAGCTGGGAGTCAAGTCAGCAGAGGCGAGCGGGCCCTTGGCAGCCCCGCCGGTGGCCAGCCTGGCTCACTGCAGCCTCTGGGTCCTGCCCTGGCCAGTCTACTCTTGGTGGGGACCTTGGCCCCAGTGTTCTCCATTCTCCCTTGGTCCTCAGTTCCAGGGTGGCCGAGCTGTCTGGCACCCACCCAGCTCTGGCACTGCCACCTCTCCAACTGCAGCCCCGAAAATCAGCCCTGCCAAGCCAGTCTCCGACAGCCTTGTTATCACTGCCACACAGAACGGGGAGACGTGCCCACCCTGCCCAGCACGCCACCCGCACGTCCAGGTGAGCAGCCATCTCAGCTGACCCTCTGCCTCTGATGAATGGGCCCTTCTTCCTGTGGTGGACCCAGAGTCCTGGGGGCCCCGGAGGTGGCCTGGCTGGCCTCATGCCTCGGGCGAGGGCTGACTAGGCACTGGCAGCCTACAGGTGGCTGGCCTGTCCCTTTCCTGGGCTGTTATTCCTCCTTCTTGTCCTTTGCTTAGTCACGGGAGCCGAGGTGTCCTGGAAACCCAAGGCAAATGCCGCGGCTGGCTTCTTGGGCTTCCTGGGGATAATGGCAGAATACAGCAGCTGAGTGCGTAGGAAAACATCCTCATTTTCTTCCTTTCTCTCCCTCTCTCTCCCTCTCTCTTGATGGGGTCTTGCTCTTGGTCCAGGCTAGCCTTGAACTTGCAATCCTGCGTCAGCCTCCTGAAGGCTGAGATTACAGCTGTGCACCATACCCAGTGGCATTCTTATCCCTTTGCGCACCCTGCAGCGGGCCAGGCACCCTGCCCTGCGTGTTGCTGTCCTTGACATCACTCTGGTTGTGTGTGTGCGGCTAGACGTCAGCTTCCCCCCCCCCCCCGCCCCCCCAGCCCTCCCCTTTCCTTCCCCTCTATCTTCGGTGCTATTGGGGACTGGACCCAGAGGCTACGTATGGAGCCTTATCCCCAGCCCATTTTTATGCGTGACTTTTGAGACAGGGTCTCAGTGAGTCACTGCTATGGTCTGGATCTGGAATGTCCCTCCAAAAATCTCATGTATCTGGATGTAGTGGGACAACTGTGAAATCATGGGCTTTTGGGACATAGGGCCTGGCTGGAAGGGTTGGACGCCCAGGGCTTGACCTGGAAGAACTGTGCCAACTTGTTCAGATTGGGAGCTGCCCAGGACAGAGCCCGTGGGCCTGTGTTGTTGACTTGTAGGCCACGAAATGAGGGAGGTGCCCACCTGGGTGTGGCTTGCCCAACTGGCCGCTTGAACCAAGTAAAGAAAGGAAGAAACGTTGCTACAGCTTCTTCCTCGAAAGGCTCCGGCCTTCGCCTGCGTCTCCTGACGCTGGCCGGCTTCTGCTTCACCTGGCTTCTGTCTACAATGGGCTGAGCAGCTCTCCAGCCTCTGCTATGAGCTCCCACCATTGCTGGTTACCCACGAACAGACTATGTGAGACCTTATGAAACCGTGAGCTAAGCAAAACTTTCCTCCCTTAGGCTGTGGATGTCGGGTATTCTGTTGCGGCCATGCGTAAGTAACTAAGACCACTGCTAAGTTGCTGAGGCAAGGTTTGAACGTGAGACCTTCCCATGTTATCCTTCTAGAGTGCTGGGGTAACAGGCCTGGGCTACTGGGCTGAAAGTTCTGGTCCTTTGGAAAGGCAACCACCTTTCCTGGTTCTCCCAGTTCTGATCTTAGAGTCACAGGGTGTTACGGTTTGGATCTGGAATGTCCCCCAAAGCCTCATGTATTTGGAGGTAGTGGGATAGCTACGGAACTATGAGCTGTGACCAGGTGGGCCTAGTTGGGGGGCGGAGTACAGGCATGTGGTGGACTAGGGGTGTGAAGCAGATGACGGATGTGCGGCACATTATTAGGCAGGTGACCTGGAAGAAGGGGGGTCACTGGGGCTTAACCCGGAAGTGGCGGAACACTGGGGCTGAGCCTGGAAGGGGCAGACCACGGAAACGGGACCTGGGAGGAGACACACTAGCCCCGCCTTCCCAGCTCACCCTGCTTCCTGTCTGCCGTGCCGTGAGCCGCTTTCTCCAGCCACAAATGCCACAGGTGCTTTCACCACTGCTGGCCACCTATGGAGGGTCTGAGACCTTCTAAAACTGTGAGCTAAAATAAGTCTTCCCCACCTGAAGTTGCGGGTGTCAGGTATTTTGCCCCAACAACATATAAGTAACTAGGACCCAGGTTCGGCCACCTGTTCAGTCTTCAGCCTTCCCGGCAGCACCTAAAACGACACTGCACTACGACAACGGAATCGGCAGGGTCCCCTTCTCCCGGCCTCTGTTTCTTCTGCCACTCCAGTTGGGATGATCATATTAACTGCTTTTATTTCTCTAATATTTGGCCCCATGCACGGAAACGCAGGCATTTCTCCGTCCCCTGGTCTCCAAGCCCTGGATGGTGTCACGTGGGACTCGCCTACGGCCATGGAGACCAGAACAGTGTCCTCGCGTCACTCTGACCTTAGCCTGTCCACCTTGCTTTCGAGTAGGCCCGGGCTCAGTGAGGGGCTGGGTAACCTCAGAGGAACAGCAACCCGAGACCAGCACAGAAGTCGCCGACTAAGGCCCCAAACCACCACCACGTGCACAGATTACGGATGCCGCAGAAAGACAGCTGGCAAAGACAACCAACTCTGTGGCCAAGCACCAAGGCTGGCCCAGCAGATGTGAGCACTGCCAGGAGACCATGGTCACACACAGCAGCGTGTGGAACGTCAGAGCAGCTGAAAAGGGCCTGGTGGCGTAACCCAGGGGGTGGAGCACTTGCCTAGCTCCCAAGGCTCTAGGTTCAATTCCCCTGCACTACCTAAGCCAGGGGTGGTAGCGTACCACAGAAGCACTCAGCAGGCTGCGGCAGGAGGATTGCCGTGTGGTCAAGGCCAGCCTGAGCTTTGCAGTGAGTTCAGGACCAGTCTGGATTACAGAATGAGACCCTGTCTCAGAAAAATAAAAGTCACAGATACTGTGAGACGGTGGCATCGAGCTTAGACACTTGCATGCATCCTGGGGGTGAAGGGTCTCCCCACACAGATGTCAGCCAGGCCTGGTGGCATACAATTATAATCCCAGCACTCTGAATGCCTGAGACAGGAGGACCACCAATCTGAGCCTAGCCTGGGCAATTTAACAAGATCCTGTCTCAAAAGAAAACAATTAAAAAGGGCCAGGGCTGAGCGATGTCCTCCTATCACTGTGAAAAGGTGTGGGTGTGCCAAGGCCGGCGGTGCCCCAGTGACTTCCCCTCTCAGGCTCCTGGCCTGCACCTGTCTGTCCTCCTGAACGGGGCAGGAACTCGCCCAGCCTGCTGTGGGCACCTGTGGCCTCTGTGCCATGTATCATTTCACCTCTGCAGCAGGTGCGCCATGACGACACTTCCATAAAATTCCCCACTGTCCCTCAGCTGAGAAGTCTGGATTCTTGAGATACTGCTTACACCTGGGACTGTGATGTGGGCTCCCACTACTTGCTTGCAAGAGGCCCTGGGCCAGAGGGAGATTCTGTTCCAGGCAAGTGCATGTGAGTCACAGAGCCTGGGGCCAGGCAGATCTGTGTCGAGACACACCCCCCTTCCTACCACGGGCCCCCTCACCTGCCCTGGTGACTCTCCTGTCCTGCCAGGGAGACACCGGGCCTTCCCTGATGGGCAGACCATGCTGGCTTCTGCCACTCCACTCTGCTGTGCCTATTTCTCCACTTGGCCGGCCACCGTGCCTACACCGAGTGACACTCGGCCACTGGAGATTGTGCTGTGTGTGGGCTGTGTCTGCACTGACTGTGGGGCAGGGGGTCAGAGACCTGGCTCTCAACCCCACCGGGTCTCTGCTCACCCAGGCGAGTCCCAGCCCGGTGTGATCTCAGCATCCCCTGCTTGCTGTCAGTGAGGGGGGACTGGCCACCCCGGCGAGGCGCCTCTGTGGCCTGGGACTCTACGTCTACAGGAGGAGAGCTCGCGGCATTTCATGAGCCGAAGGGAGTGTTTTCCTCGCATGTGCATCCCAGGAGCACGGTGACAGGGGGCGGGGGGGGGATCTCCTGGCATCGCAGCTGCCCCCAGGATGCCCTGCTGCCGCCCTCGGCTCCTTCCTGCCAATCAGAGGCTGAGACGGGCAAAGGGTGCAGAGTCAAACGTGATGTGGAGAAAGTGACGGTGACCAAGTGGGAAAATGCAGTGGCAGCAAGCCACCATCACGTGATGGGAGCTGGCACACAGGCTATCCGCCTGCAGCAGCTCACACCGATCAGCCAAGGAGCCGAGCCACCTGGTGTGGCGCCGGAAGCCACCCCAGAAAGGGGTCCACCAACCTCTACCACGCGGCAGAGTCAAAGGCAAAGCCTGCGAGTCTGCCCTTCCTGCAAGGCGCAGGCTGGGGGCTGGAGGAGGACCCTGAGGCCCATGCCGGCAGGGGCAGGCAGGGGTCAAAACGCGCTAGGGACTCAGCAAAGGACGCTGGGCATCACACCTGCACTTTCCCGAGCTGTCCAGCAGGTGGCTGGCTCTACACTGGCTGGCGGGGGCGGCCTGTGGGCAGGGTGTGGTGTTCCTGCTGAGGGCCCCGCCGCTGTACACCCCCACAGCACTTCCCACCCCACCCCAGGACAGCCGGGCTGGACAGGGACTTCTGATGTGACTGCAGCTCTCAGGGCCTCAGCCTCTCCTCTTGTCTGGGTCTTGTCTTTTTAAAATCATATACAGCTGGGCGTGGTGGGGTACTGAATCAAGTACTCCTGGACTCTGGGGGCGCAGGGGGGCTGAGGCAGGAGAATTCCAAGTTTGAGCCTTACCTGGGCAATTTAGAAACTTGGTTAGACCCTGTCTCAATACAAAAAATAAAAAAATAAAGGCTGTGGCTCAGTGCGAAAGCCTTGGATTCAATCCCCAGTGCCACAAATAAAGATCATTTACATATTATTATTTCCTTATTATAGCAGTTACCTGAAAAAGCAGAGACCCATAAGACGTAAGTCATCTGTGGCCTTAAGGCAGGCTCACCAGAAACGGCCCTGAGATAAGGGTTGAAACGTAAGAAGTATTACTTGGGAGGGGACCAGGAGAGAAGCGGGCAGCGGAGCATGAGCCAGGAGGGCAGGAAGTGTGGGTGCTCAGCCGGGTCTCTCTGGTCCAGGTCCCACTCTGAGCTACCAGGAGAAAATTCCTCAGCCTCTGGGTTATACCTGTACCTTCTGATACCTTCCAATTATTTCTTCTTAAAAATAAAGATGAGATCGCGCCGACTCCCTGCACCACAGCCTGCTGACCGTGAGGATCGTCATGCCGCGCTGTACCCTGGCACGTGTGCGCCCATCCTCCGAGGAGGCAGCGGCAGAACGGCTCCAGGATCTCTAGAGCCTAATGACATGCCATGCTCAAAGGTGGGCACGGCTGCGGGGAAGAGGCCGCGATGCGATTACGGTGCAGCCGGATCAGAAGCATCAGCGCGCTGGATTGAGCACAGAGTGGTCGAGAGGCTGCGCGGTGAGCTGCAAAGGCTAGGAAGCTGAATCAATACAGGGAATCGGAAGGACCGGCGAGAGGCCCCGTGTCTGAGGCTGTGACGATAACGCGGACTCGAAGGAGGAAGGCCGCACAGGGGAGCCCCGATCCCAAGCCCAGACCTGAACCACCCAGGGCGAGCTTCTGAACCTGTGTAAGTGGTGGTGGTGGGGCGCTGCACATCCAGGAACGGCTGCTGGTGGGAGACACCCCCAGAACTGCCCACGGGGGAAGGAAGGAGAAGGCAGGCCGGGCCCAGGGGTGCACGCCTGTCATCCCCGCACTTGGGGAGGCTGAGGCAGGAGGAGCCCAAGTTCAAGCTTAACCTGGGCAATTGAACAACTTAATGAGACCCTATCTCAAAGTCAAAAAAACTAAAAAATGGTCTAGGGATGTAGTTCAGGATGTCGGCCCTGGATTTCACTCTCAGTACTCAGAAAAAAATACATAAATCATAGAGGAGGCGCAAAGTAGACACAAGTGCAGATGGTAGGCATATGGGGTCCCCGCTCCTTGGAGCCTGAGGCCAGAGAGCTGGCACAACCCTTTGGGACCTTGTCCAGGTATCTGAGTGGCTGCAAACCTTTCAGAGGTTATACTCTTGCCCAGAAAACAAAATGTATCATCCTGAGAGTTGTTCCAATGCTCAGGTCCCCAGAGCAAGGCCACTACCTACCACGGCTGCCGACCGACCCCCCTGTCGTCACTGGCGCACAGCCGGCACCTTTGCCAACAGCTGCGAGGAGGTCGGAGAACCTACCAGCCGCCGGATGGCCCTGCCACCCGAGCTCAGCCCCACACCGAGGCTGCTGGTGTCCAGTTTACCCACCTGCAGGCCATAAGGAATTTTCAGACACAGATTATGTTCAGCTGGGCCCCTGAGTCTCTGCAGAGCTCCCTGAGCCATTGGTAACAAGCTCAAGGTAAATGTTAGGGCCTGGGCTGCAGGGCATCTTCCGAGGGGCGAAGGCAAAGGCAGAAACCGGGGTGTCTGGGCCTGGGCATCAGGTACAGCCTCATGGCTCTCGAGCGCGCGTGGAGCCCTCTGGCAGATGAGGAGGGTGGCCGGACTCTGGTGGCTCCTGAGATTCTAAATGCCTAAAGCTCTCCACAGTAAAATATTTAAGCAAATAAGCAAGTGTTTTTCCCTCCGGGTGCCTGCTGGTGTTTCATGCTGTTAATCTTCTTTGGAAATGCAAGAACATGTTTTGATACAGATCATAAAAGCACGAGCTGCCACGGGGTGCATCTGGGCGGGAGCGCTGACTCACGGTCTCCGGGTGGGAGGTGAGTGGGTTCCCTTCTTCCCCCAGGAGCGCCACCCTGCACCTTCAGAACCCGTTTTCCCGCCTTTCCTACGGCATCTACAGTTTGGTACCCTGGCCGCAATAACACACAGGTAATTGGTTACCCTGACAACCTGTCGTACGACCAAATGGCATTATGGTGAGTCAGGCTTTGAGGCAAAGCTTTCTGTACCACAGGTGGACCCAACTCTGCCTGACGCAGCATCTGTTTTGCCACAGCTGGGGTGCCGGAAACACTCCGGTGTTGCCTTCGCCTTACCTCGTTCTTGGTGATTTTTTTTTCAGCTACCCCTAAGGACTCCAGATGAAAACTTAAGCTTCTCAGCTGGCCTCAGGGTTTCTCTGCAACCCGGCTGCCTTTGCCTTCCTGGGCTCCTCTCCTTCCTTCACTGCCAGAACCCCTGGCTCCAGCGACCAGAGCGAGGGAGACCGAATCAGTGCCACATGTCGCTGCTGTAGCCAAAGAACACAGAGCCGGGCCACGCCCAGGTGACACAGAGGCCTGGGGGGGTCTGCGGGGCCTCAGCCGGGCTGAGGGAACGGTAGATCCCACAGGAACACGAGTGTGCACTGAGCACTTGGTGTGCGGGTCCCTGGATGTCATGAGGGAGGCACAGCTGCGGTTCATCTCTAGAGGATGGGGAAACTGAGGCACGGCAATGCCAAGTGGCTTGCACAAATTCCGTAAACTGTACTGCGGTTGCCATGTCTGAAGCCTTGCCCTCTCTCCCACCCTGCGTGTCCCTAACACAGAGCCCAGACCCACAAATGCACAGGACGCTGCCTTCCTTATCACTCGAACAATCTGCCATGTGTGTGAGAATCATGGGCGTACGGCCTGGAAGTGCGCGTGGGCCAGGATGGGGAGAGGCTGGGCCTGCCTCGCGCGAGTGTCTCCAAGCTACTTCTGGGGCTGCGCTGGCCACCGCACTGACCAGACGCCTGAGGGTCCCTGGTCTCCCTCTCCCTCACAGGTACTTGTTGCCATCAGACTGGTCGTATGGCTCCAAGCCTGATTAATGTGGGCTGGTACGTTACTGTTGCCTCAGTTTCGCTATAGAGTGCCTTATAATCAGAAAAACAAATGTTAAAGACACCCTGCAAAGCAAGTGACTGGATTTTAAAGTAAGCTGAGTCCCATCCGGACGGTAAGGCTCGTGCTACATTGGGAGGGACACAGTGCCCCTTTGGGGACATCAGGGGAGGTGTCCTGGGTAGAGACGCTCACAGAGGGAGGGAACAGAAGGCTGTGGGTAAGAGGACGTGCGGCTCGGATGTGTCCTCTACCAAAGCTCAGGTGGGAATTCTGTTCCCCGTAGGACATTGAGAGCTGGGAGCAGGTGGGAACTCTCCAAGCTGCCATCGTAAACAGGCAGATCCATCTGTAGGGTAATAACTTATCTGCAGGGGGGTGTCTGTTTGGCTGGGTGTGGCGATACACGCCTGTATTCCTAGCCACTGAGGTGGCCAAGGCAGGAGGATCAGAAGTTTAAAGGCCAGTCTAGGCAAGTCAGGGAAAATTTTATCTTAGAATAAAATAATAACCTGGGTATGGTGGGGCACGCTTGTAATTCTAGCACTAGGAGACCCCCAGCACTCTGTGAGGGAGGAGGGTTGCAAGACTGAACCCAGCCTGAGTAACTTAGCAACTTCGTGAGACCCTGTCTCAACATTAGAAAATACAAAATAAATAAATGCATAAATAAATAAATAAATAAATAAATAAATAAAAGGCTAGGGATGTGTCTCAGTTTGAGGGCCCTGGGCTCAGTCCCTACGAGCTTCCCCCGCCACATAAAAACCCTATAAAATAAAAAATAAATAATGGAAGTTGCCAGCATCACAAACAAACACATGAACAAGGCAGAACACTGTGGTAACTCACACGCCCTGACGCCTCAGTGCCTGTGCCGAGGACCCGGCCCCAGGCCCGGCCTGCAACCTCCAGAGGCCCCCGCACTGCACAACCCACTGCATATGCCACTGCACAGCTCCCAGCCGCAGAGCCCGAGCAAACCTTTTCTTCTCACAAATCCGGCTTTCCTGTGGTCTTTAGCCTGTCGGATTTTCCCTGGGACCAGACGAAGCAGGCGCCCCTCGGACCCAGCCTCCCCGTCCACGTGGCACTCAGCTCGTTTTGTACTTTGTCGCCCACTTTCCAGGATGCTGGCATTTGCCTTTCTGACTCTAGTCACACTCTGAACTTGAGCTGAATGAACCTGCATTCTTCACTGATCACCCAGTCTGTGGGTTTCCACTACTGCCACCGGAGGTGGATCCGGAAGACACCTGCTTCATCATGGAGGAGCTGGGGTCCCAGGGACGGGGGTCTCTAGGCAGACCGCAGGCCAGCACCGGCCCAGAGCTGGTCTAGGCCAGACCGCGCCACGGCACAGATCAGAGCACAGACCTCCACGTGAAAGTGCAGGTGGGTGCACTCAGCTCTCTCCCGCTGTTCCATGGCCCACATGCAGCCCGGCCGGCTGGACAGCAGGTGTGTGTAGGTGGTTGGGGCAGTGGAAGGCCAGCTGGGGCTGCTTCTTCCCAGAGAAAGTTCTGGGGATTTCGGATCCGTAAGGAAAGGACCAGGAGTCCACACTCTGCACCTCTAACAGGGTGCGCTGGGGACCACTGGGTTCTCAGACCCTCGACCCTGCCACCACGGGTGCTGTATGGGTGACTGGCCTCCGGACCTGGCTACCTGCCCCGCACACCACGTACTTCATCCCTTTTCCCAGCCCGGGGCTGCTGTTCTGGCCCCAGAGGAGGTGCCCCGGCCCTGTCCCAGGAGCAGCCTGGGATGCTCACGCTGATAGAGACGTTGATTTAGGTAGCAAGAACCTGCAATTTTAAGTCTCTTGAGTCAGAAGCTTGCAGAGCTTCTGGTGATTTTCCAGCGGTCACCTGTCACATGGTACTGTCATGGTGGCCCCTGCCCACAGGGCATGAGCACCCAGGATGGGTAGTCCGATCCACGCCCACTTCTGCTGGTGAGGCCTGGCGTACGGCACCCTTCACTGGTCCCAGGGAAAAGCGTGAATAAAGGCAGATGGTAAGTTTAGATGCGATCTGCGGCCTTTAGAGAACGGGGAAGAAGAAGGCCTCTCGTCACTGTTACCGGAATTGCCTCCCTGGAAAGCTACGTGTGCACACAGTCCACGGGGCCTGCAGCTCACACGCCACCTCTGCAGCTGCCCTGCGGATCAGGCGTTCCCGGGGCTTGGAACCGGGCCTGTGTCTGTGGCCTCCACAAGAGACTGGCCACCTTCCCAGACACGTGCCAGTGCCGCGTGGGACAGACAGCAGGCCCGTCGTGAGTGGCACCGCGGTGAAGCATGAGCCCATGGATGAAGTTCTGGGTTTGCAAAATATAAATTTCACCTCATGGTGAAAACGTTTTTGTGCCCTTGTGACTGACTAACGAACCCAGAAAAGTGCAGTCTAGTCGCTGCCCTGCTGCCCTCCGCGCCACTCCTTACCCAGAATCACACCGTTGGGCTCCTCTGGGGGCTGCCACACGATCCGGACCGCAGTCAGCCGCACTTCCGGGAAGACGAGCCTCACCGGGGGGCCTGGAGCTGTGGGAGAACATGTGACATGCGTGCTCAGGGAGTCTGCGACAGCTGTGACCCACCCCCCCCCTTCACCCCCGCCCCACGATGCTGTTCATGAGCCGGAAGTGCCTCAGGAATGACTTCTGCAACCTGACTTTATGCGCCTTCCTAACAATTTTGGGAAAACGCCTCACTTCGAATCAGCACAGCGACTGGCAGTTTCCAAGAAGGGAGCCCTTGCTGTGTGTTGGGAGGGGACCGAGTGCAGACAGCACCACAAAACCAGTGTGCGGGTCACGGGTGACTTTACAGAGTCTGTCAGGTTGGGAGGAGGGCGTCCGAGCTCGGATCCCTTCACCGGGCTTGACATCCACAGGGCACAGGTAGATGGGGCGGCCCTAAGTCCCTCGCGTGGAGGAACGCAGGTCACAACTGCGGATGAAACAGCACGCTGACAATCTACGTGCGTGCCACCATTCCCTTGGCCCAGAAAATTAAGAGCTGGTGCACACGAGTGCCTGGAATGATTCTTCTGGGCTCGGAGCACCAACGCGTCACGGAGCCAGCCAGCACCGGGCCACTGCTGGGGCGCGGGTCAGAGCCCTTGGAAACACACCTGCTCACATGCATAGCCAAGGGTGCATGGCAGTGTGACTTCTCGTTGGACTTTAATCAAGGACGGACCCCAGGTAAGAGGCAGCAGGCCTGGTCATCGATAGAGAAACACGGTGGGTGGTGTGCGGAGCTGCCACTCTGAGTGGTGAAATTCTGCCTCTGGCCGTTGAGCTCAGAGCAGTATTTTAAACTTTGGATGTGGGTGAGGCCACTTGTGTTTGGGCAAAATAAACATCAAAAGGAGGCCGCAGGCTCCGCGCCGGGCCTAGCTCACTCCTCCGCGAGCCGTCAAGGGTCTCACGCAGCCTGGCCCCGGCCAGACCCAAGGTCGGTCATTTTCATGATGTGGAAGTGAAGGGGGATGAGCCACGTGTTGGGAACGGGACCATGTCAGATGCAGACAGCGTCCCCCAGAGGGCAGAGCGCTCCGCGGGCAGCCAGGGGCCTGGGGCCCGAGCTAGGAAGCGCTTTCCCCCTTCCCGCTGGAATAACGGGAGCGCTCGGAAGCTGCTCAAGCTTTGAGCCCAGGTTCCGTGCCCCTGCCGGGTCCCTGTGCTGGGGCGTGGGAAGGACTCCCACGCTGAGAACAAGAGACCAACCAATTCTGTTCCCCCTCCACAGGGACAGCGCGCCGGGCTCGTCAGCCACTGAGCAAAGATGCTTCAGGAACCCACATGGGCTCCCTCGGCCAGGCGCCCCGATCCCGAGGTGGGGGCTGCGGGGCGCAGCAGTATTTCTCGCCGTGACATCTTCACAACCGTGTGTTTAATAAGGAAAATGCAAGGGAGCTAACCTTTACAGGTTTGACATCTGCAAAGCGGTAGGACCCATTTTCTGATGATTTAGATTTCCATAAAAACAAAGCTGCAAGCTGCGCTCTTCCCTAGAAACACAGGGGCCCCCAGGACCCTGGGAGCTGCTGAACAGGCCCTGGGTGGTGGGGGCTGGACAGCAAATGGCGAGATCCCAGCAGTCCCAGAAAAACTGGGGAGGGTGGGGTTACCACCAGGTTGCGGGGGCACCATCAGGAGGCCTGCTCAGGCTTCACAGCCCAGCCCACCTCTGGCCTGCGCTGCCCAGGGCACAGTGTCGGTGCAGGCGCTGCACAGCTTCGTAAGCAGGCTGTAAAAACCCACTCCAGGCTGAAATCGGCCATATAAATGCTCAGTGACTGAAAAACAATTCTGTTTTGTTTCCCTCGACTGCAAATAAATAAATAAATAAATAAATAAAGGATTGGAAAATTACTTTAAAAGCAACTATAACCCAAATTGTTTGGATCGGGAAAGCAAACCTGGGAGGGGAGGAAGGGGTGGGCGGGGATGGCAGCACGCGCACGCGCCCCCACGTACCGTCGTCCTTGGTGCGCTCGAGGATGAGGGGCGAGCTGGGCACGCCGTTCCCGATGCGGGTGAAGGCCAGCACCTGCAGCTCGTACAGCACGAACTTGCGCAGGCCTGCGAGCAGCGCCGACTGTGTGTGGTTCCCTCGCACCGTGTGGCTCCTGGGCTCAGGATCCAGGTCCTTAGCCCGGTACAGGACCTGAAGCGTTGCATGCAAGAGACGGTTAGGACCCAAGGGCCTCGGTTGGTGCGGGCCTTTACAGCTCCCTTCCCGAGGGCCGCTGTGCTGAAGGACTGCGTTTCTGCACGCTGGCATTTGGTAAAGGCACAGTGGTGAGGCCAATGTCCACCAGAGGGTGGCTGGTGCTGAAACTCAACCCACAGCCTGGCGGGTTGGTCGCCTGGTCCCATTAGCGAGGCTATAATGCTCATGTGCAGCTGTGCTGACTCTGCCCACGAAAACAGGTCTGAGAAGCGAATGCAGACACACTCTGGCTCTTGCTCACGGCTCCCCGCAAACTGGGCTCCTGCCTGGAGGCTGGCGGTCCACCATGAGCCCGCTCTGGCCTCCCAGGGCCCAGGCATGGTCCTTGGCCGCCTCCTAGCCCAGCCGAGGCCCAGAAGGCTGTAGACACAAGGCCACCAGGGAGGAGCCTGAAGGGAGCTCAGCCCGGAGCCTCCTCGGGGGCTGGGAAACGCCCGACGGGGATTCTCTCAGTTGGGCTGCGAGGTACCACAGCGCGCTCATTTGTTATGAGGTGGTCACGTGTCACGGTGTGGTTGTGGATCATGTCATACTCGTGTATGATGGGACGTCTACCTATCATACTGTCACATATCACAGGGCTGACCCATCCCATGGCACTGCTGTATGTCACAGGAGCGTCATGGATGATGTCCCCCCCGTGTCACGGGCCACAGGAGCAGGGAGGGTGCCTAGGGAAGAGGGAGAACTGAGGAGAACAGGTGGAAGTGGGGACCGAAGTAGCGGCATCAGGGCAGGCAGAAGCAGAGAGGAGGGCCGCCCTGTGCCCAGGAGCATCGCCCGAGCTGCATGGCCGGCTGGCCAGATCCAGAGCAGCTCCTGCTGCGCCCGGGGGAGCCTGGCGCAAGGGCATGGCGGAGAGACAGGGCTCAGCACCCTCGAATGACAGGCAGGACGCAGGACGCGGTGGTGTCACGGCCCAGGGCTGCCCTGCGCAGCAAGCACGCGCACACCACCACACCTATAGGTGCTCACGGCACTTAGCACAACTGGGCAACACGCCACAAATAACTCCCTCAAATCTCACTCTGCTCCTGGGGAGTGTTATAGCTGCTGTCGCTGTGCCCAAGGGAGGAGACTGAGGTGCAGCAGAGACAGAAACTGGCCCAGGAGGACAGAACCAGGTCTCAGCTCAGCAGCGTGAGTCCAGTTTCTGGTTCACTTTGGATGTATGGGTGGATGTCTGATACGCTGCTCCACCAACGCTGTGTCCCAGACTACAAGGGCTTAGATGACCAAAATCAGGGCACTGGCCAAGTGGCAGATCGGGGGAGAGGATGCCAGCGTCTCTGCTCAGTAGTACCTACCCGGCAGCTCCTTCAGCAGAGCGTGCAGCGTGACCGGCACATACCTTGTAACCCAGGATGAGCCCGTTCTGGTCCTGCTCGGGGACAGATGCCCACGTCAGTAAAATCTGGGTGGAGCTGACGGCCTCCGCGGACACATTTTCAGGGGCCGCCGAAGGGACTGCAAAGAATATCACATCACTTGGCTTCAGCGATCTAATGACTTCTATAAATAAAGGTCCAATTTTCACCCACATAATCAAGTTGTCCTAGAAATAGGAACATATTCTGAGCATTTGTGTAGCAATCAGATTAAAGCATGCAAGAGCACAACAGGTATGTAAATCTCTTTAATATTAGCAACAAATTCCCCAAATCCTGGGTGTTTAGAGCTCAATTCTATCTGAGCCTACTCGGCAGGAACACATGCTCGGTGAGACGTCAGCGGTGACCTGGGCACCTACAGCTTTATCTAAGGCAAGCACAGCTTGCCAACATCACTGAACAGGGTATCTGTCTCCTAATGGGGACATGAGACCTGGACAGAGGGGTGACCTTATGGTGTACCCAGACAGAACAGGAGGGAGGTTCTCTATGTCCTGTCTCCATGCTGGCGCCCCCGGAGTCCTGGGCAGGTTTAATTTCCCTGTGATAGGAAGGCAGGTGCTGCTCCCCTTTCTACAGACAAGAGACCTAAGGCTAAGGTAGGCGTATCCCGTCCTTTCCACATGCAGGGCTGTGTGGCAGGGACGGGCGGCAGTCTACAGAAGCCGGCAGTGCAGCTCCTGATCCTTCAGCCTGGAAGACCCTTCCCCTACCTTTGTGATCTCCCCTCTGTTCCCTTGTCACTAATTGTTCTGACACGTGTGCCAGGACTCAGAGATAATGTGTGCAAAGACGACAGGGAAACCTTAAAAACAAGCACTTTACATTCCAGATAATCTCAATTGCTTCGCCAATTTCCTTGCAGACTCATTAATACTCCCAAGTCTACTCAGACAGAAAGGATGGGCCTGGGCAAGTCCCCAAGGAGGTCAGCAGGTGCACAGCTGATAACAGGCTGTGAGCAAAGGGGGCTCGGGGCCTGAGCCTCATGAGCACCCATGCCCAGCACCTCTGGGGTCCAAGAGTAGCAGGCACACCGCCAGGTTGCGGGCAGCCAGAGTACTCTGTGGGCGCCTCACTCTGGAGATGGAAAAGGCATGTCAAGGTCACTCTGGAGCAGAGCTGCCTTTTAAAAAATTGCCAAATATTGACACTACGCAATGATTACACTTGGCCTGAGAAGTGACGCACACCCTACTCCGCCACAGTAATTTCTCCCTGCTGCCCCGCCCTCCTATCTCTCCCACCCCAGGTCCCTCTTCCATCTGCACAAAGTCCACCCCTGAGGCTCACGCCGGGAAGCCAGAAGCTCTGGTCTATGACTCCCAGATGCTGCTCTGACCCTCAGGGCCTCAATGGGCCACCCGTGAAGTAGCCCAACACCTTTCCTTAGCAGGTGATTGGCAGGCAGCATCGGCTCAGGAGACAGTAGCAGAAAGGCGCAGTCGGCCCTTCCCCTGGCGTGGACACGAAGTGACTACTGGGAGTGGCAGGAACAGGGCCACCGTCAAAGGTGACGGGGCTGCCTACGGTTCCCCAGGGCACCACGACACTGCAGTCTGCTTCTAGGGGCTCTCCACAGCTGCTCATTCATTTTTCTGCCTACTCCCTTACCAGGACTGAAAGATCCTTTGTGGTAGTTGAGGCTGGGGGAGGGGGAGCTCTGCTAGCCAGACCGGTAACCAGAACACAGCCAGGACCCCGGGCCAGCTTGGAGTGCTGTGCTCAGACACAGTGCCACTCCATTTTCTATCTCAAGGGGCTCTGGTCTGTGTCAGGATCAAATCTGTGCCCCTCTAGGTTCCTATCTCAGAGTGCCAAGCTCCAGAACCCAGGACCTTGGAAACAAGGTCCTCATAGACGTGGTTAGTTGAGACGTGGTCATGGTGCAGTAGCGTGGCCCTCTAATCCAGGTGCCTGGAAAGGGGGACCACAGGGATGGACACTCAGAGAGACAATGCCACAGGAACAGAGGAGGGGCATCACCAGAGCCAGGGTGCCCCCCCCCCCCAGAGACTGGAGAGGGCCTGAGGCTGATCCTTGGGGTCCAGCTGACACCTGGACCTCAGACTCTGGCCTCTAGATCTGTGCCAGAACACATCTGTGTGTGTAGGTCACTCAGGGTGAGCCAGTCTGCTAAAACACAAACACAGCTTTTCAGGCAACCTGCTGGTATTCGTGAAAGTCCCAGAAATTTGGCAAGCTTGACCAGGTTCCTCCATGGTCAGTGGTTTCTGTAGCTGAAGGTGCGGTAGAAGGAGGAAGGGCCTGTGGGGAAGCCACAGCCTAAGGAGATAAGTTGCTGGGGAGACCCTGAGCTGGGGGGACCACCTCGGTCCCGTCTTCACCTGCAGGCTCTTCACTGAGGGGAGGCAGAGTCCAGGGCAGGTCAAGCCACCACCCTTTCGCCACCCCAAGATCCTGACAGCCCTGGAGGCCGTACCTTCCCTGAGCACGATGTTCACCGTATGGCACTGAAGTGACAGGGGTAAGCCAATACGCAAAACCAGGAAAGTCTCCTGCTCTTGCCTTAGGCCGAGCTGTGGTGACTCCCCTGAGACTGTGGAGGGAGATGCCGGCCAGCCAGCTCAACCTATCAATAACACACAAGCTTCTTCCCGAAAAGGTCAGTTGAGAATCATTCAGTCATTCAACCAACCAGTCGATGTGTCTGAACAGGTACGTATCACAGGCATGGAATGTTTACGGTGTGAAGTGTAGGCAGCACTCTGAAGAGAGTGGACGCGCATTTAGGACACCCAGCTGCATCCCACACGGCTCTCGCCTGCTCCCCGAGCCGGCAGGGACTCTGCCTGGGTGTCCTTGATGTCCTCTCCCTCCTCGTGGCTTTTGGCAGCAAATGGCTTACACAGATGCTTATTTTATAAACAGGGGTAATAAACCATTAGCTTCAAGCAACTACGAATCAGAGGAGTCACTACCGTCAAAAGCAACGCAGACCCACAATTTATCTGATTTTATGTAAAATGAGAACATGCAATGTGCTGTAGGCCTGTGACTTTAGTGCCGTGTGCTAACACTGCTGTCTCCAGCCTTCCCGAGACAGGCCATCATCATGCAGCCAGGATGTCCACTTCTCACACCCTGTTCCTGCAGGCCAGCCTCTGATGCTCCAAGTGCCTGGTTCTCACTACGGATCTCCAAATGACTGCTGAGTTTCTAAGGTGTGACAGGTAATATGTGTACCCATTTACTGAGGTGAAAGACTGAGGACAATCTGGTGATTCCGGCAACTCAGGATCCCCACTTTGCATGTGGCTGAATGCCTCACGAGGAGACAGCAGGCTGGTCTGGTCTGGAACAGCTGAGTTCAGGATTAAAATTTCAGCTCCAACTCAACCTAGGAAAATCTGCCATTTGGTTAACAAGACATGGCTTTAAGATTTGAATAAGAAAAATCTTAGTTCTCACATATCTGAGATAGAGTCAATTTCTTGGACAGCCTGACATCTTCAAGTTTCTCGGCATTCTTAGAAACTCCCCTTTCATTAAAAACAAAATCACTCAAAATGAGTCCCTTCCCCATCCTCCTAGGTCTGCTCTCCCTGCAGGACACCGACTGTGCAGCTCGCCGCCCGCCGCTCCTGTGGGGTCTCTTTTGATCTCTGAGGACTCATTTATCTTTATAATATGCCATCAGATGTCACGGAACCTGTCAGAGTGCACTTCAACGCTGTAAACTTCATTTAAGTGAGGCTCAGGGTGTCTGCTGTGTGTCCAGCCCTCTCTGTCAGGTTTCTGCTAATGGTGCCCGTTATAATTCCCAGGGAGCTGCAGTTTTCATCCAACTGAGACTCTGACTCACTGGTCTCCAGCTTCCTTCCCCATCGGTTCCCTCTCCAGACTCTCCCCGGACTGCTGGCTGTCACCTCCCTCCAATCTCTTACCCACTTCACCCCAACTCAAATTCTGAGCAAGGCTTGGCAGGACAGACCTCTCTGGAGGGGCGGATGAGTGTTAGATACTGACTAGGAGCAGAGAAGGCAAGAAGTCAGAACTGTTGTACACGGGAGGGTCTGGGTGGGGAAGGAGGAGCCCCAGGAAAGAGGCTCTGGGATCTCCATCCAGAGGAGCAGGGGCTGAACTCCCACAGGACTGGCAACAGTGGAGGGTCACCTGAGAGTCCTCCAGGGTGGGATGTCTACACTGAGATCCAGCACCTACCAGAAACGGTGACCCGCCCAAGAGGGGTCCCAAGGAGACATGATGAAAACACTGAGCATGTGTGAAATCTACACTTTTGGAGTCACATAATTTGTGACGAAAACACTTGAGCTGAAACTCTACTTCCCAGATAAACACGTTGCACTGAAGTTACGCATGGAACAAAAACTCAAAGAAAATCTAAAAGACAATTTTCAGTAGCCCATAACCCTCCAAAGAAAGGTAAGATGGTTCTTAAAGCAAAACTTCAGCTGCAAGAACAATTCCTACTCTTGCTTGGAAACCTTTAAAAATTATAAACACTGCTGTCCTACAGTCAGTATTACATTTGGTCCTGGCTGCTCCGATCCCCCTTCAACTACATATGAGTCAGCCAACTGAGACAAAACCAAATCCACTGTGCTGCTCTTGAGATGAGGTCTGTTTCTCAGATATTAATTAAAACACAGCAGTCCCTGCAAAGGTAAATGGTACGGCTTGACAGGCTCACCAGAGTTACTGGACAAGATATATAAGACTGTGTGAAGAGAACAGAGCCAGAAGAAAAATATCTGGAGTGAGTTTCATATAAAGTAGTATCCTGAAAACTCTCCTGACTACTGTAGAAATGGGTTTCAATAGCTAGAAAGGTTTGTACAAAAAATTCAGATCCAACTCAGCAATTTTACATTGATCTCTTTGTCTTTAAAGAATGCTCTTTGCAAGGTAATCAAAACAGTATTTCCTTTCTGATTACATTTTCTCCAGTTTTACATAACATGGAGACTGTTGTTTTCTGAACGAAATCTATGAAAAGTAGTTTAGCTGGGTATAAAACTCGGGGCTGATGTTTCTTTTCTTTCAGGTCTTGCAAGGTTTTTACGCCATACTTTCTGCCCTTATGCCTCTTGACACGTCACTTCAACCAAACTGCCCCAGTTGCCTTTGTGGGTCATCTGCCTTTTACGCCAGCTGCTGCTACAGCTTTCCCTACGGCTTTGGTGGTTTGCAGTTGTGCCGCAGTGCATTTTGTTGTGGATTTACTAGGATTCGTGCTCCACCAGCCAGATAAGTACTTTCTTGGCCACAATCTATGCAGAATTCCTCCCTCGTCCCCTTTGGAGTTTTCTACTAGATGAGTGTTAGATCTTGCTCTACTTGGTCATTTAATCTCTGTTCTACTTGGAATCACCCGATGTCACGGAACCTGTCCGAGTGCACTTCAATGTTGGGAGGGAAAGAAGTCCCACTTCCTGTTAGTGTGCTCCTGTCCGGTTCTGATGTTGCTGATGACTGACAGGAGGCAGAGCTGCGCACCCTGCCTGCTCCCGCCCTCTCCCCCATCACCCGGCTGCTCACTTTAAAGCTAACGTCCAACAGCCCACTGCAGAGCAAGTTACCCTCCCAACCCCACCTCCGGGAGAACGGTCTTCCACCACACCAGTCCTGGTGTCAACAAAGTTGGGCAGCACTGTATTAAAGGGGAACTTTCTGCACGGATTTGGGACATCAAGGCAACCACGACAGTGCAACTAAGGACACTTAGAACAGAGGACCTCCAGGTCTGCTTCTGAGCGTAGCAAGAATGCTCAGATCCGTGTGTGCAGACCCAAGGGGAGTAAGGGGATTACGGGCAGTGTGTCTTTTCTTGTTAAAAAGATGTTAAAAATTGGAACACTGACCACAGTGTGGGATCATACCTTGTAGCTAGAGGTGAAATGGCTGTGCTATACGGGAACGCTCGTCACTCGAGAAGAGCCAGCGCTTTCCCTACGTCACCCTCTACATTCCCACCAGCAGTGCGTAAGGCTGCCGACGCCCCTAGGTCCTCGCCGGCGCTTGCTGCTGTGCATCTTTGCTATGTGAGCCACGGGAGGGGTGTGACCCGGTACCTCATCCGGTCTTGCTCGCGTTTCCTCAGTGGCTAGAGATGCTGAGCATCTTTTCAGGTGTTGCCAACTACTGGGCTCTCTTCACTAGAGAAATGTCTACTCAGACATCTGTCTGGGTTTAACTGGATTATCTGCCTTTTCACCGTGAAGGCAGACGTCGTTGTATTTTACCCACAAGCCCTTATTAGATACATGATTTGAAAATATACTCCCCCCAATTATCTGTGTGGTATTCTTTGAAATACAGAAGTTTTCATTCTGAGGCTTTTTCCCCCTGCTATAGTGGTTTCCTTTTGTTTTGTTTTGCTATCCTGGGGATGGAACCGAGGGCCTTCACACTGAGCTACGTTCCCAGCTTGTATGTTTAATTTTTATTTTGAGATAGGATCTCACTAAGTTGCTAAGATGCCAAGGCTGCGATTCTCCTGCCACAGGCTCCTAGAGTGCTGTAGTTAGAGGCCTGCGCCACCAGCCTGGCTAAAAGCTTCCGATTTGGAGCTCGACTCCCCAGCACCACATAAACTGGGCCTGGTGGCGCACACCTGTAATCCCAGCACTTAGGAGGCTGAGGCAGGAGGATTGCCATGTGTCCAAGGCCAGCCTGGGCTGCACAGTGAGGTCAGGACCAGCCTGGGATGCAGAGCGAGACCCTGTCTCAAAAAAAAAAAAAATCCTGAGGATCTTAGTATGCTTTCTTTTCATAACTGATAGTGAGATTATCTCTACCAAGTCCGGCTTCTGTTAGAATTCACTGACCTTGAGTGGTTTGGATTCCACTGGATATTCACTTAACTCTCGCCCAGGCTAGCTTAACCAGAGCTAAACGCTGAGCACGCATGGCCTAACCAGAGCTAACCAGCAGGCGTGCCAGGCCTACGCAGTGGGCAGGGTGCATTGCATGCCAACACAGACCCGAGCGGGCCACACCAGCGAGAGGCTGCTCACAGACTCAGGGCCGAGGGCCCCTCACCTGACTCTCGCGTCCGGCCGTGCACCACCGCGCTCCAGGGCCCAGCCCCGATGGCGTTGAAGGCCTGCATTTGCAGCTCGTACTCGGTCCACTCCTCCAGCTCCTCGATGGTGAGCTCCCTCTCCAGCCGGTCGTTGACAACTTGGGCCAGGGCGGAGGCCGGGAGGTCCGAACGCCAGTACTTCACCCGGTAGCCCACGGACTCGGGGTTCCCGTTGTACTGGGAGTCAGGCAGAGGCTGGCGGGCGTGAACGACAGGTTGTTAAGAACTATCTCTCAACGTGGCCGCCTCTCAAGGCCTTTGGTGATCGGCTGGTCATCTAGGGCCAGTTCTACCAAAAGCACTCTCGAGGGAATGTCCTAATGCTCTCTTCTTTTTCCTCAAATTTTTCTTCTGCTAATTACACAAAACTGTCAGAAACTTGGGCTAGACGGACTTTCTTTGACTGCACTTTGGCTTAACCGTGTAGGAAGTATTCTGATTGAATTTCAGGCCGGTTCTCTTACAAACACAGCATTGGTGCCACGCTGACCAAGCTCAAAGCCTCACAGGCCCAGCGCGTGGTGCCATCTGGGTTCATCCCTGAGGAACAGCCCCATTCCCCCAAGAAGAGGTGGCGGGGGGGGGGGGGTGGCACAGGGGGATAAGGCAGTATCCCGGGCTGCTCTAGACCCTACGCTGAAACCGTGGCACATAATAAGTCAAGGCTGAGCAATGGGATTCATCAGACAAGGAACAGACATGACCGAGGATCTGCTAAGCCTTGCACTTCTCGAGACACCACCCACCACCCCCTTCCAGCCCCTGCCTACCACCCAGCGCAGCCGCAGGCTGGTCTCACTGGCAGTGCGCACTGCGATGCTGGTAGGGGCCACATCTGGCGGGGCTTGTAGCGTCTGGATGACCCGGGAGGACGGGCTGTAGGGGCTCGGACCAACGACGTTCACCTGTCGCATTCGGAATCTAGAAACCAAGCCATGGACGAGAGTTACTCCAGAGCAGAAGTAAGAAACAAAGCACGAGGCACGAGACGGCACACGGCAGGCAGCGGCTCGGGGCCACCTGTGTCACGAAGGCCAGGCCGAGGATGCTCCTTCCCACCTGGTGTCATGAAAAATACCAGGTGTGACTGAGAAATACAATGAATGTTTAAATTTAAGCAGTTATTACAAGAGAACACACCTGGCCACCAATCTCCCTCACATGCTCTCCCTGCCTCGAACACACTGGTCCCACTGGTCTGGCCACTTTCCGAAGCAGCTCTGGAGGGCCTCTCCCCGGTGGGCTGTCAGGTGTTCACCGTCCTGACTTTAGGGAAAAGCCACAAGTCACATGGTACCAGATCTGGTGAGTAAGCGGAAGGCACACCCTCACATTTCTCGGACGCTGCCTTTCCTGCGGAGGACAGCTGGCAGCAGCCCCGCGGCATTTTGATCACACTGTATAAAAACACCCAGAAAGTGGCCATAATGGTGGGACACGTGTTGGAGGTTGGGGCAGTAGGTAGGCAAAGGGTCAGAGCAATGTGTCATTCACTGTTAAAATTTGAACCTGGTTGTGGTTTGGATGTGGAATGTCCCCTCAGAGCCTCATATTGTGGGGTATCTATAGATTTCATATGCTGTTAAGAAGTGATGCTTGGGGCCTGGAGGAATGGCTCTGCAGTTAAAGTGCTTGCCTAGCAAGTGCTAAGTACCCGAGTTCGATTCCCCAGCACCACATAGCTAGGTGCGGTGGCACCAGCCCATAATCCCAGTGCTTGGGAGGCTGAGGCAGGACGATTGCTGTGAGTCCATGGCTAGCCTGGGCTGCACAGTGAGTTCAGGACCAGCCTGGGCTACAGAGCGAGACCCTGTCTCAAAAAAAAGAGAAACCCATAGAAAAATAAAGAGGGATGCCTAGTTGGGAGGGGCGGATAGATCCCTGGGCCTTGAGCCCTGAGACACAGCCAGGGAAGATGCTAGCTCCGCCCTTCCTCCCCCACTCTGACTGCTGTTGCCGCGCGGTTTGAAGCTGTTCTCCACCAGGCGCTTCCTGACATTGCCAGGCGCTTCCTGACATTGCCAGGCGCCCATGAACGGACGGAGACCTTCTGAAACAGCGAACCCAAACGAATGTCCCCTCCCTCAGCTTGGGCTTGGCAGGCAACGCGTCTCAGCAGCGAGGACGTAACTGAGCACGGACGTCCACTGTTCAGTTTGGTCGCTCCTCACATGCGACTCTTCCTCAAAAGCCCTCGAGAAGCGATAGGTCTCCTCAACTCAATGAGGCAGAGATCCACACCTGTGTCACTGGCGGCCATCGCCTGGTCCAAGTCTGGGACAGCCTGGGGGCCTGAGGTTCAAGCGACTGTTCAACAGAATCACGTGCCGGTGTTGCTACCGGGTGATGGCTGGAGGGTCTTTTCAATGGCCAAGAGCCCTTTACAGCCACTGCCTGCTGGTTTCAGAGGGCAGCAGTGCTGGGCGCAATGGCTGGGCTCTTCAGTGTCCCCCGGAAGCCTCATTAGGAGCTGTGTGTTGCTGGGAGGTGGGAGGGGGCGGGAAGGAGCAGGTGTTTAAGGTTTGACCTGGAGGGGCTGTTCATTTGTTGAGATCAGGGATTACTTGGGGTGGAGATTTCAGGTGTTTGTTAAGAGGTGTGGGCCAGGACGTGAGGCGGGCGGCTGGCAGCTTGAAGTACTTAAAGGAAGGAAGAAGAAACATTGCCGCAGCTTCCTCTTGGGAGGGCTCACCTGCCTCTCCTGCCGCCCTGGGCTCTGTCTGCAGTGGGCTGAGCGGCTCTCAGCCTGTGCCAGGCGCCTTCACCACTGCTGGCTGTCCCATGGGTGAATGGCGCGTGAGAGACTTCCTGAAACCGTGAGCCAAATAAATCTTCCCTCCCTTAAGCTGTGGGTGTCGGGGGTTTTATTATAGCTGCAAGATACGTAGCTAAGACACTGGGCCCTCACTCCAGGGCCCTGACCCACTGTGGAAAGGTGAGACTGTGGCAAGGCAGACTCATCCGCAGGTGTCTACCTACGAGGTGGGCAGCTGGGCACTCTGCAAGTCGGCCTTCATGTGCGTCTGCTGTCTCTTCCTCATTTATACTGATAATTATTTGAACTGAATGAATACACAATAAAAACCCTAAGTGCACACACACACACACACACACACACACACACACACACACACACACTTATTACAGAGGTTCCCTAAGTTTACATGAATCTATGACAGGGACATTGATCTCTGATCACAGTTTCTGATATTTGGAATAATTACAGAGCTTTGGCTAATTTCACATGGCAAGTTTTGAATTCCAGCAGCTCATTTTCAGCTAATGTTTTCCTCTAAAAAAAAACCGAGCATATTATGTCTTGATTCTGCTCGCTCAGGATAGATGTTAAAATGAATACATGCTAAAACGTGTCTCTTATTAGGTTTTTTTTTTTTTAAACGCTTAACTTCGGTATTGTGCCGTGAAAATGTTCTTTGGAAGACGTAATTTCACCTTTTATTCCTTGAATTAGTAATTCTCATTCTTTCCCTCCCTGACCTCATGAAAGGCATCCATCCCGGCAGAACAATGACATTATCAAACTCACCATCTGGTGATAACTGGAAATTTCGTCTCCTTCAAAGCTCTTACGGGAAGTTATCACATCGCTAACAGCTCCTCGTCCCTCTACCCCTTTGTTAAGGCCAAGGATTTACTGCTTGCAGAAGTTTTGGGATCAAGAAGCAAAGGTTAAATGGCGTGTTAAGTGCCTGATTAGGGAGATTAGCAGCTCTGGGGTCCTGAGAGGCCAGCAGAGGGGGGTTCCTAGGATATCTGCTTTGTTTGCACACAGCTCGCTAAGGGCCCTGGAGGTCCAGAGCTCTGCAGAGGGACATACCATGTCTCCCCAGTGCAACAGCAAAGCTTTCCTATGGGGTACTCTGCTGTCTATGCAGTCACAAAGAAAGCAGCCAAAATCGGGGCACCACCTCCCAGCGACGCCCCTCAGCTGCGCATCCTGCCGGAAGGTGGCGCACGGCCTGGCCCTGCGTAGGAGCAGGGCATGCCCGTCTGCGAGACTTGGTGTGCTCTCGCCCACGGAAGCCACGCTGTTCTCACCTGTAGTGGGTGTAGGGTGTGAGGTTTGGGATCTCCAGCATCTGGGCATCAGGCTCGTTCTCCTCCTCGTACAGGCAGACCCACTCCTCCTCCTCGCCGATGGCGCCGACCTGTGGAGAGGGGCTCCGAGGTTGGTGGGCAGGCCGTGGGGCCTGGGCTGACTGGACGCACCTGCCTGTGCGTGGCAGGTGGGCAGAGCCACCGCTGCCCCACGCTGGGGTGAGCTGGGCCCCGAGCACATCTCCTGGGTGGTGGAGACATGGGCTCTTGCTCTTCCCACCTCTGAGGCTAGGTGGGTTTCGCTGTGACGCTCATAGTCACAAGTTGGTCCCGGGGGTCGGGCCCGACGGTGAACCTCAGAGGCTCAGAGACCACTGGTGACGGACGGTACTGTCCACTCTGCCTTGTCCTTTCCGAGGCTCAGCCTCTGGCTGCCTTATTTCCCTTCCATCATGCTACGGTATCCCATAACCCTGCTCAGGTGGCTGTGCCATTTCCCGTGACCCCTGGCCTTGATCCCACCTGAACTCTCACTCGGCCCCATCCCTTTCTGCTAGGAAACCCAACCACCCCAGGTGTCTCCTCCTCTGCCTGACACCAGCCTGACCACAGCCCGCTCCGCCTTGCCCAGGATGCTGCCCGGGCCTTTCCCAGCCAGAGCACAGGGGCGACGCTGCTGTCTCAGGCCAGCCAGCGTGCCCAGCAAGTTCCTCCACGGGTGACTCCGGGCCACGTGCCACTGCGCAGTCCCAGGGTGTCAGGGACATGCACACAGGGCACGGCAGGCTCAGGGATCAGCTGGGGCCCTGACATCTGACACTTCCCAATGGACTTAAATGACAGACTAGGGGTTGCGCTGAGTTCACAGAGGGAACCAGGTGGCCCAGGTGAGGAGGGCAGCCTGAGGACGGAAGATGACCCTGGTGGACCACAGAGGTAGATACGAAGGACGGGGGGAACCCGTCCACATGAACACCCTGGCCTGCTTCCTGAAGGAAGCGGAGAGAAAGGCATAGAGCTGAAAATATTCCAAATCAAACTCAGGAAAGATGCTAGTGGCTCCTCAAAGATTTAAGTGTAAGCAGTAGCACATACCGTGGGATTTTCACTTTTAGTGTGAGCACCGGAAACAGGGACACCAGGAAGCCCCTGACACACACGCACACGGGGCATTCTTCACACAGCCAAAGGCGACACAAGCCACACGCCCTCCAATGGCAGCGTGCACGCTGGGGTCTCTGCTGCTTCCACAACGGACGTTCGTTCACCCCTAAAGAGGACTGGTGCTGTGACTGGCCGCTGTGCGAAAGGACCTCAGACTCACTCTGCTGAGCCAAAGGAGCCAGCCTGCAGTCTGCGCCCATGAGAATCCGCCTCGTGACAGCCCAACCTGGGGCGAGTGGGGGCTGGCGGGGCTGGGAGGCACTGGGGTGGCCAGGGTCGGGCATGGTGCCAGCTCTTGGGGTGGCGGAGCGTTTCACAGAGAGACAGAGGTCGTGGGTGTCCAGCCGTGTGGATGCCTCGCTTGGGACCTGGGCTCTGTGCATTGTTGGACTTCGTGTGAATTTCACCTCAGCTAAGAATCATGAAAGTTAAGGTGCCGACGCTCGCCGTGGACACGTGGGGTCAGGACGGTCACAAAGCGGCTGCAGGTCTCCCAACGTGAACCGGGGAACAGGGTGGGGAGGAGACCTGGCTGCGCAGGTGGCTGGAGGCCAAGGGGCGGAGCTCAGCACCCTGGCACCACAGAAGCCCGCACCCATACCCAGCTTCCCGGCTCTGCAGGGACCCGCTCCAGTGCTTTTATTTCCCGGCTTCCCTGGGTTTGAGGGGGAGCAAGCAGGGGCGTGGCGGCTTAATTTCAGCTCCACAACTCCAAGCCCGACTCTGGATGCTCCTTTAACCTTCCGAAGCAACTTCTTTCTCTGCCTGTTCTCTCCCCTCCAGGCTGCCGCCCACCCCCCGCCCCCATTTTTCCCCCTAAAGGAGGCCTGAAGAGCAGCGCTGGGCTGGGGGACAAGCCTGCCTGCCCCTGCCTGCCCCGATGCTCAGCACGAGGGACTCAGCCTGCAGGCCACGCTGCCCTGGATGTACCCTCGGGGATCTGGGTGCCCACCAGGGCTGCTCGGGTATCGTGAGCCCGGAGCGTGCTCTCCAGCCGAGGCTGCTGCAGGGTCAGCGCTGGACAGGGCAGAGAGCAGGGCTTCTAGGCTATTCCTCCCAGGTGGCCGGGAGTGGAGGAGAGGGGCAAGACTAGGAAGAGAGGGGTCCCTGGGTGCTGGACGGGGGGAGAGGTACAGCGGGAAGCGGCTGGGGATCTGTCACTGGGTCACCAAACACCCTGGGAACAGTGGGACCCACCACTGTGTCACCCAAGATCCCCAAAACAATGGTTACACTTTTGGACTGAGGAGTCAGCAAGAACAAGTCCCTTAAGGGGAGGGCTTTTTGAGACAGGATCTCCCTCTGTAGTCCAGGTGGGTCCTGAACTCACGATGGAGCCCACACTGGCCTGGAAGTCATGGCCATCCTCCTGCCTCAGCCTCTTGACTACCCCAGGCTGCTTTGCTGAGCATGGTTTACAATCTAGCAACAGGATGAAATGGACCGGGACGGAGGAACGGGGCAGGCGTGGTCCGAGGTCAAACACCCTGGCTTTCTCAGCCTGCCCGCCGCCCCCTGTATGATGCTGGTTTGAGAAGGGCCCGAGGACTGGCCAGTGCGGTGGTGCCACCTGGCTCTGCTGCCTCTGCCTGCCACTTCCTTGGGGTCCCCGTGCATTACTACCTGAAGGCATCACCTGGTCTCTGACACGTGCCCCTTGCACACGTTCTGTCTCTCTGGTACGTCTGTCCCTCCTGTCCTTCTCCAGGCACCCACAGGTGCCCCAGGAGGCCCCCGTGAGCAGCAGTCCCCTTCACCCAGCTCCCCTTCCAGATGCCAGCTGGGACGCCCTGACTGTGCCCCCAGGCCGCCTCCACCTGTGACACAGTGCTGATGCCACGGAGGCAGATGCCACGGTGGGCCCCACGCAGCGTGGGCGGGTCGCAGAGAGACTCTGCTCGCCAACCAGGGTCGCGTCGGCTAGCCAGACCAGCTTGGAGGGGAGTAGGGATCAAAGCGCAGAGCGGAGGGAGGAGGAGCCCACGGAAGGTCAGTGCGACCAGTGGGCCCAGGTGACACAGCCGCTCAGGGCAGCCTCTGCCCGGCCACCTCCAGCCTGTCCCAGCTGCTCTCACGCCACAGGGTGTGGGCAAACAGCAGCCCACGTGAGCTGCGTCTATTTTCCTTTCCTTCTTTTATTTTCTACCTGTGTGCTATATCTCTTTCTCTTCCCATCTCTTCGACCCCCTCTTTCTTTCTTAAAGACAGAGTTGCTCCCTGTAGTCCACGACTGCCTTCAGCTCACTGTGTAGCCCAGGCTAGCCTCCGTCTTGTGGGGATCCTCCTGCCGCCGCCCCCCAAGTGCTGGGGGCACAGGCCTGGCCACAGCTATCTGCTACTATATGCCATATTTCATTTTCTTTTCTTTTTTTGAGACAGGGTCTCGGCTCTGTAGGCCAGGCCGGTCCTAAACTCACTGGAAGAGCCCAGGCTGGCCTTGGACTCAGGACAATCTGCCTGCCTCAGCCTCCTGAGTGCTGGGATTACAGGCGCGCGCCACCACGGCCGGCTTTTTATGTGGTGCTGGGGCACAGCTGAACGTCTTAGGGCAGAAGCCCCACTGGTCCCTGGCAAGCAAAGCATTCCTGTAGTCAGGGAAACTGGATTCCAGGCAAAATTCAATCCACTTCCTACTTTTCTAAATAAAGTTTTATTGGAACACAGCTGTGCTCACCAGTTTGCGTGTTGCCGATGGCAACTTCGTGCTTCCATAGCAGAACCGTCGCAGAGACCATCTGCCAGGAGAGGTTCAAGGATGAGAGAGGATGCCAGTGTGTGCTGGAGTGTGCCACCTGGGAGCACAAGGTGAACTGCCTGCCAGCTGCCCCGATCCGGACAGGGCCTCCCCATCAGCGTGTCTCCGGCGTCTCCCAGGTCCAGCCGAGACGCGGGGCCGGCCCGGCTGGCCTAACACATGCACGAACGAACACGTGAGCACGCGAGTGGTTCGGAGCCCAGTGTGGACAACGGGTTACAGCGTTCCAGGAGCGAATCGGTACCAAAACAACTTGCTTCTAGACCTCCGGGGAGAAGCTGATGTATCTAACACAAAAAGGTTTGCATCCTTCATCTACAGAGACCAGGACTCTTTAATCCTTGCTGAGCCCCTCTGGCTCGGAGTCTGACGTCAAGACCATCATGGCAGAGGGAAGACGGCTGCTCACCAACTACGCATGGGACCCAGGGGGAAACCACGCCTCAAAGACACAACAAATCCCTCGGGGAAGCTGGCGCTTTGAAATGCTTGAGCTCCTAGAAGCTAACAGAAAGCGCTTTACGGCGCTTATTACCAAAGCGGCAACACCGCGCACCCCGATGCCCCTCCGCGGGGCCAGCCCTCCCATCCCCTTTAGCTGCACGGGGCCCTCCCCTAACCCCGTGGAGATGCCGCGACCTCCTGGGATCCCTCGGGAGGCCCATGGTTCTGTGGGGACTTTGCCCACGTCTGACCTTGCCCAGGAGCCCGGACCCCAGCAGACAGTGAACTCATAGGATAAGTGGGGTCCCAGAGTCCCCCAGCCCTGCCTAGCTCCTAGCACACAACCAGAGCTGTATGCGCCCAGAAAGCTGCTGGGCTCCGCCGGGCCTCTGGGAAGTCTTTGGGGGCCCAGGCAGGACTTTGAACATTCCTGCCAGGAGGTTCTGGTGGCTGCTTAGCGCCCCAGACGCCAGGGGCTTGCTGACTACTCAGAGGACGACCATGAACCTCAGCTGAAAGGCACAACTGTAGACAGGAGAAGGTGGCACGGCCACACCAGCCTGGGGGTGGAAAGAAGGCCAGAGCTCTGCGGGACAGGCGGGCCCATGGAACCCTGCCCACGGACCCCTGCCCACGGACCCCTGCCCACGGAACCCTGAAAGGCACAACTGTAGACGGATGAAGGTGGCACGGCCACACCAGCCTGGGGGTGGAAAGAAGGCCAGAGCTCTGCGAGACAGGCGGGCCCACGGAACCCTGCCCACGGAGCCCTGCCCACGGAGCCCTGCCCACGGAACCCTGCCCACGGAACCCTGCCCACAGACCCCTGCCCACGGACCCCTGCCAGCCACCGCACGCTGCGTGCCGCCGGACCTCTGCCATCCACAGCAAGCCTGCGCACTCAGCAATTTCGGCAGATGCGAGGCCCTCTTGTGCCCTATGGTGTCCCCCGCGGCCCGTGCGCCAGGAGCTTCCCCATGCGAGGAGGGCAGCAGGCACGGACACCGGGGATAGATGGCTCTGCACCCTCTGGCAAAAGCCCAGCCTGCAAGGCTCGAGGCCAGTTCCTGGATAGGACCCGAGAATCTGCATGCCGTGACCTGTGATGGGGTCTCCCCTCCCTGACTGGTGAGGAGGCTGCCAGCTTTGAAACAGCCCTAACCTGGCCAGCCCGCGCTGTCCCCAGCTGCCTGCCCTTTCTGGCTGCCCTGTGTTCTGTCCCGCTTGTCTCCAGAAGGAGGAGGGTGCCCTACGTCTCCGTCACGTTCTCTCCATCCTTATCTCCACCGGCCTCTCTCGGGTCCTTTGCTGCCTGCTAAGATGGCATCTGTCTTTGCCTTCCCTTCTCTCAAGGCAACAACAGCTTCCTTTAGCCCGTGCGCCCCTCTGCCAGAGACTCCAAGGAGCCTGCAGGCCCTCTCCTGAGCTGGGCCCGCTTCATCCTGGTGCTGAAGCCGCAGCCTTCAGGCTACGGCAAAGGTGTAACCTGGCAAATTAGCCAGGGAGCGTGATCAACCTTGCCACCTCAAGAGAAACCAAGGACGGACTCGCCTGCTGGCCTCTGCGGTCCCCGTGTGGCGATGGGCTCTGGTGACTCAGGAGTGAGAACACCAGAGGCCACCGGTGTCCCTCACACTGACGGCTTTACTCTCGCCCAGAGATGCTGAGCACCTGGGCATTTCTGTCTGGAAAGCGGGGTGACAGTGGTCACCCGTGGTGTCATAAGGAGACCGTGAGGGCAGGAAGTGAATGTAGCGCCCGGGGCACGTTCTCACGAAACGCACCTAGCACACAGCGCTCCTAGCTCAGGAGCCCTGCACACCACAGGGCCCTGGCCCGTCCCTCGTGTGATCGCGAGGCTGCCTGGGAGCCGTGAGTGCTGCCACCCAGACTCATGCCAAAGGAGCACACTGTCCACTGGTAGTCTGGGAACAGCCCAAAATTCAGGTTCAGGTTTCCACTGAGTTTGTATCACCATTCCAGAGCTGTAAGGCCTGAGAATCCCAAGAGAAGCCACTGTAGATCGGCCTGTCTCTGCTGGCCTGTCTCAGCAGCCCCTTCTGGTGGTAACCATAGCCAGGCCCCGGCCACGGTGCCCACCGCCTTCTGCCTCCCTCTCAGGAAATGTGGGAGGCAAAGTATCCTTTCGGTGCTGTGATCAGCTGGCCTCACCAAGGCAGATCCAGAATGAAAGCCACACTTTAAAGCAGTAGGTGCTGCAGTATTTCCTCTGCCACCTGCACAGAACGTCCTCTCTGGTGATAAGCCGGGTACCTGCAGGCCGAGCCTCCCACGGCTTCCTGAGGTGCTTTCCTTGACTGCCCTGTGTGCTCCCCCACCCTCAGCAGTGGTTCACTTACGGGGGACCCTGGTACCAACCCTGCTTCCCATGTCCACCCCACAGAAACGTGGTTTCCTGGAGGGAGGAACTAGAAGGTTTAGTTCTTAGTATTTGTGGCGGCAAAGCCCGAGTATGTCAACTTGGTGGCACTGGCATTTGCCTGGAGGACTGGTGGAGCACTCCTTGGGTGTGTCCTGGAGATGCGACCTTGAGGACTATATCTGGCCCCTGCCCGACCTCTCTGGCACTGTTCACTTGCTCTGCTTCCCAGCCACCATGACCCAAGCAGTTTTATCCACCACGCCATTCTACCATGATGCTTCTGCCCTGGAGCCATCCATCATGGACTAACCCTCTGAAACTCTAGGCCAAGTGAACCCCTCCTCCTTTAAGTTGTGGGTCTCAGGTATTTTGGCTTTGTGGTGGGAAAGATGACAGACCCATTGCTGCTGTATGTGGCTTGACACCCACTCAGTGAGCCTGTGAGACAGGAGGTATTGAATAAATGCTCACGGGGTGGATGGCTGAATGAATGGAACACATATAAAACCCAACGACCAGAACAAGGAAACACAAGGCCAATCTACAACCCTAACAGGGGAATTAGGACACAGGATTAGAGCACACAGAGCAGTTCTGCAAAAGAACAGGAAACTATTACTGCTCTCATAAAATTTAATTTGGTTTGACAGTTCTGATTTATGTATACACTGACCCTGCTCCTCAGAAATGACATTTGTAGTAAAATGCTTCCCTCTCTCCTGCCTGGGTTGTCATTGACATTGCAGGATTTTCTTTCCCTGCATAATTTTAAGAGTCCCTAATAAGACCCAGAAGATGTCGTAGAGTAATGAACACAAAGGCCACTTCAAACCATTCATTCCCATCCTGGTCAAGGAATCTGAGAAAGTCACCGCAAGGGTGTTATTATGGACAATCAAGCTAACAATAAACATCTCGAAATACCCGAGTATGTATTTCATCGTCACCTGTCACCATAGCACCTAAACGCTCAGGCAGGGACATTATACCAGAACAAAAGATGGAGCCTGTCGCGGCAAATTTACCCTGATGACCGCATTATTACTGAAGGACCCATTAGAGCCGATGACAGCTCTCCTATGCGCGCACGACAGGCTGTTCAAAAATAATGTCACTCTTTTCCATCCTATTATGAAAAAGAAATTCGACTATGGTCAGGGTTTATTACAATGGCGACGCTGACGGATACTTATCAAAAGGGCCGGTGAGCGGCTCTAACCTCTGTCTGTAGCAAAGAGGAAGGAGCTCTGATTGGTGACTGGCCACCCCCAACTGCAGGTCCCAGAGCCAGGAGGCAAAGCTGTTTGGCCTCCTAACACATGGGGGTCACGTCCAACCTTCAGGGGGCCCCCCGAGGAGCCAGGTGGATAGCTGAAAGAGTCTGCTTCTCCAGAGGAGCTCTCCCTCCACTAGGCTGGGCTGCTTCTGTCCCAGGGGTGCCTGGGCGATGTCCCCACCCTCTCTCTGTTCAACAGGTATCTGCTGGCAGCCCCCTCTGACACACTGGGCCTCCCGGTGCTGAGGGTGGGTGGAGGCCTGGGCCAGCAGCCTCTGCCCTCACGGACTGACGTTCCAGGAGGACGGGCAGTGAGTCCAGAGCAGATAAATGCCGACATTTCTGTGGCACAGTAGAGCTGCGCAGAGCCCCGCTGGGGTGCATGCTCACCCCCGTGAGCCCCTTGTGCAGCCAGCCCAGGGCTGCACTGCCGCCTCGGCTGTGGCCCGGCAGGGAGGTGAACCTCCCTCTGATGAGACAGGAGCCTCAGTGCTGGCTGGTACACCCCATGCCATTCTTGAAGTGAATTTCCACTGGCAAAGGAGAAGGGGATACGGACGTGACACTTCCAAACTGCGGATGCTGCGGTTCCACACGGGTGTACCACGAGCACCAACTGGGCTCTGCATGTTCAAGCCCTGGCACTTCTGCCCCGGGACCCACTGGCCCACCCTGGGCTGAAAACTCTGCCCCCAGTGGGAGCCAGCAGCCACAGAGGCCGATGCGGAGGCCAAGTGCCTTGTGCCTCTCCTCTGAGCTGCTGCGTGGGACCGACCTTGCCTGGACTCTGGTCCCAGACGCTGGCCTGAGCCTGCACTGGTCGCTCTTAGGTCAGCCCTGTGCCTCTGGGGCCCCGCAGCGTCAGCCCAGGCTCCTCCCTGAACTGCATCCTGCCCTCTGTGGCCAGATGCTGGCTTGACTTTCTTGGTTGTGGTAGCAGGAGCTTCTCTCAGTAAGAGCCTGCCACGCCCCAGTGCCAGCTCAGCTGTAAGGGCATCTGAGGCTCCCAGGGACGCCGTGGAGAAACTGAGGCCCGATCTGTCCCTCCAGGTGCCAACGCAGTTGGCTCCCCAGTCCCTCTTCCCTGCCTCTGGCCACAGCCGGCTCTGATTGTACCTTCCACCCACCCTGTCATAACCATTTGCCCTCCTGAAGCACCCAGGATTTGTCCGTGGCACCCTGCCCTGGGGGCTCAGTGGCCGTGGGCGGGGGTGGCGGGGTAGGCCTGCAGACGGGCCAGCGCGTCTCTGGGAAGGCACATGTCCTACCAGGCTCCTCCCTGTCTAGTTACTTTTTCATTGCTGGGACAGAATACCCAACACACAAAACCTGGGGAAGAAAAAGGTGATTTTAGTTCACAGTTTCGAAAGGTTACAGTCGATTTCTCCGAGGTCAGCAACAGTGGAAGCCCACGGCAGAGGCGGAGGTGAAGGCAGCTCCTCACCAGCATGGCGAACAGGAAGTCAAGCCCAGGAGGAAGCAAGGAAGTAGCACATATTCTTCCACGTCCTCTCCCACTGATCTGCCCCTTCTGGGTCCAGCCACTGAGTTCTGCCCCTTCCAGGTTTAAGCCCCTATTCCACCACACCCATAATCCGACACACCCATAATCCACCACACCCATAATCCGCCACACCCATAATCCACCCCGAAGACCGGGCCCCCCTCTCCTAACAGCACAAAGGTCCGCAGATAAGCCATAGCACCGAAGTACATGAGACTTTTGGGAGCCATTCCAAATCTGAATCACAACACCCTCCCTACAGAACCAAATGCTCCAAGCCGTGGGGAGGAACTGGGGACAGGTGGTTGGCAGGGACATCCCACCTTGGTCCCCAAGCCTAGGGCTTACAACAGACGGGCAGACTTTCAATCTACTCTGCCACCTAAGGTATCACACAAATGCAGCAGCGCCCAGGACCCCCTGCCAGATCTTCTGATGAGCTGACACGGGGTGGGTGGGTGGGGGGGCGCCGGGCTGCAGGTGGTTGGGTGTTAAATCCACCCCTCATGCTTGTCACCCAGGACTGAGAAGTGCTGTCCCCTCCTACGGTCCTTGTGCGTCCCCATGGGTCCCTGGTCTACACAGCAGGCCAGCTACAGCCTTGTCCCTCTGCCTGGGGGCTGAGCACTGCCAGTGCACCCAAATCTGTGTTTATGAAAACTGGAGAGAAACTAGCCCATTGATCTTGAAAACAGAGCCAGAAAACCAACAGCCAAGAAAGAAGAAGGGAAAAAGGCCAAGCTACTTACAAACATGGATTTAAAAAACCTTAACTTGAAACAAAAAATCAGACAAAATAAAGCATCACAAACTGTGCTGGCCTCAGAGCCCCGGAATAGTGAAATATTAGAAAAGCAACGTAGTCAGCCTGCTCGCGGGCAGGAGGACGGAGCCCGGGGTCAGCTCAGTCGGGGAGGGAATAATTAGATACAATTCAGCTTATTTATGATTTAAAAAACCCAACTCCCGTGCCAGGATTAGAAAAGAAACTCTTAATACAGAATAGCTATAAAAAAGACACCTACCCCGAACATTATGTCATAACTGAGCCATGGAGAAGAATGCCTCGGACTGAACACGGCACAGAGAGACGGCAGCTAGATGAGGACAGACGCGGCAGAGCGGCCTGCGAAGACCGCCAGGGGAGGGCGCAACGGAGGCCTTTCTTTCCTTCAGTACCCAGGACTGCGAATCAAGGTCCTTTCTACTCAGCCATATCCCCAGCTCGCTTGCTGTTTTCCATCTGGAAACACACCTGGCTGAGTTGCTCAGGGTCTGTTTGAATCTGCAACCCTCCTGCCTCAGCCTACCGCAGTGCTGGGATGCCCAGGGTGTGCTCTGTCACACAGGCTGGGGAGTTGGCTGTGGAAAATGGTAGCAGAGCTAACCAGAATTCCCAAAGTTCCCGCGCGCAGGGCCCTACCCCCGGGCTGAGTGGCAAAGGGCCTGGCTGTCACCTGGTGAGGAGCTGCACCCCGTGTGTCCCCCATGAGACGGGAGCCCTGGCCGCTGGGGGACACGAGGAGGGCCACACACCAGGGCACAGAGCAGGGCAGGCCGCGCCGGGTAAGCAAAAGCACTTGAAAGCCAACTGTGGCCCGGGATGCAGCAAAGGCAAAAACTAGTTAAGACACGCACCCTCGTGACGATCTTACAGACGGCACTCCTGGCCCCCCACTTCACAGACGAGGAAGACGAGGCTCGCCAAGAGGCAAGGCGTATGCGCAGGACTCCAGCGCTGGGAAGGAGGGCTGGGGGAGGAGGGCAGACGCATCTCCCAGTGTGTGCACCGTGAAGCGCCCCTGCTGAGGGCCAGGAGAAAGTGCAACAACGGGGCAGCTGACTAAAGTAGGTTTCATCAAATGCAATGACTTCACGTTCCTGGGGAGAAAGGGCCAGCATGGCGAGGGGTCATGAGGGCAGCCAGGACAACTCTGAAAAAGCCAAGCACTGCGTGTGTGTGCCTGTGTGTGCCTGTGTGCGTGTGTGTGTGTGCGCCTGTGTGTGTGTGTGCACGCGCCTGTGTGTGTGCAAGGATGCACCACTGAGGGAAGGGGCTTAGGGAGACATTACCAGGTATTAAGACATATTTTAAAGTTCCTATAATTAGGCAACGTAGAATGAATGCATGAATGAACCGACCAACTGAACAGAAGACAGACCCGAGTCATATGAGACCCAGGTGCGCATGGAGATTGGAGGCTGCAAATCAGGAAGAGGGGGAGACTACAGAGCTTTGGATAAAAGGCACCGAGACGATTCGTCGCTATCCGCAAATGAGATGAGCGCCCTCGTACCTCGGTCCGTGTGTCCATGGATGAGTTCCGAAGGGATGGAGTTCGGTGTCAAACGGCAGCAGAAAGTGGGGTGAATTCTTTATAATCTGAAAGTGAATCTATGATTCAAAAATCTAAAAGTATGCAATAAAAATGTTTCTGAGTTATAATTCAGGGTTATTTTTTGGCATGGTATGAATACATGAATAAGTCTGGTTCTGACGGGACACAAAACATTGCCACCCACAGGAGAGCGCGTGACACGCCCAGAAAGCACATGCGTGTAACACCTGGGTCTACAAGCTGGCTCCCTCCTAGAGCGACACCAAAGACACAGTGGCGAAGGCCCAAAGCGCCCGTGTAAAAGGCCGAGAACCGTCCCGCAGGCCCCAGGGACACACATGCCCACACCCTCGCCTCTGGGAATGGTGGTTACCTTCAAAGAGCAGGTGCAATTAAGGTTAACAGCTTTCAAGCCAGGGGTGACCCGAGTGGGCCCCAAGCAATCCCAGGGGTCCTTGAAGGTGGGAGAGGGTGACAGGGACTGGAAAGAAGAGAGAGCTGGAGCTAGAAGGCTGCCTCTGAAGGTGGGTGGGGCCGTGGGACACCGGGGCGGTGGCCACGTCACTGGCGGCTCAGAAGCAGGTCCTCGACCCCGCACTCAGCAGGGACTGAACTCTGCCAGAAGACCCATAACCCTGCATCTTCCCAAGGAGACGTGCCCGTTGGACACCCGGACCTAGCCCAGGAACCTGCGCTGGGCTTCCGACCCGCAAGGGATGCACCTGCGCATGGGAGTTTTTGAGCATTTGTCAGGGCAGAAAACACATCCCCGCTCCAAATGCCCCTCGGGGGTAACTAGCACCACCCAGGCACCTGCCCCCTGCCCCCTGGGGAGACCTGCGCACCACACGGGGACGTCAGGGCAGCCTGTCACCCCAGACGAGCAAACTATGAGATGCCACGGAATATGGCTCAACACAAACGTGGATGTATATTTGCTTGTGTTGCCGAAGAAGACTGAAGCCCTAAGGTATACCGTTCTCCACGGAGGAGGAGGGGAGGCGACGGTCCGAGCCCAGCTGAACAGAACTTACTTCTGTACATCTTGACTTGCAAGTACATCAACATGTTACACATTCAAAAATAAAGTTAAAATACTGCAATAATTTTTAAAAAATAAAAGGGTTTTTGAAGACAGGAACTGTTAAAAATGAAAGCAAAAACAAAACACCTGACATGAATATATTTAATTCTGTATTAGGTTGGTGATATAACCACAGGAGGAAACAGCTATGTCATGTGGCTTGAGAACTCAGGACAGACACCGAAATTACCTGCAGTAGCCTTATGCCATACTATTAAAACCACAACTGTGAAATTCTTAGTCTACTAGTAAGATAAGGAAAATATAGTAATCATGTTAGAGTATTCAAAAAACACAATCTTAGCATAAGGGAGAGACTGTCTAAAATATAAATTCAGGAATAATAATCTTTGGTTTGATTTGGAAATGCCAGTGTGAACTCTTGTTTCAAAAAAATACGGATTTTTGTCTGCCCAGTGGAAAAGTATAGAAAAAAAAAGACCAGCTAGCAACGGTGTGCACCGTGCCGCCTGCAGCACCGGGCCACTTTTTACTCCTACCACTGGGACTGAACCCAGGACCTTCGTACCGAACTATGTTCCTGTTCTTTTATTTTTTTTAAATTTTGACACAGGGTCTCACTAAATCACTAAGATGGCCAGGGTGGGCTTGAACTTGTGATCCTGCACCTCCTGGAGGGCTGGGATTACTGATACGGGCCACCGCCACTGGCCAGGCCATGGTCTTAAACGCTCCTGGACAGGAATGAGGCCAACGCTGCTGAGGAATGGCTTCCTCAGAGGAAGGCTCGTGTGGATCTCAGGACATTCTGCTGCGTCACAGAACAAAGAGGTCCTCAGAGGTGAGTGAGTGTCCATGGCCACGGGGAACGTCACTCTGAGGGGTTGCACGGGCTGACACAGAGGAGTCGGGGCTCAACGGGAAGGATGTCTGCTGACGTCTGAAACACACTGAATATCTAAAACCTGAGCTCAGCCGTCCTCCTCAGGCAGAGACAGCAGGAGCAGGAGCCGGAGCAGGAGGAGGGGGACTGGCTGGCCGATATCTGGCCTGGCCCGGAATTCTGGAGCGGTGGAGGGTACGGTGCCCTGCTGTGCAGGCCGCGCGGCTACAGCAGCGTCCTCAGCAACCGGGCCGCACCGCCTGTTCCCGCTCCCTTGGACTCCTTTTCTGATGGCTTGTGCTGACGGGCCCAAGATGCTAGAACTGGGTTTCACGAAATACTAGGATTATCCCCCTGTGTTTTCCTCTAAGAATTTCCAAGTTCTCCTGTTTGGGCTTTCGTCTGCTGGGGATTTACTTTCTGGCTGGGCTGCGAGGAGGAATATGCTACTCTCTTTGCTAAGTAAACAGCGGTTTCAGTGCCGTCTGTGGATGAGTCCCATCTAGACGGCTCCCACGGTGAGGAATCTGCACAGGTTTCCAGGACGGTCGTGAATGAAGCTTTGGGAGCTGCACACGGGGTTTGTTGTCTAATTGATGGCCAATTCCAGGAGGGAGCTGTCTTACGATCCAGCGCAGGTAGTCATGAAAGTCACTGGGATTTTACTACAGACAATAGCTACTTGGAAACTTTACTGCTCCTCACAATCTGTCTCTTTATCTTTCCCGCCTGCTTTTACTGGAACATGCAACGGGTGGACCCGGGGGTGCTCATGTGGGCCTGCGGGATCCTGACCAAGCCCGGTCCCATTGCTGACCTGCAACCCTCCCGAGCTTGTGGGTGCCCTTGGCCTTGGGGTCTTCTCTGCGCTCCATCCTGGATTCTGAGCGACCCGCCCAGTTCTCGCCACTCCCTGCCCTGCTCCCCCCGCAGACACAGCCCCCAGGGGCCATCCTCCTGGGAGAGATCTTCCCCCCCTCACAGCTGAAACTCTGCCAGTTCCTGCTTAGCGCTGTACTTGCCATGCCTAGAATAGCACCTGGAGGCAGAACGCAGGCTGGAAACACTGCTGAATAAATCCATATTCTACAACAGGCAAGTTCTACCAAATAATTAGTGTTATTCACGTATCTGGTAGCTGGATAGATACAAAATTAAAAGCCCCGCTTCCACATTCTGGGTTGCTATTTTGGAAACACAACGTGGGTTGGCACTCGAGCTCTCCCTTCGCTCCGCCATCCTGTTCTCCATTCCCGTGCACGTCCACGCACGCCAGCTTTTGTCCTCCCCCTCCTCCCGGCACAACCCTCGGCCCACTCCACCCCCAGGTCAGCGGCCGCCGCCGCCGCTGACTGTCCCGCAAGGCCCGTCCGGAACTGCTCCCTGGAAACCTGGGCCGCCGGTGTGGTCAGACACGTACCTGCCCTTCCACAATCCACCTGGAGATGGGCGTCTTCCCGTCGTAGCCCGGCCGGAACTGAAGCGTGGCGGAGCGAGGGCTGATGTTGGAGATGACCAGGTTGGACGGGGCACCAGGAAGGTCTAGAGAAGGGTGCAGGGCCGGGGGGAGCTGGAGTCAGTTACAGCGTAGGCACCGAGATTGTCACGAGGGCACAGTCTCACAGGACTCGGACCCCAAAATGCATTTGTTTTCCAAGTTACGACAGTGGGAATTAGTAGCACCCCCATGGCCGTCAGCAAGGGTGTCCCCCCTATTTTTAAATGGGTCACGCAATGCTCTAGGCTGTCTGAAGGGGTACTGGGAGGCCTTGCTCGTCTCTGAACAAGGCAGGTGATTAACAGGTATCGGCCGAGTGGACAGTGTACTTCCTCCGGCTCCTGAAACAACACTGACAAATGAGTGTCACGTTCCTGTCCTTGTCCCACAGGGACCGGCAAAGTGGTGGGGGAGGGGTGCAAGCATGCAGAAGCCCCTGGGTGCCCCCCTGCAGCCGGACACAGCAGACTTCTTGGGTCTGGTTTCCAAGGCAACCAGAGGCAGGACGTGACGCACACCTCTTTCCACCCGCCGCATCCCCTGCTCCAGCAACGAGGCGATGGGGAAGGCGGGTTCTGTCACCTGCGGGGTCCCGTGGCTACATGCGCTCACAAAGGAGCCTAGCCCGCTCAGCGGCACAACACCGTGTGCCCAGAACTAGAGTTTGCGTCGTTGTCTGATGAGAAGCAAGTCACAGAAAGTCCATGGCCGGACCCAGGGAAGGAGGGGCATCGTAAAGCAGCCCCCCCCCCCACCCCCGTGCCGCCTGAGAGCGGCTCCCTCGTCTGTACCGCGGGGGGGCGTACAAGGTAGGTCTGGCCTGGAGACAATCAACCACTTTGGAGATCAGCGCAGCACCAGCACAGGCGGGCTCTCTAGGCTCTGAAGGGTCCTTGGCATCTAGTTTAATGAATCTGAAGCAGAGACTGTTTAAACCAGAGGACAAGTGACTCTTTCCTTTGTGTTCCTCCGCCCTCTGGGTTCTTCAAATGTCTCTCAGTCACTAATGGCTGGAAACCGAAGCACAGCCGGCAGACGACAGGGCTTCCCGCGCCCTCCGCAGGCTGAGGCCTGTCCGGGGTCTGCTCTGCCCAGGCAGAGCAGTGGCCCCACGCCTCCCTCCGCCTGCGCTGGCAGGGCTGGCACGGCCCAGCCTCTGTCCTCCCTCCGTGGAGTGCTCATTGCGGCTGCAGAGCCTCCAGGAGGCCAGAAAGCCTGTTTCCTTGCCCAGGTGCACAGCGCCCGAGCCATCCAGGAGGCACCTGGTAGCCTGCGGGACACACGCTCTGACCTGCCCTTCCTCCGCTGCGCTTCTGAACGACCGAAGAGTAAGCCACCGTCACCAACACCGCCATGACAGCAGTGGTGCTACTTCAAATATGTGCTCTGGGAGCTGGCTTCAAGTAGTTCTAGGTGTGTGTTACAGAAACTGGTTATTACGTAAATAAAGGAGAAAAGGATCTGTCTGTTTAAGACGTAAAGCGATGTGGAATCGCCTTCGCCCAGTGGCTTCCCGGGTACTGGCAGCACTGACCAACGCTCATCCTTAGGCGACTCTGGAATGTGCCCATCTTGCGAATCGGGTCCCCAGGGCAGCTGCTGGCTCCCGTGGCACGGGCAGCTCCTGGGACTGGCGAGCACACGGCAACGCAAGAGCTCCTGCTCTAGGAGGGCCAGGGCGACTGTCTGCAGGTGGACCGAGAGAGTACCTCTCCAGGCGTCCCCTGCTGGTGGGGAGTCCCGCACACGGGGCACAGCACCCGGCAGATGGCGTGGTCCCCAGGCTCCACACCCTCCTCCACGCAGCACTCAGGGGTGGCACCATGACGAGAGGTGAGGGGGACAGGAACACGGGCCCCTCAGGCTCCCCTCACTACGCACGCTGCTGCCCTGAGCTCCCCTTAGCTCACGCACGCCACCCTCCTGGGAGACAATGCCTTACGAGCCCTAACCGGAAGTGGACAGAGCTGGGGCAAACGCTGGCCTCGCAGGGACTTCCTGCCCTTGTGCCTGAGGTGCGTCGGCACATTTTACAAGGCACCAGACCACGGTACAACCTGGAACAGAACCAACAACCCCCGGCAGTGCCTCGCGGCCGCGAGCCCCTGGGAGCTCTCTGGAAAAACACTTTCGTCACCGACACAGGCTTTAACCCTGCAGAACACGAGCTGTGGCAAATTTCTTAACCTAAAAAGAGTGTGTGGAGCCCTTGGGGTTCGGGCTAGAGTTGAGAAAGAAGTAAGGGGTACATGCGTGGAGCAGGGGCGGCTCAGAGCTCGGAGCAGCTCTCCACGCCGTCTTCCCACCCTGCCCTCCTCTCCTCAGGGCAAAGCCCAGTTTTTATCATTTTGTGGGCAACGAAAGCTCTGAGCACCCTGTTCCTAGCTGCGATCGGAACGTCTCCTGTTTCTCTGTCTCAATCTGCCTTCCGCACAGTCCCCAACAGGTGGCTGCTGGCGGGCAGGGGCTGTTGGGTCTCTGGACTCTGCTGGGCCTGGTAGAGCCCAAGCTCCTCTCTTCCCACTCATGGCATTTTGTTGAAGCCATGCACCCGTGGACAGGCAGCAAGGCCATTGGATGTGCCAGAAAGCAAGGCAGGAAGTGAGTAACGCCGCTTACCTCCACGCGTCCCGGCAAGAGGTAGACACCCGCCCTGTCCCAGGAACTCTGTGGCTGCCACACTTGGAGTGTCAGGGACCTCTACGGGAAAGGCAGAAGCAGGAGGAACACGCGGGGATCTCACTGACCTGGGGGCACTCCGGAAGAGATGGTGGAGGAGGTGGCCAGGCCCACGCCCGCGGCCGTCACGGCAGCCACGTCGATGGTGTAGGTGGTGAGGGACGACAGCCCTTGGATTTTGTATTCGTGCGTCGTGCTGTTGAGGGTGTGTGTGAGCCGAGAATCATTCTTCCCGTACACCTCCCAGGAAATCCGGTAGCCTGCAAGGACACGCGAGGGGTTACTGTGGGGCCTGCCGGGCCAGAGGCGGGGACTGTGGTGGGTGGGGACAGGAGTCACTGAGGTTCCACGGCCTGCTGAGACAGAACTCAGGATCTGGCTCCTTCCTCCGGGTTCCCCAGAAGCCAGAGAGGAAGCCTTTCCCCAGGGCTGTGGCACAAGGCCTGGCAAGGACAGGGGCTGTCTGGTAGTGTGGCAACCTCAGAGCCTGGTGCATGATCTGAGGAGTGCTGGAGTGGTATTTTTTTTTGAATATGAAAATTTATTCCTATTGAACTTTCATCGTAATTTATGACCTAGGTTTTTCCTTCGTGCCTTTGTACAGGGCCAGAAGAGAGACGCTGGCTACTTTAACAACCTGAAGCAGACGCCAGGGATGTCACCGACAGCTTGGCCCTCCCGTCCAAATCCAGCCACAGTGAAGGTCAAGCCGCCATCAGTGGGGACAAAAGCTGCGATCTTCCTGCTGCTCCTGATCAGCTGGACGTGGACACACTCCCTGATGGCAGAGTTCGGCTGCTTGGCTTCAAACCCTACGTTTTCCAGCACAACCTCCTCCGGGTGGGAGCCGCCCCCACCCCCCAAAATGGTTGGCCTTCAGGGCTGTGCCCAGGTGGGCTTTCTTAAACTGCTTATCATGCGGTTCTGGTCCCGTCGGTGACCACGGAGCTTCCTAGCAGCATGAAGACCGTGGCACTCGCCCGTCCTGCCAGCTCCACGGGGTCCAGTGAATGAGAGAAGCAATGCGGCGCGAGCGCTGGGTCTGCCAGGCTGCTGCGGCTTCTCCTGCGGGGTCTGGCTACACCTCTCCAGTATTCCCTCCTCATACACTGCGATGCTCGGTGCACGGCGCCCTAAACCAGCAGCACGCTCTTGGGTGGCAGCTAATTTAGGAAGTGATTGACGGGCGGCTCTTGCTATTTGCTCGGGGCTTTGTGCTGAAAAGTGTCTTTTCACCCAGGTGTGTAAGCTTCGCTTCTGCCCTTGCCCCTCCCCTTTTTGAATATCCTGTTTTCCTAGCAAAACTTAATTTCCCCGATATCTCATCCAGTCTGATGGGGTCTCATAACACAGTGTACTCAACCCTGGTTCCATTGTGGCTTGGGACTTTGGGAAAATCTACCCAGTAAGCACCTGTGCCGACCCCTCAGAGGGGCGCACGGGGTTCGGCAGTGTCCAGGTGTCTCCTGGTGGACAGAGCTCACGGGTCACCAGGCCAGGGAGATCACTGAGCCGCGCCTTCTCCCTCCCGTGCGTGGGCTGACAACAGGCCACGCTGAAGCATGGAGTGCTGGTCAGCCCTCTTCCCTTCTGACAAGAGCTACAACAAAGCTAGAAAGTTGTCCTTGCAGAGAGTGGGAGTTTAAGGAAAGCACTTTGGGACTTATTTAACGTTTTGAAAAAATCAGCCTCAGAGTCTGCTCCCTGCTTGCTGTTCCCATGAGAGTCACACAGCCCGTGTTGAGCATAAGGACTCGCCTGGGCGGAGCAGCTGGGGGGCAGCAGCGAGTCAAAGGCCCCCAGGCTTCCTGGGCACGGTGCCTCGGGGTCGCGGGGGGCCTGGAACGACACCAGCCGGATGGCTGAGGAGGCGCCGCTCTCCGGGGTCTTTGCCTGAAACGGCGAGGTGGGGACCACGTCACCTCCCTCCACGGAGGCTCCAGGATGCTTCTTGGGCCCTGGTCCTCTGCTCTCCTCCTGTGCTGGTACTGTTCGCCCCCACGCTGACCCCTGGCTGCTGCCTCCTCCCCGCGCCAGCACTGGGTCACAGGCCTGGGCTCCCCAACTCAGTACCGGCCAGGGCCCATCAGAAACCGGGCTGCCCGGCAGGCGGTGAGGGGTGGGATGGCGAGCCAAGTTCTCACCTGTATTTACAGCCGCTGCCTGACCACCTGTGCCCCTCCTCCTGACGGGTCAGCACTGGCGAGACTGTGTGTGCTCCTCACGAGAACCTAACGCCCGGTAGGCGGACCTGAGGGCCACCGCAGCTAGGGAGTGCCGGCAGCAGACAGTAACACTGGCAGAGAGCTTCAACTGCAGCGACCAAAGGCACTAAGTCCGGCCGACATGGATCAAAATGCTCCGAGTGCGTGGCCAGTGGTAGGCAGGCTGGCGCGGTGGCCTTAAGGCGGCCGCAAGTAAGTTGCCGTATAATACTGCAACTGTGACTCTGCGATCTGGGGAGCTGTGCAATTAATTCGCCATACATTAGAGTAATTAGAAAGAAAGGGCACAGTGAATGTATCGCACTTGAATCGTCACGCGCTGCCTCTGGGAAAAGTGTCTTCCATAGAACGGGCCCCTGGCGTCCATAGGGCTAGAGAGGCGGGAACCGCTGCCCTGGACACCCTGCCCCTCATCCACACCCAGTCTGCTCACCCTCCGCACTCGGCACTGAGGACAAGAGACTTCTCGTCACTCTCTTCCTTCGGGCTAACATGACACTTTGGGAACCGTGACACAGTTAGTAAAACTCTTCAGGCTCACATTAAATACGGAGACAGCACCGACAAGGGCCCTGGAACCTTTCTGAACACATCACGCACGCTAGGTTATACCATCTGCCAAAGTACCTCTGCCTTTGGGACACTGTCATCTCAAAAGAGGGCACAGGGCACCCAGAGCTCTGGGAAACATGCTGGAAGTCTACAGTCCTGTTTCGGGGTGCCCCTGCCTCCTCTGTCACCTTCTCTGCAGAGTATGAGCAAGCCCACCCCAAGCCAGGGTGACACACACTCAGTCTCCAAGCAAGGTGGCACGCAGAGACCTCAGCGGCAGCGGGAGGCGGTGCCGGGCTGAACCCCCAACCCTGTCGGCTCAGAAATTCTGTTTAAAAGTGGTTCTTCACTGAAATGTGCTACGTAGCCAGGCGTGGTGCACAGGCTGTTGTCCTAGCACTCTGGGAGGCTGAGGCAGGAGGATCATAAGTTCAAGCCTGCACAACTTAGCAATTTTGTGAGACTCCGTGTGAAAATAAAATAAAGAACAGTACGCTGGAGATG